>JALIGW010000009.1:20583765-20823765 GCA_023053685.1 Diadophis punctatus similis | reverse complement strand
TGGGGAAGGGAGAGAACACTATCAATTATAAAACATTTAAAAACTATAAAGCACCAGTTCTATTGCCTTTGTAAATGCAGGTGGCTATTAAGCGACCAGTAAGTCAAGGACTTCCTAAATGTATTTGCCCACAAAATTATCAACTGAAAAGAATATATATATAGCTTAGGGTGCTTGGTGCTCTCTGAACATGGGTATTTGCTTGCAGACATTTTATTACCCAGCTAGGTAACATTATCAGTGCTAGTGAGTGTGGTGCATAATTTGTAAATGTATTTATATGTCTATGATATACATCAAAAACACCTCAGAAGCAACAACAATCATTATAGCATCACCATAGCACACAAACCAACTAAAGCTGTCCAAAACATCTTAAGTAAACTAAAGGACCCAGTAGCCTAAGAAGAAGAAAAAACAGGCGTCATCTACAACATACAGTGTAAGTACTGTAACAACTACTATATAGGACAGACAGAGGATTACAGAGCACATCCATGAACAGCAAGTAGAAAACACAATGAAAACTATTCATTCTCACAACACCTGGCAGACTCAACCATGAGTGGTTCTTGGTGCTCTCTGAATTTGTGGTTTTGCAAACGTTTCATTACCCAAACTAGCTCTGAAACAGCATGCATAAGATTAGTAAAATTACATAGTTACTATCTTAAGATAAATATTAGGAATTAGGTCTGTAAGGATATTATTTTTGAATCTGATGTTATCTAGTTTGGGTAATGAAACATCTGCAACAAAACCAAGCTCAGCGTGAAGAACATCTCCTTTCAACCCTGAGCTACAAATATTCTCCTTTATTGAGACTCAACCTTAGTTTCAATTGGGAAACAAAGCATCTTAGACCAAGTATGGAATTCCTGGAAGCCTGGCATTCAGACAAGGGAATTTCAGGTAGATCAGCCATAAGTAGACACAAATCACACATTTATATACAATTCAAAAGAGACAGTTAAAGACAAGCAGAACAAAAAGATAGCAGACTATATCCAGCAGACTATATCCAGATAAGCAGAGATTAACATGAGACAAATAGAAAATAATGCCCTAATCAAGGCATCACCGAGGAGGAAAACCACATCTCAATCAACATTGACAGGGCAAGCTGTTGTGTAAACAGGGAGCAAACCTTATACTAATTAGCACAGATGATTTACTTAGTCAGGTAATGAAAATGTTTGCAATCTTCGTCTGCATCAAAGACTCCACAAATTAACTGCAATTCAGTAAATAGGAATAAAAGCCCCCCCCCCCCCCCAAACTGCTAGGTCTATGATTCAGGAAATTCAAACTTCTTCAGGTTACTTTTTTTTTCTTTTTTCAGAAGGGCAAAGTGTGCAAGAATTCCTAATCAGTTTGTTTGTAAGGAAATTTCTATCTACTCTTGACTCTGCTCCTGAAGTCAGTTAGAGGCTTCAGACGTTTGTAATGATTGCTTCATAGCAATTGTAAAAGTTTTAAGAGGGAATGTATAAATGAATAAACACTAGGTGTAGTGATTAGTTGAGGTTCCTACATGAAATTGTGCTTGTACTTTTGCTCTAAGAACACCTCTCATCCCATTTTCAATAATAATAAATTTTGAAGCAATAAAAAGAGGTACTTTATAGCTCTTTATATTTTTCTGATGATGTATAATAATATCCAGTCTTCAAGATCTTAACATGCTAAAACAACACAGTTCAGTTGTGATGTTTCATGTCCCTTTTATTTGATAATCGTGGAGGCATAGAATAATGAGGAATAAAGGCATGTTCCTGTTCTAATTTTTTTTTAAAGTGATTCGTTTGGCAGTTTTGAGTTTTTCACAATTTTGAGCTTTTTTAGTAGAGGAAAGCTTCTATTGTCTTAGCAATGAGTTTCTTACCTTTTCTATTCAGAGAATAAAATCAAGCTCTAAATAACAAGTAGGTTTTTGATATCTGGAACTAACTAGTTTCCAGGAAAAGAAAACCGAAGCTCACAGAATATCTGGAAAGATTACGCAATATCTGGCAGAGCAATGTGGTATACGCTGCAGGAAAGGGAAATCTTATTAAAGATTTTGAATCAAAGTGTGATCTTAAAGTCAAAGAAAACCCAAAAGACATAAGCTTAAAATATATGAGAAGAATTTGAATAAAAAGTGCAAATCTCTATGTTATAAAGGTACTTTTTCAGCACTTTATACAGCACCTTATTTGACTTCAGTTGTTTTCACTAGACACTAGGCGACACTAGTGCACAGATGAATGTTTATTCACATGCTACAATAACTTGCATTATGCTCATTCCACTTGCATCATGCAAGTTAAAACTGGAGAATTAAAAAAAAATCCTTACAGACCTACCCATAAATCCTAATACTTAGCTTGAGGTAGTTCATATATCCAACTTTATGTTGTGCAAACTATGTGATTTTACTGATCTTATGCATTGCTATTTCAGAGCTGATCTTTGGTTTATGGAATATTAACATAAAGGGTAGAAACCCACTAAGGTTTCTGCTTTTACAAAAATCCTTGTGGACTATCCCAAAGATGCTTTTTCCAAAAGGCAACTGGATTTTCTTGGTTTTTTTTTCTTTGAAAGCATTTCTTCAGTTCTAACTGAAGTTAGAACAGGAGAAACTTGTTGGATGAGAAGCAAAATGTTTTCAAAGAATAAACCAAGAATGTCCAGTTGTCCTTTGGAAAAAGTACCTTTGGTATACAACCATGACCTGGATGATTGAGAATCTCCATAGACACTCCTTGTGGACTCATTTTTCTAATATAAAGAACTCTTGCGTATGTGTAATGAATTCCTAATGAACTGGAGAGTGTGCCTAAGAATTTTATGCAATCTCACACTTTGTGCAAATAAAATATTAGGCTGTTGCCCTGCTTAAATCGCCAATTGATATAAAAGATTTCCAACCCTCAACTACACTTGCACACTGTAGGGGACAATCAGTAGTAGTGAGCAAGCTACTATTAACATCATCGCTTATCTTTTTTGTTGCTGTGTATGGAATGCCAGGGCTCCTTAGACGTCTTTGCTCACAATATGTCCTACATAATTTTGTTGTCCTCTTAAGACGTCACCATAACTTTGACATCTAAGAACTTTTTTTTACCGTTTGACCTTGTGGATAGTAAAAAAGATCCCTTGCATTCTAAGGAGCCCTTGCATTCCATATCATAGCAATCTTCAATATCATAACAATCTGGCATGCCGTAATGGTCTTCAATGCCATAACAATCTATGGTATCATATTCAAAAGGCATTTTTCCTAGCATGGCTATTTGCTTCCCAGAAGCTTAGTAGTATAGGGAGATATTTTTTTCTTTTTTTAGTTCTTCATTGTAGCTCTGTGTCTCACCCCCAGAGTTCACAGATGGACACCAACGTCTTGCCCAACAAAGAGACCTATTCAGAAAATTGGATTGTATTTTTAGCCAGATTCTTTCTTCAGCTTCAAAAGTAGCAAGTGGGGAACGCAGCCTACATCAGTGCAAGCTTTGCAGAATGACCTCATTCAGACTATGGCATCTGTTAGAAGCAGAAACAACCATTTGTGATATCAGGAGATCCTGACTTTCCCTCTTGTTCTGGCAGCCGGTCCTTAGTAAACAAGGACAGGACTCTGTTTCTAAAATTGCATCTTAAAACATAGTACGCTCACTACATGTATAAAAATTGGTAGATCCAAGAAGCAATACAAAAAAACGAACAGAAAATACAAGCGGTGGAATTAAAAGCTGAACAAATGGATAATAAATTAGATCAAATAGACCTAAAAATGAAAGAATCAAATAAAGATCTGGAAAATTCGTTAATCCACCTCAAATTGGATCGAGCCTCCTTTTACCTCAGATTCCAAAATGTAATAGAAACAAAAGATGAGGATCTTGGGGAAATAATGGGATTAATCGCAGAATTTCTTCAGAGGGATAAAGTAGAAATAATACGTGAAATCGACAAAATCTATAGGGTCCATACCAATTATGCGAAAAAACATCATCTCCCTAGAGAAGTGCATATACGATTTGCACGAAAACAAATTAGAGATATTATTTATAAATTGACAAGAGAAGAACCCATTATTTATAAAGGAAAAGAGATCATAACATTGAAACAGATCCCTAGACGAATTAGAGAATAGTGAAAAGATTACAGATTCTTGGCACCCATACTGAATAGGAAAAGTATATTATTTAAATGGATTATTCCAGAAAGAATGTTAATAACATGGCAAGGAAAAAGAATCAAAATAGATAACCGTATTTTTCGGAGTATAAGACGCACCGAAGTATAAGACGCACCTTTTTAATTTTCTTAAATGTAGTCACACTAACTCCTCCCAATTATTTATATAGATCTACTCCAAGGTATGTCAGGATTTAATTCTAATACTAAACAGGACACTGTTACATTTCAGACTATACTTGTACAGAGCTGTTAAAATTAATTAAAATTTCTGGAAGTATACATTATTCTCTATTATTTAAAAGAAGATACAATAACACTGGACCTCTTCAGAGCAAGCATTTATTTTAAAAAGCTTCTTTATTTTGTTAAGTTGTCTAGATTTACAGGGATCTCCAACCTTGGCAACTTTAAGAAAACTTTCTGGCATAATGTACATTTCTCCAATTCTTTGCTATTTCTATGAGTCAGGCACACATGTACAGAAATACACAGCGAACAATGTATATCATCTGTGCTGTTTGCTGTTTGGCAAATTGCTTGGAGGCAGAGGCCTTTTTCCCTTGTTTTCCTCCCCCAAAACTAAGGTGCGTCTTATACTCCGAAAAATACGGTAATTTCCTGTAATTATCTTCTTTGATTGAAGAGCATCTCGCTGTTAGCCAAATACCCAAATATTTAATTTTCTTTGTACATTTTAGTCCCAATTTTCTCTCTAATTCTCTTTCCTGTTTTAGAGTCATATTTTTCACTATCATTTTGGTTTTGGATTTATTAATTTTAAGGCCTGCTACTTCTCCATATTTCTCTATTTTCCTTAATAAAATTTGTCCTGTCTCATTTGGCTCTTCCATTAAAAAACTAGGTCGTCTGCAAACGCTTGAATTTTGTACTCTTCCTTCTTAATCCTAGTTCCTTTAATTTCTTTATTTGCTCTAATCTTCCTTAATAAAAATTCTAGTGCAAAAATAAATAGCAGAGGTGATAAAGGGCATCCCTGACGGACTCCTTTTGTTATTTCGAATGGTCTTGTGATGTCTCCATTTATTATTATGTTTGCTTTTTGTGTAGAATATATAGTCTCTATCATTTGTTCAAATCTCTTTCCAAATTTCATTTCTTTGATCTGTCTAATCATATATAATGTAACTTGTTTCTTTGGATGCGCTTCACAATATTCTAATATGTTTAACACTGTTCTTGTATTGTTTCTAATTTGTCTCATTGGGAGAAAACCATTTTGGTCGGGTTGAATTATGTCATTTAAGATTTTCTTCATTCTTCCAGCCATGATATTCATAAAAATTTTGTAGTCCACATTTAGAAGTAAAATTGGCCTATAGTTTTGGATTTGACTTTCATCTGTACCTGCTTTCTTAATTATTGTAATGTATGCATCTCTCCATGACACAGGCAATTTGGCTTCTAATAACACTTCGTTATAAAGTTCTATAAGTACTGGTTCAATTAATTCTTGTGTATTTTTTATAGAACTCGCCTGGTATACCATCTGAGCCCGGGGTTTTATTGTTTTTCTGTTTTTGGATTGCTTCTCTTAATTCATTTACCATTATTTCTTTATTTAACATCTCTCTTTTTTCTTCTTCCAATATTATCCTGGATTCTTCTTTTAAATAATCTTTCTTTTTCTAAATCAATTTCCTCCTGTCTATATAGGTTCTCAAAGTAATTAATTGCAATCTTCTGAATTTCCTCTTCCTTATTTTGCAAATTTCCTCCTTCATTTTGCAGGTGGTAAATTATCCTATTTTCTTTTTCCTTTTTTAATTTGTATGCCAGCCACCTTCCCACCTTATTGGCATTTTCAAAAAGGTGTTGATTCATATGTTTAAGGTTATTTACATATTCTGCTTGCTCTATTAAGTTCAATTTGTGTTTACTCAATGCTAACGATTTGACAATTTGCTCATCACCTGGTTTAATTTGAAGATTCTTTTCCAGTTGACCTATTTCTTTCATTAAGATATCCTGTTGTTTTTGTTTTTGTTTTCTCTTGTTTGACATGTACAAGAGGAGTATTGTTACTCCTCTTGTATAAGCTTTTAGAGCAGGGGTGGCCAAACTATGGTTCTTTGAGGACCTGTGGACTTCAACTCCCAGAATTCCTGAGCCAGCCATGCCTGCAAGGCTAGCTCATGAATTCTGAGAGTTGAAGTCCACAGGTCCTCAAAGAACCATAGTTTGGCCACCCCTGTTTTAGAGTATCCCACAAATTTTGTAAAGAGGTATGTTGTTTTTTATTTATATCAAGAAATAAAGTCAATTCCTTTTTAATTCGCTGAAGATACTCATCTTCC
The DNA here is from genome assembly GCA_023053685.1 of Diadophis punctatus similis. Taxonomy (NCBI): domain Eukaryota; kingdom Metazoa; phylum Chordata; class Lepidosauria; order Squamata; family Dipsadidae; genus Diadophis; species Diadophis punctatus. Next base: position 20,817,259 of record JALIGW010000009.1, on the reverse strand, counting down.
TGTAGTATCTGCGGATTCATGGTCCACCTTCTATGTTTCTTTTTTTGGCCTTTCCATGTTATCTTCAGGGGATTATGGTCTACCCGTATGTTTGGATTGATCTCTACTTTATCTACCATTTTACTTAGTTCTTTATTGGCCCATATCATATCTATTCTCAAAAAGGATTTATGGGAGTTCGAATAAAAAGTATATTTTTTTCATTGGGATTTAATGCCCTCCGCACATCCATTAAACTTAGTTCTTCAACCATGTCAAAAAAATGTTTCAGTAGTACATTACTTTTCTTTTGCTCGTATAATCTGTTTTGATATTTATTATCCCATTGTAGTCTCCTACAATACATATATTTTTACAATTTATTTCAATAATTTCTTCATGGATTTTTTTGTAAAATTCATTTTGTTTTTTGTTTGGGGTGTATATATTAACCAATAAGATTTTCATTCCCCCTATTGTTACTGTATTTTTCGGAGTATAAGACGCACCGGAGTATAAGACGCATCTAGATTTTAGAGGAGGAAAACAAGAAAAAAAGTATTCTGAACCAAATGGTGTAGTAATATATCACCATATTTTTCGGAGTACCGGAGTATAAGACGCACCTTAGTTTTTGGGGAGGAAAATAGTGGGGAAAATCTGCCTACCAGGTATTCATCTGGCTAGCGTCCTTAGTCTGGTCAGCTTCAGCGCATTATTTTATCCCTGGTTAGGACTTAAAAAAACCTTCTTCTGAGAGAGTAACAGTGAAAGAGCCTGCAAGCCAGTAAGAGCTGGGAAGATCATTAGCACCTGGTTAGGGCTGGGAAAAAAAACTTCTTTGGAGCAAGTAGAGCAATGAAAAAAACCCTGCAAAGACTTAGGGCTGGAAAAACATTCTTCTGAGAGAGTAACAATGAAAAAGCCTGCAAGGTAAGAGCTGGGAAGATCGTTAGCACCTAGTTAGGGCTGGGAAAAAAGCTTCAAAAAAGCTACATTCAGAGTATAAGACACACCCAAATTTTCAGCCACTTTTAGGGAAGAAAAAGGTGCGTCTTATACTCCGAAAAATACGGTATTTAATAAAATACCAGTGTAGCAGAATACTTTTTACTACCATGTATACTTTTTACAACCATGTATACTTTTTTCAATCGTACACTTTTTACAACCATGTAAAAACTTTTCAAACTTGACAGCTTTAAGACTTGTGGACTGCAACTCCCAGAATTCCTCCTCCAGTCATGCTAGCTCAGGAATGGGAGTTGAAGTCCACAAGTCTTAAACTTGCCAAGTTTGAAGACCCTTTAACCCAGTGGTTCCCAGCCTGTGGTACGTGTACCACTAGTGGTACGCGAGGGCCTTCCAGGTGGTATGCGAACACTTTCGGGGTCATGAACGATTTTTAGTTAGTTATTTTTTACTTCACAAAAATGTTTACTGCCTAACACAAGATAATCTGGCAACGATTTGCAACTGTTGCCACACGCCACCCACCTGGTCCCAGCAGCGCGGGGCCAAAAAAGGAACGGTACAATTATGGAAATAAAGTGATATCTGATCGAATTTAGTTTCTCTGGAACCAGGTGGTACGCGGCGACTGTACGGGACCTCCAAGTGGTACTCGATCACAAAAAGGTTGGGAACCACTGCTTTAACCCCTAACCCAGGGATCTTCAAACTTGACAGCTTTAAGACTAGTGGACTTCAACTCCCAGAATTCCTCCTCCAGTCATGCTAGATGGGGTAATTAGAAGGCAAAAACACCCCCATTTTTGCAAAAAACGCCCCATTTTTCGCTCATTTTTTTGCAAAAACAGGGCATGCAGAGGGTTTGGGAAGCCTGCAGAGCACTCCTAAGGGGTGGGGGAAGGCAAAAACGCCCCCATTTTTGCAAAAAATGGTCCGTTTTTCGCTCATTTTTTTGCAAAAACAGGGCATGCAGAGGGTTTGGGAAGCCTGCAGAGCACTCCTAGGGGGTGGGGGAAGGCAAAAACGCCTCCATTTTTGCAAAAAACGGTCCATTTTTCGCAAAAATGGGATGCGGGGGTGGGGCTTTGTAAGGCCAAAAAAAAATGCTATATTCAGTGTATAAGACGCACCGACATTTCTACCCTCTTTTTGGGGGCAAAAAGGTGCGTCTTATACTCCGAAAAATACGGTAATTTGTTTACACTTAAAAAGTCCAAGATCAAACCATGATTTCATATCCTGCTGTTATACAATAATAGTTTCGCTACATTCTGATTTTCCTTTGCTTGCTATGAAGAATTGTGGTGAGCCTTAAATGTAGATACCTTTAATCTCTTCCTGGCAGTAACACACACACACATACCCCTAGTGATTTTCAAATCACATATTCATTAAAAATAGTGGGAATAGGAACATGGATCTTATTATACCTATTGGGTTACATGTGCCATCCCTCTCTTAAGCCTTAACATTTTTGTAGGCTAGGGCAAATCAAGGGCACTATAACCTTGAAGTAAACATGATCGACTACACTGAGAGTGAGCAGTATGGAGGCCTTGACCTCCATCAGCCTGTTGATGAGATGAAATGTTTTTGGTTTCATTTGATTGTATTTACAACCTAATCTACTAAACTGCTCCATTCTAATGGGAATTGCCCGAGGGTAGGAGTCTATAGAGAGGGTGGCCAGTGGATTGAGGTCAAAATGAGGTTAAACCATGTTAACACATACCAATACAACCCTCCATTGTTCTTTTTCTCTCTTGAGATTTTTTTTCTCCCTAAATAGCTTGTATTGTCCAGGCCAAACAGCTTTACTTAGCTGTTTCCAGGAATACTAGGAGGGGGGTGGGATTTCACTGAAGAAACCAATTTAGAACCATTGGCTTGGATTCAAGGGTGCTTTTTGTTTCTTATGGTTGACTGTTGCAATAGCTAGTTTGGGAATTGGATTCCCAGCTTGCTCAAAAGGTCTTGTGCTTTCCTGGTCACCTCTAAGAACATAAATTCAGAACTCTATAAAGAGCCTGCTTGCCAGAGTGCTATTTTTCCATTCTGACATAGTTTGATAATATCCTGTATGAATTTGGCAGACCCCTTCCAGCCATTAGAGTAGAGCTTTGAATAATTCAACTGAATGCAACTTCACTTAGAATCATGTACATGTAAATAAGTGACAAGCCTCAGAGCTCTTATTAAGGTAGAGGAGAATCAGTGGTTTATCCAGTTTCTAGAATTTCATAGCATTTTTAAAAGATACATTAAAACATTCTTGACAACAGAAGTGGCTTGCCACTGCTTCTTCTGAGATTATTTACTTTTATTTGCACATTTAGCATTTATTTTATTTATTTATTTATTTATTTATTTATTTATTTATTTATTTATTTATTTATTTATTTCTATCCACCCTGATTATTTTTATCATTAACTCAAGGCGGCAAACATACCTAATACTGCTTCCTCCTCCTATTTTCCCCACAAAAGCAATCCTGTGAGGTGATAAGACTGAGAGAGATAAACTGGCCCAAAGTCACTCAGCTGACTTTCATGTGTGAGGCAAGACTAAAACTCAACAGTCTCCTGGTTTCTAGATAGGTGGCTTAATTACTAGTACAAAAAAGTGCATTAAAATTGATTTAAATTTATTAATTAAAAGTATAATTGCTTAAAAACATATCTAGAACTGTATTGCAAGCAAATATGTTCCATGTCTGATTTTGGAATCCATTTTTTATGTAATGTATTTAATTTTAGTATAAATGGTAATCAGAATTGCAGATGGCAAGTACTGGTAACTGGAGTATTCACCCTCATGTTTCTAAGTTCTTCATTACCATCACCAATGTAGCATTTATCATCATTCTAAATATCTTTAATATATCAATTACATGTAAATTTAGTTACATTTTGTAAAAGCTTGCCCCAAGCAGATGGCCTTTGTATATGTTGAACCTACAATTTCAGGAATTTGTATGACTAAGTCATTGTTAGTTACAAAATCTGGAAGTGGTGGTTCCAAACATCTAGGTAGCACCAGTGTTAATTGTAAGAAATGCTAACCATATTTCTTCTTAATAGAAATGGGATTATGTTTATTATTAGTTAAGGAATATCTTATTGGTTCATTATGGTAATCATTGAGAGAATAAATGTTTTATGAAGAAAGGTGCATTCAGTAGCATGATCCATTTCCCAGTACTTAACACAAAGCAATTGTTATTCAGGGTTCAGGTAGTGAGGCTTCTGGTAAGATAAGATAGATCTATCATCTCTTTACTGTTATCTTGCTTGGATTGAAGGTTGCTGCATTTCAGATTACAATGTTTTGTTTTGTTTTCAGAGAAGCAGAATCCTTCAAGGAGCAGGGAAATGCATTTTATGCCAAAAAGGACTACAATGAAGCATACAACTACTATACAAAAGCAATAGGTGAGGATGAAAAGGAAAGGGATGGGAAGTCTGAAACTGACCTTTGGGCACACCCATGTATAGATTATGAAGGCCTTTATTGTCTTCAGTTGAAAATGTTTCTGTTCTGGTATGTATGAACTGGCTCAGGTGGATAATTCTTTACAGCAGTCAAATCCAGCATTTTTAATGCAGAAAACCATTTAATGAATACAGAGTAAAGATTTTTCATGTATATCCGTCTAGGTTATATTCTCTGATTCATGGCTGTTCTAGAGATACAGTACGGGTCTAGAACTCAGTGTATAAACAGCCTACTATAAGCACAGAGATCTTTCTTAATATCAAAGTACTGATCTTTGCAGTTATGGAAAATCTTGGGGGAAATAATCATGGCATATTTTATTGAGAAACCAAAGTAGATATTTCATGAGTTAAGTAGTGGTTAGCCATTACCCTATTTCTCTATTAGTTGTGTTGGAAGAAATATCCATCTGGTTCAGTTCTGAGTGAGTGGAAATACACTGGAAACATGGAAGCTGATTGGAAAGATGGTTTAATGAAGCAGAACGATCAAGCACATGGTCCTGGTGCAGCTGACCACATGGAGTGGAGAGTGAGGGTTATTTATACCCTCTCTTGGGCCTTGCCATTAAGCTTCCTGTTCCTGTGGCAAGAGAAAGAGCCGAGGTGGCGCAGCGGTTAGAGGCAGTACTGCAGGCCACTTTAGCTGATGGTGATCTGCAGGTCAGTGGTTCAAATCTCACCGGCTCAAGGTTAACTCAGCCTTCCATCCTTCCGAGGTAGGTAAAATGAGGACCCAGATTGTTGGGGGCAATATAAATATACATTGCTTACTGGTGTAAACCGCTTAGAGAGTGCTTGCACTGTGAGACGGTATATAAATGTCACAAATAAATAAATAAATAAATAAATAAATAAATAAATAAATAAATAAATAAATAAATAAATAAATAAATAGCGTGTATTCTATTGATTGCTGTCAGACTCCCATGGGGCTATGCAGGGGTCATAGCTGAGATTGTCTGAGCTCCCAGATTTGGAATGATGATGTAATGAAGAGGCTTGTGTTCTGTGGGCAATTCCTATTGTGTCTTAATGGCTCTGTCCTGGTTTGGATCTTGAGTGAGGGCTGATCCCATCATCCTGAGGCTGAAGGTCTTTTGTCTTGTAGATAGGCTAGCCCAATCCTGCTGGGGCTGTTAAAAAAGGTGGGGGCTGCTTTCCAAGAGCATGTTTCTCCTTTAGGGAAATACAATATTCTTCCTTTTTAATATTTCTCAAAATATTTCGTTCTTCTAGGAGACGGGTGGGTGCTAACTTTCTACTGTTGCTTTGCATTGTTTATGTTTCTGTAGCAAAGGCACAAACAAGTATTTAATGCTCTTTGCAGATCTGTGCAAACTGGCATGCTTATTCTGTGTATCAAAATAAAAATCTTATTATCATTATTAATATTAAATAAAAAGTAAAATCTAGTTTGTGGAGAGAAAGAGTTCAAAATCTTACAAAATAGCACGTACCTTTCTCTTTGTCAGGCCGAAGCCATTTTAGTTGGGGTCTTTGGCCTGCCACACTTTATGCTATTTTAAAATATATTTTTTGCTGTGGGAATTTGGGAGGGGTGATTGCATGAGGGATGTCTGCATAGCCATAACAAATTCCTTCTAGATTGTCAAGGTCATCCTTTGTCTTTGCACGTCTGCACCTGCACGGAAGGAGATGGGATTTGCTGCCAAGTTGTCAGATGAAGATTGGTCAACGTGATGGACTTGGGGTGTGGGGACAAGGGCTTGAACTTTCAACTGGGTGGAGAAACCCCTGGGACTTCAGATTCGGGTTTCTCCCACATGTGCCAATATGGCTCTGCTAATAAATTGGAACTTTGAGGAATACTTTGCCTCGGACTCTGATTTAGTTTTCGATGCTATTTGGAACCCTGAAAATGCCTTCAAAAAGAGGCACAATACAGAGCTAGTGAGTTCTTTTCTGCTTCCAAATTAACCACTATCTTTTTGTTTCTTATTTTCCAGATACATGTCCCAGCAATGCCAGTTATTATGGAAACCGTGCTGCCACTCTCATGATGTTAGGCAAATTTCGGGAGGCCCTGGGGGATGCTCAGCAATCAGTCAGAATGGACGATAGCTTTCTAAGGGTATGTGACTCACATGTGTAGTTCTCCTGATCCTGCATTGTACTGGCATGCTTTCATAATGTTCCTATCTTCTCAGGGACATCTAAGAGAGGGGAAGTGCCACCTATCTCTAGGAAATGCCATGGCTGCCAGTCGCTGCTTCCAACGAGTTATAGAATTGGATCATGAAAATGCACAAGCAGAGCAAGAGGTAAGGTATTGAATATGAGGCTTGGGTGATTGATCTAGTTCAGCAGCCTGTGTTTGACTGATAAAAGTCTCAAGATATGTTGGACTGGATTATATATATTAATTTAGTTAACACTTCTTTTGAATACCGAATTTCAGTTTTAAATTTCGTTTTGAATGTGTACACTTATTCCAGTTTTTCAGTTACACACAGGACATTAGTGAATTAAACTTTTTGTCCCTTGTCCTGGCTATAAGTCTATGAGTATAAGAAATACCGTATTTTTCAAAGTATAAGACGCACCTTTCCCCCCCCCCCTTAAAAGAGGGTGGAAATGTCAGTGCGTCTTATACACAGAATAGAGGCATTTTTTGGCCTCCCAAAGCCCTGCCCCCGTGTCCCATTTTTGCAAAAAATGGGCCCGTTTTTTGCAAAAATTGGGTGCGCAGAGGGTTTGGGAGTCCTGCAGAGTGCTCCTGGGGGCTGGGGGAAGGCAAAAACACCCCCATTTTTTCAAAAAATGGGGCGTGCAGAGGGTTTGGGAGGCTTGCAGAGTGCTCCTGGGGGCCGGGGAGGAAAAAAAAATTTTTTTCTTACTTACCTCTTTGAAATCTTGGTGCGTCTTATACACCAGTGCATCTTATAGTCTGAAAAATATGGTACTGTATCTCTTCCAGTCTTTGCTTGGTGAGAAAGCTTCTTTTCCTTTTGTATATGGAATTTCTGGGTTTTCTTTAAAACCCCTCAGGTTCTTACTAGAACAATGCTTGTCCTTAAACCATTTCTTAAAATGATATAATTTTGATTCTGTCAGTATATGATTAAAAATTAATGTACAGAATATATGTACACAAAACATTTGAGATATTAACAATAAGATCTACAAGATGATCCCTCCTCTGGTGTGAGTTGTTCCATTTGTTCCTCCATTTGCCTTAAGTGCACAGTTAATACAATTAGTGTGTTATGTTAACCAGGTTTTTTAAATTATCTGAATTTATTTAAATCCTAAAAATCAACAGCTGTTGCTCAATCACAGTTCTTTTACAAATGGATGGTTTTGAGACTTTTGACAGATGAAAAGCACCTTCAGTTTTAGCCATGTCTCAGAACTTGCTCCAGACTTTGCCCCTTTTATCTCTACAAATCAATTGTGAGTTTATTGTATCAATTGTAAGACAAAGTGTGGAAATCTTTTGGCAACACTTACGCTTTATCTGTCAGGCTTAGTCTGATAGTTAAAAATCCCGTCCCCTGTAGATTGCTCATGATAATATATCATGAATGCCCAGTTTGAGGAGCCATATTGTATTATTCTGACTCCTTTAAATGTGGGGTGTAAATGTTTATGTATAACTCTTACAGTCCCTCCAGCTGTATGCATAACAGAGGACAGAAATTCTGCCTGCAAGTGCTATAGCATATCTTAAATATTGCCTGAATATATTCAGGACATTAGAAATCATGTATGCTAGAAACTTGATTCTTAATCATAACATACATCCTGAAGGTACCTTGGGTAAAAGACTTTGTGCATCTTGTATTAGCATGTATTATTAAGATTATGTTGAAAATTGATGGTTAAATATTGTTTATCAAAAGAGAGGTATTGTTATGAAGTTCAAATAAATATGAAATTTAAAACATTAGATTAGACTCCCCAGTGTTGCTATCCATCAGATACAGTGAGCTACTGCTCTCAGAATTCTGGCTAATAGCTGATTGAGAATCCTGGGAATTCATTCAGTAGTTAAATATACTGTATCTACAGGATGCTTAATGTCCTACAAACATTTAATATTTCTAATCTGATATGATGCCTTCTGTTCCAGCTGAAGAGTACCAAATCTGTTTTAGACTATGAGAAAATTGCTGAAGTTGACTTTGAAAAACGGGACTTCCGAAAGGTGATAAAGATTAATTGATGTGTATACATGTGTGTAATAAGGGGGAGAGAGAGAGGGAGAAACAATTTTGCTTAGTTGGGGCCATGAGGTTCCTTCCTTGTTCTCAGAATTACTTAATCTCATCCTACCTTTTCATGGATGGGAAACAGGAGGTTTAATTTTTTTTCCAACCACAAGTGTTTCAAACCTCTGTCTTTTTTTGTCTCTCTTGAGTAACAAATTAGTCTTAATTGCTCTTCAGCAAGATGGTATTGTTGCTTAGCCCCACTATTCAATGTTAAGTCCTCTGTCTGACCTAGTGAATTCTTACTATGCTGCTTTCTAATTGCCAAGAGCAGCTGGTTCACCAGAGACAATCTGAAGTTTGTCTTAAGGAAGAAATCTGCCTTGTCTGAGATTTGAGCAAGCTCTATCTAGGCTTCTCTGTCCCTTATGCGTTATCAAATATGTCCCTTGTTTGTGGAGAAGAAGCTCCTCCTTTTTGTGGCTCCATCATCTGGAGTGTCTCTTTCCACTGCACCCAGTGGTGATGTCACCTGTGGGAAGAGTTGGGGGAAGGGAATTTGAGAATCCAGCTGAGCCTCAAACCAACAATGCCCTCTTCATATGCAGCTAGCTGAGAGACCATGAGAACACTTACTGAGGCCTGAAATTTGGGTTCATCATTTGTCATAGTAGCTGCTGCTTCATTGAATCCACTTTTATTTTATCATTTTCAGCTTCTTGAGTTTTTAATGCAGTATTTATTATCAAAATTTCTGCAATCACAAGACACTGAATAAACATTCAGAAAAACGAGACACTTTTCCTACATTTTCATTTTTAAGATCATAGGAGTTAATATTTTCAGATGAATATAAAGTTGATGGCTGCCTTTGTGTATGCCTTTCCATCTTTTCCATTCTTAAATGTTTATAAACTGAAATTTGTAGCAGAAAAATAAAGTATAGGTAGTCCTCGACTTACAACCACAATGGAGCCCAAAAATTTCTGTTGTTAAGTGATTTTTGCCCCATTTTACGACCTTTCTTGCTGCAGTTGTTAAGTTAGTAACCCGGTCATTAATCCTTCTGGTTTCCCCATTGACTTTGCTTGTTAGAAGGTCATAAAAGGTCATTACCAAACCTTAGGACACAGCAAAGGTCAAAAATATGAGCCAGGGCTGGGGCAGTTAGCAGGCTTGTCCCATAAACACAGAGAAGCTGTCACAGATAAACTAGTGGACCTATGCAGATTCAGTCCATACTTTAAAAAAAAAAATTCTAGCACTCATTATTACTTTGGAAATTGTGGTAAAGGTACCATCCCCTATTATTTAGAAAAGCTTTTACCCCAGAATACAGAAGTATGCAGAATAGATGTGTATTCTTAAGGCATATCTGCCCTGGTCGCATAGAAGTTGTTGCAAAGGCATCTAGTTTAAAAATTGAAAGTGGCCTAGTTGAGGACTGTGGAAAGTGGATAGTAATCTATAGCTTACCTTTTTTTTCTTATTCTCCCCCACACAGACACACACACATACACACGCACCAAGAGAAACATTCCCAAATAAGAACTTCTAAATAGCAAAGATGTATCTACTATCATCTACTGTCCATATTCATGTTTTTCATCTTTAGGTAGTATCCCCAATCCCTCTCCCCCAATATTGTGGCATATTTGGGTTTAGAACAAGTTTCACCCAATAATTTCTTTGAATAAAGACTATGTGCTTCATCTGCTAGTACTTCTGGAAATCACTACATGCATATTTTCAACCAAGCATCACTTACAAAATAAATATATTCTTATGTTCTTCCAAGAGTAATTTATAGATGGGAAGTTATTGTTGCATACTGAAAAGGCTTCATTCATGTAATTTTCCACAGGAAAATTCTGGAGATCAGACCTGCAGAAAAGCCTCACCTTACCTATTTTTGGGGATAGATTTCCCACTGCTTCTAGGTAGAAAAGTTTGATATCAGGTATTACATGTGAATGGCCTTAATCAGTGACTAGTAGCAGTTTAGTTATTTGAGGGGGGGGGATATTTGTGCTTCTTAAACTTCTCTATATACCCTCATAAAAAGGTTTGGGAGAGGCCGAACTTTGGTATTTGAAAATTAGTATCATTTCAAAGCCTTAGGCTAACTTGCAAGAGATATGGATCCTGTCCAAAAGACCCTTTATGCAGATCTATAAGTGTATTTATTTTATAATCTATGAAATAAATCAGATTTCAGACGTATGGTGATGTGTTCCTCCCTTGTCAATATTGTCCATAGTAACCAGTAGTGTGGGTATGCTGCCTCTGAACATATTGACTCTTATTTAGCTATTAAGACCAAAAGCTGCTGAGAGATACATGCATTATCCATACGCTTCGTAAATTATGAGTTAAATGGAAAAGATTCTAATGTTTGCCTATCCTGAATTTTGTTTCATAGCAGAACTCCCAACTATTACAGATTATTCAAGCTGCATGCCTATCTTCAGCAGGCCTAGGGCCTCCAAACCAGTATCTTGAGTTTTTGTGTTCTGTTTTTTCCTCCCCCTCTTTTGTGTCTATTCCCCAGGTTGTCTTTTGTATGGATCGTGCTCTAGAATTTGCCCCTGCCTGTCACCGGTTCAAAATCCTCAAAGCAGAATGTTTAGCTTTGTTAGGTCGCTATTCTGAAGCCCAGTCTGTTATAAGGTAAGAACTATAACAGGTTTGATGGGAAAGCCTATATGTATAAATAATAATGTAGTTAACACTGAGGGCAATAGCTCATATTCCTGATTCTAACAAAAAGACTAGAGCTCTGCTTTTGCATTATCTAATATTGAGAAGACACAGTGGCACCCAAAACAGTTTTTATTTCTCTAAATTACAGTGGAATATATGATTGTGAGTTTTGGTTTTTTTCATTTTTGCAAAATCCAGAGTTTTTAAAACCACTAACTGGAATGTATTATGAAAAGAAAGGGATGGGAAAGGAGAGGAATGGAGAAATGGAAATCAAATCAGCTAGTGAAAAGGTCCTCAAGTAATTTGAGGAGAATCAACAAGGATATGGTTAAAAGTGCTGAGAAATAAGTTCAGCTTCTTGTTCAGAGGTGTACAGTCACAGAAAAAGAGAGTGTGAGTCATAGCTAACTTTGGCATAACACTCTTCCCTTTCCTGTTAAGCTGAGCTAGCAGAAGACCCACAAAGACAGGATGAGGACAACTTCAATCCTGCCTGAGCAAGTCCACTATTCTAATCATTCCATTCTGCATCAGGTTCAGAATTTACAGCAAATTGGGTAAATTGGTCTTTAATGAAAAATGAACAACCTGGGAAGCTAAAATTCCCCCACCAGTGTGCATAATTGACTAAAGCATTTTTAGTTCTAAAGAGATATCTTTGTGTCCACAAGGGCCTTGGCAGAAAACAAAATAAAATGCAATAGGAGCTTTCAAAAAATTATTATGTATACCAACCCAAAGTTATAATGTGAGATGGGCAACTATACAAATGTGATTATAAATAAAAATACTCATGGGTATACTTGTTTTGAAATTGACAGAAGGGAGCTGGAATGGAAATGGAAATGGTCCACTAGAATAAAAGGGGAGGGGGAGCCAGTGTCAGGAATTAGAGAAAAGGAAAGACAGTGGACAACTAGAAAGGATGCTGTCCTTGTCTGGAAACTGCAGAAGTGAGGCATCATGTATTGATTTGAAGTACTCACATATTGTTATGCTACAAGTTCTTTACAGTATTGGTGTCTTGGTTTGAGAGTAAGAATGTACCCAGCTCTGTTTCTGTCCTGTGATTTTTTTTCCTGCTCCTGCGCTCTGCATTTAGTGACATCTTGCGAATAGATTCAACAAATGCTGATGCTCTCTATGTCCGAGGACTTTGCCTTTACTATGAGGACTGCATCGAGAAGGCTGTGCAGTTTTTCGTCCAGGCATTAAAAATGGCTCCTGACCACGATAAAGCCTGCCTTGCCTGCCGTGTAAGCATCAAAAGAAATGCTGGGGAGATGTATGGGATTTCTGACAGGCTTGGGTGGTGGTATGGCTTTCCAAATCTTGCTGATACACAACCCCAATGTCCAATGGTGAAGGATGCTACTAGTTACAGCATCCTGGAGTTGCTAAAAATGTTTTAAATAAATATTTCAAATATGCAGAGGTTCAACTCTTGACTTACTCGAATTTTTCCAAAGGGGTCCCAGGAATTACTTTGGAAATGCTAAACTTCATGCAATGTTCAAAGGAAAATAGATGGTGGTAGGCAGCAGCTAGAAATCTGCTTTTGCTATTACATTACTAAAGTAGGTGCTAAGTTGAGTATTTTAAAACTGAGTAGAGAAGAAGAAATCCTATCTGCATAATAATCTCTTTCCTTCCAAACATTATTAATTGCTTCTTCAAAGTTGCTTCTGCGCAATTTTGGCAATGTATGGAGATGTGCCCAAAACACTTCTCTCCATTTGCTAATCTTAAGATTGGGAATTGGGTAATTCTTTAATAGAAATCTTTGTGCGAGTTAGCCAACAAAGATTTGCTAAGACAGCCCAAGGTTTTTTTTAATTATTCAAAGACTTTCATTATCTTTTGACCCACTTCTTCCTTCAGAATGCCAAAGCACTGAAAGCAAAGAAAGATGAAGGTAACAAGGCTTTCAAGGAAGGGAATTATAAGCTGGCCTTCACACTTTATACAGAGGCTCTAGCAATAGATCCAAACAACAGGAAAACCAATGCCAAACTCTACTGCAATCGTGGAACTGTTAATTCCAAAGTAAGTGCCCAAGTAGAGTCTTTTTTGTTTAGATCAGGTATCTCTCTGAAGCCTTCTAACACAGTTTTAAATGTGGGAGACGTTACCTCAAATCTGTCTCCTTATTGCAATGTGTAATAGAAAAGGGCTTGAAGAATCTTTTAACCTTCAATTGTAAAAGATCATGAAGGCCAGATTGGAAGCAGTCTTCTCACCACTGAAACCTGAAATGACAAAGATGAGAAATTGTTCAGAATAGCAATGCCTCTATGTTTGTTTGCTTGTTTATTTAAATCCTTACAAATCTTACTGTATGTCAAAGAGTTGAACCATAGTGGTGCCAGTAGCATTTGTTCTAGCTGATCTCTAGATTTACAAGTACTGTACCTGAGTGATTTGGGTTTGTCTCAAAAGCAACTTGATTACTAATAAACGTGGAGGGTGGAGATAGGGTCTCTAATTTTTAACTCAGCTGCTGTTGTGTGACGCTGAAACTGAGTAGCACAATGTTTTCTTTTTGAATTAAGTAAGCAGTATTTTTAAAAACCTGAAAAAAAATTTGTGGAGATTAACAGAACTGATGAAATAACAATAAAATCAAAGAGTCATTCTACAAACACCCAAGGTTAGAAAGAAAACCACTAAGCATAATTAGAGAACATTATCTTGTTTTGCCTCTTGTATTTTAAAGCTTCCAAAAATTATCAAGTGCTTAACTCATTTAGTTGTTCATTTCTGCAGCACTGGGAATAGCAGGAAAAATATTATAGCTGTTGAAATCTGGCCCATAACGCGCCTGACACTACTATTGTGGAAAAGAAAAAAGTCTGGTTCATTTACCAGTCCCAGACTGTGAATTGAATTGATGATAATAATAACAACAACAACAGCACAAGATCAAGACTCAAGTGTAACTGATAATAGAGATAATTTAGATGTGGAGCAATAAGTGGAGAAAAGGAAAGAAATCAGAGAAGTGGATGAGGAACAAGAAGCAAGAGTTGGATTAGTTCTTGAAGAATCAACAGCCAGAGCTGAACTAGCTGAGAAAATTAAGACTCCGATAGAAAACACGGAAAGAATTTGATTACCAAAACTGAATCAAGTTAGTAAGAGAAGTTTGGCTAAATTATTAAAGAATAGGAATGAAGCTGCGCAGACTATTCCAACAGAAACATTAGATCAAACAAACCAGCTAATGTATGCAGCAGCTTATGTTACTGCTGAAGAATTAGGCTTGAAAATTGGAAACAATATAGCAATTACGAAGGGAAAGCCAAAATGGAAAATCATTCTGGAGTTAAAAATAAAGAGAAATTGATTGGATTTAAGTAATTTGAAGAATTTGAGGCAAGGAAACCTGAAGAATAAAAAAAATCAGAATTAGCCTCACCAACAAGATATGACTTGCACGAATAAGGTTTTGGAAAATAAGGAAATTGCACTAGTGATTGAAGAGCTGAAACCAAGAGTTGTAGCTATTGCAGAAAAAAATAAAGAGATATAATAACCGAATAATGCAGTTTCAGCAAAAGTCACAGTTTCAAGTGAACCAGCGTCATTTCTATAAGACCCTTGAAAGTGGGCATGGTGCTACCACAAGTGAAAAACCTAACAAAGAAAATACTCTGATATTTTGGAAGAACTTGTGGCACAATGAAAGGGAATGCAAAGTGGATAAAACAGGTTGAAAGCACTGTAAAGGTGACTAGAGTGGAAAATGTTCACATAAACAAAAGAAATATGAGATCAAAGGTAAGTGGAGAAAATATCATAAAAGCTATTAATACCTGGGCAGTGCCTGTAATACGTTACTCAATTGGAATAATTGATTGGACTCAGCTAAAACTTGATAACTTGGATCAAAAGACAAGAAACTAATGATAATGCACCATGTTCTGCATCCAGAAAGTTATATTGATCGATTGTACTTGTCTAGATCTCAGGGTAGCAGAGAACTTTCACAAGTAAAACAAACTCTGGAAAAGGAAAAATATGGCTTAAATGAAACCTCTTGAAAACAAGATTGAAAACAGAAAACCGAAATTTGAGCATTCAGTTTCTAACTGGAAAAAGAAGCCTATGCACAGTCAATACCTGAAGGACATGGAAGGAAAGGTAGATACAAAGCTAACATGGAGATGGTTGAGATCAGGAGTGCTGAAGAAAGAAACTGAAGGCTTCATTTTAGCTGTCCATGATGATGTTTGTCCATCGTATTCGAAGAGGACCTTAACATCTTGGGGGGGATGTCAAGACTTGCACGTGAACTGGATTAAAGTGAGGGAGATGTGCGCATAGTCAGCCTCACTCTCTCTTCCCAGATTCCATCTTGCTCCAATAGCAGGACAAGAGTCGAGACAGTTGGAGATGGGCTGGGTGCAGTGGTTGACCAGGGTGTCTTTCGTGTCTTGCCGTGCTCTTAGCGTAGCACATTGCTTGCAGAGACCGCCTTCATGACCGTTGTCCTATTCTAGTAGATTTCATCCACTCAGTCCACCGGAATCTGTCTTCATATGCTCGGGATAGACAAATCCCTATCTCACCGACGGTCGATGACCCAACAGCTACTCTCAACCTGGTTTGGCCAGCCTGTCGAAGCTGTTGCCCAGGGTGTGGCCGCTCCGTATGCTACAGCTGCTAGGAGCTACAGGTGAGAGCTGAGTGACAGGTGGGGACCAAAGGTGAACGAGCTGCCCTAAAATGAGCTGCCATAAAAGGACACAACATGCCCCTACACCAGAGGTGCTACCCCTCCTTGAACACCCCATGCACCCCTTGGCTGTCCAAGAACAAGCTCTGCAGACCAATTCCATGAAAGCAAAAACTCAATGTGTCAGTGACAACAGCAAACGTTGCTTATGCAACAAGAAAGATAGTTTCTCAGTGGATCACCTTATCAGTGGCTGCAGCAAAATCTCACAAAGTGATTATCTACAATGTCATGATCAAGTTGCCAAAATCATACATTGGAAGCTTTGCCAGAAGTTTTTGAGTTTGAATGCTGCAAAAATTACTGGGAACCAAATTGACAAAAGTTCTTGAAAATGAACAAGTCAAAATCTTGTGGGACTTTTGAATCCAAACAGACAAACATCTGGCCAACAACATGCCTGACATCACTATTGTGGAAAAGAAAAAAGCCTGATTCATTGTTATGTCAATACCAGATGATATTGAAGAGTAACCATTAGAGAATAATAATAAAATACCGCGATCTGCAAATTGAAGTTGAGCAATTGTGGAGGAAGAAATCAATGGTTGAACCAATAGTAATAGGAGGCCTTGGAGCAATACCCAAAGGGTTGCCTAGATACATGGAAAATTTTAACTTATCAGACCTGAATATTCTGACTTTGCAAAAAAACCACCTTACTCAGAACTGCCTATATACTCAGACATTACCTTAACAGCTCTTAGGTCCTTGGTTAGGACTTGAATTGTTAAGTTTTTACCAGTTCCAGACTATGAATCGAATTGAAGATTAAATCTTAAATAATAATAATAATATAGTATTAAATAGAATATATGATAAGGAATCCAAAAGCCGGGATCTAAACTTGCTTAGAAACCTGTCAAAGCAAATAAAGATTGAAGTTGAGATGTATTGCTTTCTACTCTTAGTGACTAAAAATAATGCCAAAGGGTTTAGTTCCTAATCTTGATATTTGCCTTCCAGCTTGGAAAACTATGCGAAGCAATAGGAGACTGTACAAGTGCTATCAAACTGGACGACACATACATCAAGGCCTATCTAAGAAGAGCACAGTGGTAAGAATTGGCATCTAAATTTGGAGGGCAGGGGAATACCTGATTTAGTAATTTAAAAAAAATTAGACTGAACAAAAATTGTGGCAGGGAGATTTATCATTAGAAAGAATTCCAAATAATGCTAGGAAAGACTGATCTAATAATCTAAGAAGTAGTGAAGATACAGCTCATCTTTTGATTTAGGGTGTCCTGATATCTAATATTAGCTGAGGGAATTGATTGAATTGGGAAGAATATCAAGTTAGTCCTTATTTAGCAACCTCAACTGGGACCAACAACTTGGTCATTAAGCAATGCTTAATGTTCAGCTTTCCTTTGC
This sequence comes from Diadophis punctatus similis, assembly GCA_023053685.1. Taxonomy (NCBI): domain Eukaryota; kingdom Metazoa; phylum Chordata; class Lepidosauria; order Squamata; family Dipsadidae; genus Diadophis; species Diadophis punctatus. Next base: position 20,799,817 of record JALIGW010000009.1, on the reverse strand, counting down.
TATATAGACCTGCCGAGATCATAAATTTGAGGATTGAGGAGCATGGTGGCTCACATTGTTAGGATGCTGGGTTAACGATTAGCAAGCCTGTGTTCGAGACCCAAGTGTTGCTGTGTAGTGGGGCGAGGGCCCTTCATTCGCTCCAGCTCCTGCCAATCTAGCAGTTTGAAAATGAGTAATCGGGAGTAGGTAATTAGATACCACTTCGGTGGGTACTTTAATGAGGACATGAAAAGAGCCCCCTATAATGTCACCAGTTAATCCTTTCAACACAAACAGAATGGGACAGGGCAGGATCTTTATAATTGCAAGTGGTTGCTAAATGAGGCAATTTTCCTTTTTGAAAAAATTCTCCATGTACTTCTGCTCTCTCATTTTTACATTTGAGATGTTTAGGATTATATTGTTTCTGCTCACTTCAGATTTCACCCCAAACCTTTAAGGTAATTGGTGTTAAAATGCACCAGATCAAAAACTATTCCATGAATTTCTGCTAGATTCAGCTGCAGTACTCTGTTGATTGTGGTGGTCTAGAAATCAGGTCATGTTGCTCATCATATCAAATTTGATTTTCTGTAAATCACTTTTCTATACAGTACTTCCTCCCTGACTTGGTAGGCACGTAGATATTGCTCATAGCTGAAAAACGGGTTAGGAGTGGTTTCTCCTTCCCTTTAGCTCAAATCATTTTCTGATTTTTTTCTCACTTAATCTGATGTAATTTGTAGCTTGTTTTGAGATTTATAAGGTTAATTATACTTCTGCCTAGTTACATGGACACAGAGCAGTATGAAGATGCTGTGAGAGATTATGAAAAGGTTTACCAGACAGAGAAAACTAAAGGTAAACAGAGCATTTCCTTCTGGACTTGACTGGCCTTTTCTAATATTTATTAGATAATCCAGGCTACAACTTCTTTTGTAGTGGCTAGGGATGATAGGTACACTAGCTCAGTATTGCCGAAAACCAATCTTAACTATTATTTTCAGACAGTTTTACTTGATTTATATCACACTTTTTCACTCAAGAGCTCAAGGCAGCATGCATAGTGCTCTCTCCTGTTTTTTTCCCCCAGCAACAGCCCTATGAGGTAGGTTTGTCTGAACGAGAGCAATTGCACAGACCTCCATGGCTAGGGCCATTCTAGAACCTGGATCATAGCAATTATACCTCATTGGTATAATTTAAGACATACTTGATCTATTGGGTCATCCTTTCAGAGATACTTACTTACTTACCATTTGCCCACTTCTGTGCACATCCTCCCTGGCCCTTTCCATGCCTTCCTCATACTGTCTCACACCCCCCATGCACCTTTCCTAACCCTCGCCACAGCACCTGTGTGCACTCACGTTCCCTCACACAACACACATTCCATTCCGGTGGACTCCCTCATTCATTCCCCCATCCAGCAGCAGCCACTTACCTACTTGGCAACCTGGGATTTCCAACTTCCTGCCAGCTTCTCCAATGATGATCACGTGACTGTGGCAGCCAAGTTTCAGTTCTACTGGAATTATAGATCTCAGGTTTTGGACACATTCTTTAAGTTAACCCATTTGAGGTACGTTGATTCTAAAATGATTGCCCTATGATGCGCAGTTTCAGTCAATTAAAGATTACAAACAGACAAACAGGAGATTTTTAATAGTATGTGGTTATATTCCAGACAAACAGCTGTTGATAGCGCTATCTGCAATCAATTTATCCACTTTTAAAAATAAACTAATTTGGGAGCCATCGTCATATCTAATGACAGCAAATCTTATCTATTCTATATTGCATCAAAATGTACTTTATTAGTCCTGAATTTTCCCTTATTTAGCCTGCTTGAAGGAGAATTGCATTCATTGTGTAATTTGTACTTGCAGCTAAAATCTTTTCCCTCTGATATATTATAGAACACAAACAGCTACTCAAGAATGCACAGATGGAATTGAAGAAGAGTAAAAGGAAAGATTATTACAAGATCCTGGGTGTGGATAAGAATGCCTCTGAAGATGAAATTAAAAAAGCATACCGGAAACGGGCCCTAATGCATCACCCAGGTACAAAAAAAGCACAAGACCTATTGCCCCAGTTCCACTGTTAACTCTTCAGAGGTTCTTTTTTTTTAAAGTTTTTTATTTTTATTCCCATACAGACATTTTCACATATTTATCATTTCATTTCATTCTTTTATAAAATCTTTACATATATATTCTATATTTATCTTATTGCTTTATTAGTTCAAGGTTGCTTTTTTTAAACCATCCTCCCTTCCTATCTCATACAGTCCTTCTTTCTTCTTCCCTTCCCTTCTTCTTTCTCTTTCTAAACCTACTTCCCCTCCCTCTTTCCTTCTCCCCTACTTCCCCTCCTGCCCTCTCTCCTCACTCTCTTCTCCCCTCTTCTCTTCTTTCCTCCTCCTCTTTCTTTCTTCTTTCTTCTTATTCCTCTCTTCCCTTCCTCCTTCCTTTGCTGTACTTTCTCCATTTTTCTGGGATGGTATTCCAGCAACCTTGAATTCTTTTACACAGTCTTACATTTTTTCATATTTTATTCCATATATATTCCTTTAATCTATTTCTTTTATTTTTATGTGTTTGTCTATTAATATACTTCAAATTTAAGATTTTCTTTTTTTCCTCTTCCCTATTTCCTCATCTCTTTCAAGTGTTACATCTGGGTTACATCATTCACTTATATTTAAACTTCTTTATTTATATTCATTTTCTAACCATCTATAAAACTTCCCCCAAGTCTTGTAATACAATGAATCCTCTTTATCTTTTAATCTTAGTGTTAATCTGTTCATTTCAGTGCAGTCCAAAATTTTCTTTATTATCTGCTCATCTCCAGGAATGATACCTGCTTTCCAATTTTGCGTAAATACAATCCTAGTTACTATATGTATTATTAAATACCATATTTTTTGGAGTATAAGGCGCACATTTTTCCTCCCTAAAAGAGGCTGAAAATTTGGGTGTGTCTTATACTCTGAATGTAGCTTCTTCGAAGCTTTTTTTTCCAGCCCTAACCAGGTGCTAACGATCTTTCCGGCTTCCTATTCCCTCCAAAGAAGGTTTTTTCCAGCCCTAAGTCTTTGCAGACTTGTTTTTATTCCTACTCCCTCTGAAAAAGCGGTGCTTTTCAGCCCTAACGCGGTGCTAACGATCTTCCTGGCTTGCTGCATTTATTTTTATTCCTACTCCCTCCAAAGCAGTTTTTCCTGCCCTAAGTCTTTGCAGGCTTGCTTTCATTCCTACTCCCTCTGAAAAAGGCTTTTTCAACCCTAACCAGGGTTGAAAACCTAAAATAATGTGCTGAAGCTGAACAGACTTAAGGACGCTAGCCAGATGAATACTTGGTAGGTAGATTTTTCCCCCCTATTTTCCTCCCCCAAAACTAAGGCGCGTCTTATACTCTGGTGCGTCTTATACTCCAAAAAATGCGGTATATATCTTCTTTTTTGTATTTTTCTGGTAAAATTCCTAAAAGAAAGTTTCTGGGTTTAAGTCTGGCTTTTCTTCCACCATTTTTTTGTATCTTAATCCAAAATTTTCTTGCTTCTGTACACGTCCACCACATATGATAATAAGAACCTGGTATTTGCTGACATTTCCAACATTTTAGTGATTTGACTTTAAACATTTTTGATAATTTTTCTGGTGACATATGCCATCTATAAAACATTTTGTACATATTTTCTTTATATGCTGTTGCCATGTTAGTTTATAATTTCTTTCCCATATTTGTTGCTGTTTATAACTCTTCAGAGTTTCTTCAACTGAGGGAAATAGAATGTCATGAAAGGAATATATTTGATAATGTAAGCTTTCTTACTAAGGCTCCTCTGTTGTCTTGTTTGTTTAGTGCGAGAGCACTTTCCTCTTTTTTAACATTGCCCAAGTTTTGATCAGGTTAACAAAGGTGGGGTGAAAATGTAGGTGTCTCAGAAGACAACATTGCTGGACTTTTGAGCCATTACATGAATTGTGATTATCATTGTGCTAGGAGCTTAACTGGTAAATGGTAATATTCGAAAAGGTGCATTGGTATGAGTTTTTTTTTTTTACCAGTTTGATACTGCTACATTTTCAGTAAAGGTCAAAAAGACAGAATAAGTGACTTGAGGACTCCTTTTTGTTTTCCTTCTGACTAAGTTGTGGAGTTCCAACTACTCTGGAACCGAGGGTGCTCAGCCACGAGTCCCTTCAATAGGAGCAAGAGGAGAATATTCTAAAGTACTGAAGAAGATTGTTTTTCTTTTCTTGTTTAGAAAGTGGCATGATGCAATTTCAATTTTTACAGCTCTATTTAAAATGGAATAATTGCTCCATTGTCATCCTCTACAATTCTCTCAACACAGTTATGTACAATACACTGTAAAACACATGGTTTCACACCATCCCCTTATTACGGCATGGCATTTATCCAAGCACATTTAAAGAACTCAAATACAAAATTCCTAATATTTTCACAAAAATATAATGCTAGAATAAACTTTCAGACCTAAAAGTTCCAAAGGATCTAGGAAACTACAAGTAATCCTCAAGTTACAGCAGATCACTTAGCAATGGTTCTAAGTTACAAACCCTCCCCCCAAATACTTACGATACAGTACCAAACTTACAAATGTTGCAGCACCACAACAGTCATTCACCCTTATGACCGACCGCAGAGATGCTGCAACATTTCCCTTGCCTATTCCCACCACCCCAATCCTTTCACCAATCATTCACTTACCTTTCAAAGATCTGCAGAGTCAGGGCCATGTGGCAGAAAAGCAGCCGCCTTCTTATACACCTGCTGTCCGTTTTGCAAAAGACCTTTGATGTGGAGAATGGAGGCCTGCGAGATAGCTCCCCTGTGGGCCTCCATTCCCTGTGCCAAAAGTCTTGAGCAAAGGGGATAGAACCCTGCAGGGATGCGAAATCATGCCACCAAAGGCTTCTGTCATCTTTCCAAAAAGCTTTTCACATGAAGAACGGAGGCCTGCACAGGCAGCCTCCGCTCTTCGCGCCAAAAGCTTTTTGCAAAGAGGATGGAAGCCTTCAGGGGCATGAGATTACGCCCCACAGGCCTCCCTCCCCTTTCTTCGAGGCTCCTTCAAACTCACCGAGGCTGCCTGGCACTCGGACAGGGTGTCCTGCACAGGCAGCTTCAGTGAGTCAGCCAAGCTGAGCAAGGTGGACTGGTCCCACTCTGCCTCGGCTTTCACCGCTCCACTTTTGGAGCGCCCAGGAGCAGAGAAAGGAACCACAGCGGAGAGGCTGGAGAGGCTTGATCATCAAGATCTTCAAAAGGTAAGTGATTCTCCACAGGCCCAGTGCCAGTCAGTCACAGCGGGACAGGATGGGGGAGAGGGGAGAGAAACATGAGAAACATCTCAGTGGGTCAGGAGAGGCCTTGGGTGGTCGGAAGCACTATGCCCTCCCCAAGGTACCCTGAGATACCTCATGTGCAGTTAATGACCTGTGCATTTGATTAACAAATGCATTGGATAAAGCAGGGAGGGATCATGTTCATTTAACGTGATCCAATTAACAAATCCTCAGGTTACAAATATAATTGGCAGGCTCTATTATATTAGTAACTCAAGGATTACATGTATAGGGTTGTGATCTTGACTTGCTCCAGAGTAGAAAATGATATTGCCAATAGAATTGTTAAAAAGAAAAACAATAATTGCTGAGACTAAATCAGTATGGCTTCTGCCAAAAAAACATTTTCCTCATCAGAGGATCAAAGGCTGCTATCAATGTATAAGAAAGTGAGCAAGTTTCAGTTATGGAATATTATGAAAGATAATAGAGCTGAAATTTAGTTGTTAAATGATGTGATACGATGGGAAAAGAGCCAAAATGCTATGTAGCTACAGGCTTTCCTCCTACTCTTTTTTCTCTCCTCCATCTGGCTTTGAAGAAAAATAGCTATAAGACTCTACCATGCACTGCCCTGTCACTTATGCTGTGAAGGCAATTTTCAGTATGTTCTTTGCAGCTACGAGATTGAGGTTTTCCATTTCCACTCAGCACCTGGAATTGCCTGCTTTCCTCTTGTAGCCATGGAATCTTGCCACCAACCCCAAATTCTCCACTGTTTTATTGCTGCTGTTGCTCATCAATGGAAAATTTGTTTATATTCATTATTCCTGGCCATGAAAAGTAAACACAGTAAGGGAGAAATAAGAGGAAAAATGGGAGATTGAAAATCGGGGGTGGAGATACGCAAACTAAAGCTGTTCTAGAGGGTTCGTGTGTGAGTTCAGTACAAGTGCTTACATTAATCTCTCAAAATCCACAGATCATTCTTTGTTCCTGTTACTTAGGGATTTTGGAAGGGAGGGGATCTTTCTTTCTAGTTGCAATTCCACTGGTATTTTTTTTCTTTGTCCTTGATAATGGAACAGGTTTTTTTCATTCTCTCCAAGTTCTTCATTTAGAACACAATGAAGAATTGTTACAATTCCCACCATACAACTGTACCCCACTTATCTTTGTTGTTTCCAAGCTACAATAGAGAACTGATATCTTCTGCTAGAGAACATAGAAAAATGTCATATATTTGTTGAAATTAACTGGAATCTACAGAGATTAGAAAATGCAATAAATAATTTTCAGATAATATGTTGCCTGCCCTAAAATATTGGCACTAATTACCAATTGCTTTGTAGAAAAACAATTTGATTCATTGTTATTAATCTTTAAAGTTCTAAATAGCTTAAAGCCTAGCTACTTGAAGAACCATCATTTCCATTGCAAACCTGTTTGGATGTTCAGATCCATATGAAAGGTGACTCAGGAAAGGCTTCGTTTTTAACATATTTTCCCTGAGTAATTAGTTAAATAAAAAGGCAGGAGAAAAATCTAGTAACACAAATCTACTTCAGTACTTAATTAATAAACTAGTAAATTAAGCTTCTCTTCCTACTACATTTGTATCACTTTGATAAACAGCTTTTTTTCCCCACCTGGTTATTAGAACCAATTATACTTTCTCATTGCAGTTAGGCTTTTTTCCTCTGTCTCTCTCACTGTCTCACCCATCAACCCCACATCTTACTTTTTCTGGCAGATCGGCATAGTGGAGCAAGTGCTGAAATCCAAAAAGAGGAAGAAAAGAAATTCAAAGAAGTTGGTGAAGCCTTTACCATTCTCTCTGATCCAAAGAAAAAGGCCCGCTATGACAGTGGCCAGGATCTAGAGGAAGATGGCATGAATATGGGAGGTGAGTGCTAAAGAGGGCTTTGAATTGGTGACCCTTTCTAAAGTGCATTGGTGCATAGTTATGCAATGGGAACAAGGAAGGTTAGCGTGTGTGTATTCAGAATTTTGAGAGACGTTCTATATTTTTTCTGATGAAAGTTATACAAAATTGAATTTGATTATTCATTTAATGTTTAATAGCATAATCAAAATATTTGGAGATTAATGGCAAGGCAAACATGAGAAAAAAGAAAATGAATATTATAGAACTTGAAATATTATAGAATATTTCAGAACTTTTATGACTGTAAAAGTAAATTTAAACAAGAATTCCTTCTCACCTGGTTTTTTTCTTTTCTTCACCTATACTTCCCAATAGATTTTGATGCTAATAATATCTTCAAAGCTTTCTTTGGAACACCTGGAAGTTTTAGTTTTGAAGGTGGGTCATCTTTCATACATCATACGTATATTGAAAAGGAGGAGGTCCTGCTTTTGAATGTCTGTAGGTGTCAATTGAGGCAGTGTCTCTTGATCCTTCATTTTGGGACAACTGGGGAACCTATTAAGTTCTGGTCTCAGGAATTCAGTGGAGGCTGTTTCATCCATACAAAATATAATTCCAACAGGGGACCATAAAGTACCGGTATTTCACTCTCCAAATCTTAGTTCCCTCTAAAGGTGCCAAGAAATATGCTTTAGGGCTTTGTGTGCTGTGCCCAAAGCTTATGTTTTATGTATTGATTGATATTTCTTATTTCTAAACACCCATCTCCCTCAAAGAGGGGCTCTGAAAAGATTGTTCAGGGCAATGCACTGTCTGTAAACCGCTTAGAGAGGGCTATAAAGCACTGTGAAGCGGTATATAAGTAAGTGCTATTGCTATTGCTGTACAATGTAATATCAATAAATAAAACAACATATAAAAATTAGCATTAAATTAGGATTAAAATTTGTTAAATTATAGACTAATAACAATTAAACATCAAAAGGATAAAAATCCTAAAATGACCATTTAACAGTGGTTCTGACAAGGTGGGGAGTGGTCCTTCTTACAAGACCACAGAGCCAAATTTGACCCCTTTGCAGAAGGCCAAGGGATTGGGGACTTTATATGCACAATATCAGTTGTGATTTGTTTGTTTAATCAAGGTTTGATTTGCTAAGAAACCTTACTTCCTCTCCTTGCCAGTCACTTCAAAAACGCATCTGTTCCCTAATAGTGATAAATTTTATGTTATAGTTCATGCTTTTTCTGAGTGGGCTACAGAATCTGACTTTATTTAAACGATCTCAATATTGCAACAATTGCTTTGATGGTTTGCTTCCTAATTTGCTAATCTGTATGTCTATGTCTTTCAGCTTCTGGACCTGGGAATTTCTTTTTCCAGTTTGGCTAAACTGCGGAACAGATCCATTTCATCTACTGAAATCCACAGTTTCCCTGACCTGCTTCATTTAATTTCAAGTTTCATCTTCCCTTCATTGCATCTCAGCATTTCTTAGGGCTGTGGCATTTTTCCTGTTGGAAACATCAATTTTTTGTGTGTGCTTTAGAGTGTGATGAGAAAACCAGCATTTGAAGGGAAGGGAGCTGTTAAGAAATACACATTTTTATTTGGCTTATTGTTAATTTTATATGAAAGAGAAAGAGAAAAATCTGGATTTCTCCATTAAGTAATTTTAGATTCCTAAGCTGCTGGAACTTCATTCAGGGAATCCTTACATTTTGAAAACTGGATATGCCATGCCTTTATTGGGTTCACAATGTGGGGAAAGTGAAATGAGGTTTTTTTACTTTGGTTGTATTGTACTGACTAGCCATATTGAAACCTTATTTCCAGAAACATTTCAGACACTTGAGAAATACAAAGAAGTTTACTGCATTATTCCCTGACTCATTTTTGGAATAAGAATTGCCTCTTCTCAGCACTTTCTCTTAATATTCCCAGAGTCTCTTTCTTTGAGGAACACTTTATGTTTCCAATTGCTTGAGTACTTCAGGAAAATGGTAAGGGCTGATTTCTTACATGGACATCCCATTTTGATGGTGGCTTCCAGATCAACATGTACACTTGATTTCATTGAAAAGCGCATAAAGTCTGAGGTGATTGTCAGGTGTTATGAAGGTGTGTGTGTGTGTGTGTGTGTTAGATCTAAGTGCATATTTCACATTTCCACATCAACATGTGATGTCATGGTTCTTACTTGCATGTACAAGTCCACTGTAAGTGTTGGAATCTCTTAAAATTAATTGGAATCTGAAAAAGCATTTTTGATGTTGAGAAGATTTTTCAGAATTCAACAATGTGTTGAAAGTTTAAAAGAAGAAATTCAGCATTATTTCAGGGGAGAGAACTCTTATTAGTAGCCAGCCACATTGAAGTTCCTGATATTTTTTTAAATTTTGCTCAATATTTGTACCATATTGACAGCTACTAATCCATAACATCATTTCTGCTGTGGACAATTAGCTCATTACTTTTTCCACAACAGTAAAAATCATAAGTAGACTATCATTTCTAACAGTATTCCAGTTGAACCACTTTATACTAGGTGCAGTTTTCACCATTTTATGGTGAAACTCCTCCTTATAGACTCTCTTAGTTTTCCTCAATTTAGACTATGCTGTCTGGGAGATGAGGGAAGCTGAAATCTCAGTACATCTAGCGAAATCAAATTGGGGAAGATTAGCCTGGAGGATCAATATTAGGATGAATGAAATTGTTCAACATAAGAAAGGAGTGGTGTTTGCTTTATAAACAGGTTTTAGCAACTTTTTTCTATTTATGAGACCAGGGGAAAGGTTAACAAAGAACCTCAAAAAATGTAATCTTTTTTAAACTATTCTTGTGCAGTCCCTGGACTTCTGCTCAATGAAATGTTAGATATTGATCCAATATGAAATATTGTTTCAAAAGAGTCCCAGATTATGTCTTTGGAATAATCCTCTATTTTTCAAGATGCTCAGTTAATGAGTTCTGACAAACTTTAGAAATAGCAGTAAATTAGACTTTGTCAGCATCATTTCCTTTAATAGTTCCAAATCGAGGTACTCAAAAAGTGGTTAAAGAAATCCCTGGCCATGAGAGATGGCCAGGGATTAAATGAGAAACTAAAGAGGGAAGAGAATAAACTCAAGGGCTTGCCTCAGCCAAGATTGCATGCGTATTCCTGGCCAGCAAATGGTAAATACTGAATCGTTCAGGATTTCATTGTACAGCCAATTTCTGTTGGTAGAATTTATTGTATTTGGTTGAAGGCATATATTTAAAGGAGTTATTTGGTGGAATTGTGTTGTGTCCATTCTCTATTAAGGGTAATGACAAACAGGATAATTCAGAAACTGGCACAAAAAGCTATGAAATCAACAATCTCCCTCTTCATCACTTTAGGTTGAAAGAAGTTAAAACCACAGCATGTTATCGTCAGAGACTGAGGTGTCAAGAATCAAATCCTGGCATCCTGTGAATTTTCTACTTTTAAGATGTTCTGGCTCTTTGCAATAATTTTATTTTAAAACTTTACAGAGGATTATAAGAATATTAAGAGTTTCAGTGGATGGCAGCCAGGTTTTCTGATCATCTCTACACAGCTGGGAGTAGTAGTAAGATTTTTTTTTGTCAGATCCAAAAGTCAATGATAAAAGATTCCTGGACCTTAAAACTGATTGCAACCTATAAAAGTGATGAATGTTGTATTACTTTGCCTTTCTATCTTTTTTATTATTATTATTATTATTATTATTATCTACAATTATTCTTATTGCAGTCATTAAGGATGTTCTGATATGTTTGCATTATATATTAGGCCATATATAACTTGCTTTAGAAATTCTCCACCCTAGTAGTAATAATTTTATAATTTGAATGTGTTTCTTAGCTCTCAAATTTTGTTTCTTTTAATTAGCCAATCTTTAAGAGGTACCAAAAACTATGTGTGACTGATAAGCAAAGAATTAATTATCTGCCTGAGGCTTTGAGTATACCTATAAAGATATACATTGTCAGAATGTTGCATGATCATAGTAAGGTGAAATGATACAGTACCTTTTTGGTATTCTTCTTCTGGAAACTCCCTGAGAATAAAGAACAGGTATAGAGAGGGTCTCGAACATTCTTTTTACTGCTAGTTAGCTTGCCATAGAGGAAGGCATATATTGCTGGCAATGTTAAGTAATATCACTTAACCATTTAAAAATACCACTTTTTCTCACCATAGGTGTACACATAATCTCTAAGCAGGGAATTAAGAGCCAACACTTTCTCATGTAGTAATGCATGAGACTATTTCTTTGGTGATGTAGATCTAAAAGCAGCATATTTTAGGGAAACTTGCCATTTTTGCCTATTTTCCTGTACACTTGAACATGTGTTCTTGCATGCATTGTGTCCTCTTTGCTGTACAGATACATTTACAAGGAATGCCTGAGCAGAAGATAGGTAGATTAATGTTCAAGCCACCTGAAGAAAGGCTGTTTGGCTAGGAATCGATAGCATACCATTTTAGACTTCTTAATACATCTGTTGCATGTTCTGTTTTTAAAACAGCATCCTGTCCCCTTTACTCTCTCCTGTGGATAGTTTCAGACACATGGATAGCCATAGTGCCCCACTTCAATCTTTTCACTTATCTAAGGTGAAGATTATTTAAACAAAAAGTGGTGACTGTTCATTAAGCAGGATTCATAATGTGTTTATATGCAGAATTTTGAACCAGACTGAAGCAAACTCATATGCAATTGATATTAACTTTATTATAAAATGTATATGATGTACAAAAAATAAACACTCCAGATCTCACTGGTGACTTATGCTTCTTTAAACTGAGTAGACACTGCTGAGACTGAGTGTGGAGACATGATGCTGGATTGAATAATTGGGGGGGGGGATCCCAAAAATCTGGTGGTCAGTGTTAAACTGTAGTTTATTTTTTTTATAACAAGAGAAGTAGACAGGAAGACTACCAATGTTAAAACTGAAAAGAGAACCACAGGTTTTGATCATGTACTAGGACTGTTCAATTTCTTTTTTAAAAAGTGCTTCACAAAACACAGGTCTGTACTTGAATTATTTCTCTTGGAATCCTTAAAGGAGCCATGCCTTCTTCTTGCCTCCTATAGTTTTAGAAGTGCTCTGGCTCGCTTTCTGTGCATGGCTGCTTCACTTTGGGGTCACCCGGAGACTCATGGAGCACTTCCAGAGCAGCATCCATGAGCATCTTTCATAAGAAGAAATGACTGGTGGAAAACTGCAGTTAAAATCTGTACCCAATTTCAGTCCTTCACCTATAGACGTATGAAAAAACCCAATCTCCTCTGCATATAATCTGAAACTTCTGGTTAGCAAAGGCTTGAGTAAAGAGTTCCATATCAATCAGCCTAATGTAAATATCAACACAAACGTTTTCTGCATGTTAATACATTTATTTCGGTGTATTTTACAGTCACTATGAATCTTTACTTTGTAAAGCAGAACAAGAATTATTGTTTCAAGTTACATCGATCAAAACCATTGAAATGTGCTACTTTCTTATACGTTTTTTAAAAAAGCTTTGACCATTTTTGAGTTGTATTAACAGTAATTTGATGTTTAAACAACAAATATTTAAGAACTGCCACAAATATTTTGCAAATGCAAGTTACATTGTTTCCTGAGCAATAGCACAACCAGCTTTTTCTTGTATAGCTAAGCATTCAAGAAAAGTAAATGACCCAACCATCCACCTATCTTCCTTTATATATTGGATGTTTATAATTCCATGTTTCAAGTGATGTATGTTTTGTAACTTATTTCATAGCTTTCATTGTATAATAGGTTAACCAGCTCCCATTTTAAACTAGCTCCCATCTAGAGCATATTGAATGTGAGCATATCAAAAGCATAACCAGGAATTACATAGGACAACTATTGTCACTGTATTCACATTGATGGTTAAAAAAAAATCTGCCCTAGTCCAATGTTCTTGTCATATGTTTGATTTCCTATAGTCCCAAATTAACCTGGCTTAAAGTCATTCACAACAAAGATAATATTGATTATGAATGAACGACACTGTCATTCAACCTAATTGAAGGGCATCAGATTTGCAAAAGCTGGCCTTGGAGATTTTTTTCTCAAAACAAGGGTCATGTTCAGTGAGATTAAATCCTGTGTGTTAGAGGTAAAAGGGGAGGACTAACCATAATGTTACGAATAAACCAACTCAAAAGTGGGGATTAGTTCAGGTGTCTATTGCCCAGCTTTGCAATAGATGGTATGAAAGACAGTTATAATCTAGACAACACTTTGGTTGCTAACATACTGTTTATACAGATCGTGCTCAAAGGAAAGTAAGTGGGCTATGTGTTCAAGTAGACTTACTTGGGGGAACTTAAATCAGTTGTGTACACAAAATATATACCACTCAATAGGATGTGGTTCAGCTGAGATTAGACCATGTTCGGCTTGTCCTTATTTTTAGAAGTTTAACTCATGCCATATACTGCATATAAATATGTTATAAAATAAAAAACCACATAAATTGTAAGTTTTAAAATGTTAGTTTCTTCCTTGAAGTATGCTTTGAAGTGTTGCAAAGTTTTAAATACGAGGTGCTTTGAACTTCATCTTTCACAACAATCATTGACAGCAGGGGCAACAGTGATGCTGGCTAAAGTTGGTAGAAGTTAGAATCAGTATATATAAATAACATGTTAGGGAATTTGTATATTACCTTAGAATATACCTCTTTGAACTTTGAAGGATTTACTTCTAAGTTTATATGCATTTTGATTGCACCATGAATATATTATATTCTTCAGAAAACAAAACCGTATATCAAAGCATTGAACACACCATCTATTGTCTAAAATACTTGTTCATTGATACATATTTTACTGCACTGTTTTCATAAAATTTGAAGCTCTGGTGGATTACTTATCCAATGCAATTAAAATCATAGATACATCCTTACTTGTGTCTCCCTCTGTACCCAGATATTTTTTTGAGATACAATACTTTGGGCAACTCTTGTAATTTGGATCAATTGCAGCAAATTCAGATCCAGTCTATAGAACTAATTTTGCTATTGGATAATGCACCAGTTCAAATATCCTTGTTGAAAAAATTTGATCTGAAAGTACAAGGCAGTCTTAGTCCCTGATTTTCATGGGCAATGTTTGAAATGTAATTTATTGGTATCTTAATCAGACAACATATAAAGATCTCTACTGAAAATCTAATGCTTGTCAGTTAAAACAATACAAGATAGGATGGACAACAAACTAAGAGACTGCAAGGCAGATTCCTATTCTCTAGTTTTACATTCCTGTTAGTAGTCACCCATGCTTCAAAACTAAGATGATAGATAAGAAAAATATAAATCCCTTAAAGGTCTGTAAAAGAGGAAATGCTGGAGGGGCTGCAGGCAACAGTATTTAATGTGCCAGCTTTCAATGACCTATAACCTATAACAGTGATGGCGAACCTATGGCACGCATGCCACAGGTGGCATGCGGAGCCATATCAGAGGGCACGCGAGACGTTGCCGTTTGTCAGCTCCACGGGTAAACCAGAAGTACATTTTTTCCAAACTTCCAGTTTGCCCTTTTTGCCATTTTTCACCATCCCAGGCTTCAGTGGGGGGGGGGGGTTTGCGCATGCGCATGGGGAAGCAGGGGGTTGTGTGCATGCGTGGGGGAGGAGGGAATGGGTATGGGCACGTGTGCGCACACTAGAACGCTCACACACCCCTTTTGGCACGCGAACCAAAAAAGGTTCGCCATCACTGACCTATACAACAGCAACGTCACAGACTGGCACAAGACTAATACATTATGAAATCATGAGTTGCACATTAACAAGATCTTTTCATTAAAGTATAGGCCTCTGTTAATGCTTGACATATGTTTCAAAAATTCATAAAATTGCAAGGCGGGGGAGGCTTCACACTTCCCATTAAAAAAAAATCTGGGAAAAGACAGCTGGTACTTGGTTAGGAAGACTAACTAGCAAGATCTTACTGTGCTCAACCAAAACAGTGAGGCCTTATTCTTTATTTTAGAAGCGAATCCTTTGAATATTCAACTGCAAACCAGAAAGGTAACATGTTTCCCTTTACATCAAGCTGAGATTGATCACAGATGGCCACCCTTGATTCTGAATCTCAACTGAGAAGAGATTCCTTGATGCCAACTAGTTACTCTGTGGCTAACTTGGGAAATGAAGTCTGAATGTTTTAAGTCTAATATTTTGCAATACCGTATTCAGTTAACTTCGTTCTGCTGCTTTCAGACTGCGGGCAGAGGTATAATTGATCCAAACTTTCTAAGTTTACCCTGAATTTGAATTCAAATGAAAATACTATGTGAGAATACAAAAGGGGAGTCATGCACTTTTAAATATTTCCCCTTCTCCCTCCCCCCCTCATACCTTTGCTGAAAATAGAACCTTGTAAAGTTCTGTCTTTATGGTTACCTACCGGTACAGTATTAGTTTTCTACTCTCAGGGAATTTTTATGTCAGGAATCATTAAGAAAAGGTGGTTCTATTTGCCCCTTATGCTTTCCCTCTGCTCTGAAGTGGTACAATCAGCTTCCCTCTCCTGCTGTAACAGTAATGTTGCTATAAGGGACTAGGTAGATTTACAGCACAGGAACAGACCCAGTTCTGGCAAACTTGTAAAGGCTATTTCTCTATATTAAGAAAAGGAAACCTCAAAAAGGCTGGAATATATTCAGTTGTATTAATTTTAAAGGTATAAAAAAGTGCTGTTTTCCATTTGAGGAATCCAGGCCTCTGAAGGTCAAATATTCCTTTAAAAAGGACATCACTAGAATTAAGAAATTGCTTTAGTTGTAAGATGCTATCATTTGTGTTGTGATGGGGAAGAGTTTATAAAAGGTTACACATTGTATCATATGAAAACAAGGCTGCAGACACCACAAGAGCCCTTAGATGATGATACAGGAATTAAAGGGTGATCCCCGTTTGCTACCTCCTTGAGTTGGCACCAGTTTTCCCTTTCCATAGTAGCCACCAAAGATGGCTCTCACCTCAATCTTTTTTGAAAGCAAAAGCATCCACATTCCATTCCCAAAGGACAAAAGTTTTCCGCCACCAATCTCCCCAACCTCCTCGCCTTTGTTCCCTGCCTTTTCCAGTTTTGCAAATTCAAGGAGGTCAAGGCCAGTTTGGACAGCTTCTACCCCACTGGCACAACCCAGAGTGATGTGAGCTCGGCTGCCTTTTGGGAGGCTGACTGCTGGTTGTAGCACGTCCACATCTCCGGGCCATAGAAGCATTTGCTGCTCGCTCATTTCCACGCGGGCACCAGCAGTTCTTGGGGTGATGAATAGAGCAGTTATGGTCAGGAAAAAAGATTTTCCATAAGAAGTCTTCACAATCTGCAAAAGAAATTACTCCTCTTTAAGACAAGCTGTGTATTCAACTCAGATTAACCTGGCTATCCCCCACACTTAACACCTTCGAATCAGAACTATCTCTCTGGAGTCCCACCAGCCTAGCCAGGGCTGTAGTTCAAATGTCATTAATGTTCTATATTGGAGAGGGCTGGATTAGGGTTGTAAGATTTGGGTGTTTAAAAAAATATCCAATCTGGGTGGAACAACAGGACCAAAGGTTTAGTCTTCCCCGCTTTTGGACTCATGCATCCTCAAAGAACTCCTCTCTATCAGAATGTATAGACACATTCATGTAGACATGTGATGCATTCTGGTAGAGAGACGTTCCCTGAAGATGGACTCTAGCAAGTGTCCAAAAGTTTAGAAGATTAAACCTCTGATGCTGGTGACAGACCCAGATTGGATCCTGCAGGATTATCCTGGAACATATATATTTGCCTATGAACTAAAATTCAGAAACATTACCAGCCCTTCATGTTAACCTTATCTAAATATTCCATACTATTATTTATGTCTAAATTGTCTTTAAATATGAGAAGAGGGGCAGGAACATGAAATGCATGACTTGTAAATCATGAGGTAAAAATAAACACTGACGATCAAAAGAATACACAGTACAAATGACAACAGATGAACTAAATTAAAATACCTAAGCAAATATTTGATTTGTATCAAATAAGTTATTCCCCCAAATGTACACCTGTTCATAGAATATTCCACACTTGAGATATTCTTATCTCGTCATTAGGAAAGTACCCACTGGGGCCTCTATGAAAAAACCCTTTCTCTTTCATATGGGGAGAGAGAGCTCTTTAATTGGCTATGCAAGACACTAATACTGTATGTTGCTGAATAATGAGGTTTTTTTTTTAAGTAGACCATATATAGTGGGTTCACACAATTGGCCAAAATGAAAATCAGTCACTCACATTTTGGCTGACAATGTTGTAGGTGTGCTACTTAAGTGTTTACTGGCACCTTCAATTGGGCATGGGAACTTTATGGCAAGCAACATAATGCCTAACTTCTAGCTGTATTAATCAGAATGCTTGCAATAAGGAAATACTCAGATTATGCTGCCCCTTAAAAGTAATATAGTCAATTGCTTATCTACCAAAAATGTTAGCATTGAAAAAAACACCATTATTTTATAATAAACCATAAACGGTAAAGGTTCCCCTTGCACATATGTGCTAGTTGTTCCCAACTCTAAGGGGGTATGTGTGTGCTCATTTCTATTTCTAAGCCGAAGAGCCAGTGCTGTCTGAGGTCATGTGGCTGGCATGACTAAATGCCGAAGGCGCACGGAACACTGTTACCTTCCCACCAAGGTGGTCCCTATTTTTCTATTTGCATTTTTACATGCTTTCGAACTGCTAGGTTGGCAGAAGCTGGGGCAAGTAATGGGAGCTCACTCCGCTAGGGATTTGAACCGCCGAACCACCGACCTTTCTGATCGACAAGCTCAGCGTATTAGCCACTGAGCCACCGCGTCCCCTAACCTAGCACATAGTCTATACCTAAAAGGATAGTTTCAACAGAACAAGGCTACTGTGGTGTAGCAGTTAACATGCTGGACTAGGTGCAGGGAGACATAGGTTCAGCTCCACTCTTAACAAAGGCATTACCAGAATTATTTTTGGTCAGTCACACTCCAACATAGCTCACAGAATTATAGGGAGAAGGAAGAGCTACATGGGCTCTCTTAAGTTCCAGAGTGAAAAGAAGGTTATAAATTTAAAATAATTAGGCCCCAAATAGTATATGGCCTTCTGGGCACAGTTAAGAGTTTAAACCAGCAGCCCCCAACCTTTTGGAAGCCAGGAATAGGTTTCATGGAGAGCAATTTTTCCATGGACCGGGGTGGTTGGTTGGCATGCTTTCGCGTGCTGCCTGCATCCCATACATATTCGTATGGGGCTTCTATCGCTTATGCAGCCCAGTTCCTGGCAGGTTGCGGCCCAGTGCCAGTCCATAGCTCAGAGGTTGGGGAACCCTGGATTAAACCATCTCTAAATATACAGTGAAACTGCAAAACAGTTTTCCTTTTCTGGACACCTTTATTCGAGTTGACCTCTGTAAAATACAAGAATCTGAACAGGGTTTCATAATATTATTGCTTGGACTTAATGCAACAATGCAACAACGAAAATAGACATCATATTGCTATGGGAAATGACTTTTTCTGGAGCAATAAACAGGTTGGAAAATATAGAACTTGGACTTTGCTCAGCTGCACCACCCAAACCCCAGATAATACTAAGCCTTTTAACATGTTGTGGCACGAGGATATACTGAGTGCTGCTGCCTCCCTTGACCCAACTCCACCCAGGACTCCATCATTTCTGGGCAAAATAAGCCCAGGCAGCTGGCATGTCTCTGCTCTTTCAGAAACTGCTTCAACAAAAACCTTCAGGAGCATTTTGGTTTTTTTTTTTATGATGGATTTAGTGAAACCTATAATCTTCCCAAAGTGGATTTCTGTCCCAATCTGGACTATCCAAACTGGATCACTTGGCAGATATCTATTCTAGGTTAGAAAAGATCACATCTGA
Organism: Diadophis punctatus similis; assembly: GCA_023053685.1. NCBI lineage: Eukaryota > Metazoa > Chordata > Lepidosauria > Squamata > Dipsadidae > Diadophis > Diadophis punctatus. The sequence continues at coordinate 20,780,669 of JALIGW010000009.1, read as the reverse complement.
GGAACTAGGGAATAAGGTGAAAAGTAGCTCAACTCCCTTGGGTGATAATATCTTGAGGCATATGAATAGATCTGAAAGACGTTTTGACTTAATACATGCTCAAGGATTTTTTTAAAATATGTCTCCCTCTCATTTTCTCACCGCACATACCAGGGGTGAAATTCAGCCGGTTCTGACAGGTTCTGGAGAACCGGTAGTGGAAATTTTGAGTAGTTCAGAGAACCGGCAAATATCACCTCTGGCTGGCCCCCCGAGTGGGGTGGGAATGGAGATTTTGCAGTATCCTTCCCCTGCCACGCCCACCAAGCCACTCCCACAGAACCGGTAGGGAAAAATTTTGAATTTCACTCCTGGCACATACATACTGACACCCTGGTTAAATTTGCTCAAAGAAAAGTAACTTATATGTGTTTTATGTAAATACGTTCAAGGAAGATTACAAATTAATAAAATCTAAAATTGAAAACAAAAATAATAATAATAAATTATTATTACTACATAATAAAAGTGAACTATTATAAAAACGAATGTTTCTTTGATGAGTAATTTAAATACAGGAAATTTTAAAGGAGAGATTCTACAGTACCATATATAATTATTCTTTCCTTCTGGCAATAATTTTTAGGAAGTAAAATGAACTAAAAAAAATTCAAATTTATACCAAATATTATTTTTAAGAGACTATATATCTTACCTAGTGCATGAAATGCTGACAAATTTGCATAGTGCCCAAATGCTGACAATATTAACTGGGAGGGGCATTCAGGTTTCTTTGAAAATATGCTATTTCTCTCTCTTAAAATAGTTCAGAGTGAGGAAGTTGGACTTTCCCCACCTAAAATCAGCTTGAAAAATTACTTTACATGCTATCATGTTTCCATCAGAATAAAAAGAAAAATTCTCACATCTTGCTGTGCATAATCATCTGCTCCTGGAGCTTTCCCAAAGTCAGTGAATTTAGTTGTGCAGTGCAAAACCCCTGGAGGCCTTTTCACAAAGTAGCTGGTCAGATCAATTTTCAGTTTGGGTTCTTCAGGGGGCTGCCCAACTGTAAAACAACAAAGAGAGCAAGCCTCAGTGTTTCAGATTCATAGTTTTCTTTAAATGCACTTTTCACCTCACACTGTTTTTGTGGTTTTTGCAATATTAGTTTGGCAAGATAGATCATGATACAAGATAAGAAATATTTCCATTTGAGATGAGAAATCTTGCAAAAAGAAGCCTATAGAGTTTACATATAAACAAGATATGTAATTTCATTCAACACTGCTGAGCATTTTGTTCCCCAAGTGGCATAACAATGTCTGCATCCTCCATTTTCTTGCTGTGCTCCCCATGTACCATTCCCCAAACTAGTGCTGGATTATAGGAATTACAATCCAACATATCTGAAGGCACCTGGTTGAGAATGACTGTTCTGGAAATGAAATAAAAACTATAAATAGGGTATGGCAAATTTACCCACCACTACTTGCCTTCCATTAATAGGAAGGAGCTGCTATTTAAAGGACTCTCAGTTCCCATCTTTAGTGACACTCAATATTACCATGACCAGGAGGGGGACGGACGGACATTATTCTCTTTAATCTTTAACTGTGGCCATTAAGCTTAGACCACTGTTAATCAAACTTGGAAACTTTAAGATGTGTGGACTACAACTCCCAGAATTCCCCAGCCAGCATTCTTTTTGAAAAAAAGTTTTAAAAACACCAGGCTAGAGCCTAATTTGAATTTGATTTACTTGCTATCTCCCCAACATCTATGATCTATTAAACTAATATTGCGGAAACAGACATCAGCCATATAGAAGGAATTTCAAAATGACTTTCGAAATTACTTAGCTAAGGATACAGACTTTTTAACTATAAGACGTAGCCAAATTTGGCATAGGATTATGGTTATATATTTGGTGTAGATTACATTTGATATGTTTAGTTTTGTTAGTTCAGAGGGGAAAAATAGGTGATAATATTTTCAAGTCAAATTCCAAGGATGAATAATGATGGAAAATGGGAGCCTTAGGGTAGAATTATGTTATTTCTTATGCAGAAACATTCACGGAAAAGGCAGGATTTAGCAGCAATAAAGCTCAGCTTTCACAGAAACAAAAAAAGTTTAAAAAGTATATCCAAACCAGACTAATCTCCACAGTTTAAATGAATAAAATGAAGAGAAGAGTGACTTATAAACAGAGACTGCACACAGGTATGTATGTTAAATGGCACACAGCTTCTGTGCGGCAGGTCAGAAAATTAATCTCTCCTAATATTGGAAGTCTCTCTAAAATCTCTTTCAAAAATTAAGTGTTTTGCTTTTCTATATGGTATTAACCAGACAAACAACTGTGAAATACTGGAGAATGAATACCGTATGCATAATGAAGATAATGATATTTGGTCATTTGTAGCCTTCTCTAAGCTAGTGCTCTTTAAATATGTTGAAACAGTTTACTCTGATGGTTGGAAAAAATGATGGGAGTATCATCTTTTTTGCTTACAACTATGTTGCTTGCATTTATAATTTGGCACAGAAGGAAGATAAGATATTTCAAGTTAGACTAATTCAGCTGCCTCTAAATATGCTGTACTAGTAGCTGGATACCCGTGCTTCGCTACGAAACTGAACTCCTTAGCATGGAGCAGAATATCTAAACTCCCAGCCCGCAGGCCAGATGAGTCACGCGCTGGCAATGCCCACTGGCAGTTGGAACAGAGTTCTTTTCAGGTGGGGAGGGGAAATAGAACGTCTAACTCCTTAGCATCAGAGCATGTTAATAATAATATAAGAAATAACTAATGATCTGATGGTCATTTCAAAAAATCCTCTCTTAGCGAGCACCTAGAAGCCAAGAGGAACATACATGCCAAGTTTCAAGTTTGTAGGCTTTACGGTTCCGGAAATTTCGTGATTATGCATGAGTGGTATTTGGCTTATATTTATATAGATTATATTAAAAGAAAACTCTGTCCCACCCGCCAGGTGAAGTGTGCCACCACTCTCCTTGCTTTCTGTAAAGGTGTAAAAATGTGGCTCTGGGATCTTGCCTGCAGCATCTTGGGATCTTGCCTGCAAGAAGCACACATAGCCATGGGCTTGGCTAGTGCCCTGAAAACCCTCCCTATGCCTTTAAACTAATTTTTAACATCACTTGTCTATTTAAAATTTTATACACTGTTTTAAAATATTTAGCAATATTTTGTTGTATACTGCTCAGAGTCTTTCTCTGAGAGAGATGGGCAATTTAAAAATGTGATTAATTGACATTAAGTCAGCACAGGTTGAGGATAATGGAACTCTAGTCCAAGTCATCTAGAACAGGAGTCTCCAAGCTTGGTAACTTTAAGCCTGGCAGATTTCAACTCCCAGAATTCTGAGAGTTGAAGTCCACCAGACTTAAAAATTGCCACGCTTGGAGGCCCCTGATCTAGAAAGCAACAGGCTGAAGAAGTCTACAATTCCAGCACAATCTGGTCAGGAAGACTAATTCACTCTGAAGACCAAATCCTTAAAACAGAACTGGCATGGATGTAATTTAGCAGATCTGCTATATCTACAGGTATATGAGGATCTACTATCTATACTGTGGCCTACAGGTAGAGCTCTTGCCTCACAATCAGGAGGTTGTGAGTTCAATCCTAGGTAGAGGCAGATGTAAGGGTCTCCTGCTTGGGCAGGGGGGTTGGACTAGATGACCTGCAAGGTCCCTTCCAACTCTGTTAATCTGTAACTGTATCAATATGGTGTTAGATCCAAGACTGTAAGCAACAAGGACTATAACAAAGATTCCTGAAAGTGGAGTAGACAAAGATGGTATCACGATGATTTTATGGAGTTCAAAGAACTTGTGGACAACATCTGGAAGACAAAATTCTAGAGCTTGAGAACAGTTTGTGTTTAGCGATTCTTAGGGACACTAGAATCAGCAGAAGCGTATGTAGAAATGGAAATACATTATGAGTTTTCAGTGCATAGAAACAGATGGCAGTCAAGTAGGGGAATAGAATGACAGTTGGAGGATGAATCCAGAAATTAGGATAGGAATATGCAGGAACTCACAGTATTATTTGGTGCATCATTGGAAAACACATAAAAATCAGCGATTTATTTAAAAGCAAACAGAATGTTGGGAAGATGTGCATTTGCCCTTTACCAATTTTCTAAGAATGATCTTTTTTAAAAAAAAAAATGGTTTATGTGATAGATCTTGCTTTCTCCTTGGAGGTTCATTAATTATCTAGTGACAATTTTGAGAAAGCAGTGTGGAATACAAAAGGAAATCAAAGCAATATCCCTAGGTTTTCCAGATTCATCACACAAACTTGCACTGTGAGGCGGTATATAAATCTCACAAAATAAATAAATAAATAAAACTAAAAAAAATTAGCATGGAATGATTTTTCTTTTTTGCTTCCAAGATGAGGTTTAAGGATGCTTCAGCAAATTATGCTAGAGTGAGCATATTAGCAAAGCCTGAAAAGCATTAAAAAGATTATACATATAAGTTAGTAGACAGCCAATTTTCTATAAATAAAAAAGCGGAGGGGGGGGAGCACCCACAGTATTTATTTGACTCTTTTTTGAAGGCTTTAATATTAGCAAGCTCATCCAAAAATGCCTGCCCGGTCTTCCGCAAGCTCTCTGAGCTCCTTTTGCTTAAAAACCATCCATAATACAAGGGAAAGAAATCCTTTTCTAAACTGGGCTTCAATTTCTTTAGCTCGTCAGCTGAAAGTTTCCATTGATTCTTATCCTTGAGCTGCAAGCAATCCATTTTCCATGAGGTTTTGGGCTCCACAATGAGGACTTTGTAGCGATATTTGTCTGCAGTTTCAAAAAGCTGCTCTAGCCGCTCCCGTTCATGGTGGGTGTCGTCTACCACCACCACGTTGACGTCACGCTTGCAATAGTCAGCTAGATCCTCATCAACCTTGCTGTAATCATCAGGAATGGCACTCCTGATAGCAGGCTGGATTTTGTAGTGGTCAACCGAAATGATTTTGCAAGCATCCTTATACTTTTCTTGGATGGCCTGAGCCAAGGTAGATTTTCCACTGCCTGGTAGACCTCGGAGAACAAAAAAAGTTTTTGATTCCCGAATGGTGGTAATCGTTTCATCATCATCCAGAAAGGGGAACTGCAAACTCTCAGGGCGCTCTTTGGGCTGGGAGGACATTTTCTTAAAAATCTTTGGCAGGAACACGTGGCTCTTCCGGGCGAAGCCTTTGTTCTGAAATCAAAAAGGAGAGAGAGAGAGAGGAAAAAAGAAAGAAAGAAAGATTGTGTGATTCTATTGGAACATTCCAGAGAGAGATACCATCATTTCTCCTTAATAATAGGCCACTGTTTTCAATCTCAACTGAAGGGGTTTTTTTGGGGGGGGGGGTTATTGCTCCTCCTGCTGCTAGTTATTCAGATGAGCACAAATGGCCTAGTGATGGCTTTAAATGGCACTATTATGTCAGAGAAGAGCTCCGTGCATTCCAGAAGTAGCAGCCCTTTTAGTCAGCTGTAGCAAAACTCTAGACCAGTAGTTCTCAACCTTCCTAATGCCACGCCACGCCCCCGCCCCGCGACTCACCCCACTGCCGCGCCCGCCGCCATGACCCCTGCCCCGTCGCCGCCATTTGGGTTCTTTTACCCTCTGTGCATGAGCAAAGCGTTCTCTGCATGCGCAGAGGGTAAAAGAACCCAAATGATGGCATCCGGGCAAAGTCTCCCAACCCCTGTGAAGGGGTCATTTGACCCCCAAAGGGGTCGTGACCCCCAGGTTGAGAACTGCTGCTCTAGACCTACCTTTCCCAGTCTGGTGGCCTTCAATTATGCTGGACTACAGTTTTCACTACCAGTATAACTAACTGTCCATTGGCTAGTAGAAGGTTATAGGGTCTGTAGCAGAGATGGTTCCTGCTGGAGCTGTCCGGTACAAAGCTCCGGCAGGGAGCGGCCGGTTGCGCAATTTGCGCGCGACCGTTCCGGAGCCCTCTCTGCCGGTCCATTGCGCGCGTCACCATCTTTTTTGGTGAATTTTTAGCCGATTTTGCTTCTGCGCATGCGCGGAAGCAAAATCTTGCCGAAATCTTGCGAGGGGACGCGCGCGAGAGATTTCAGCGAGATTTTGCTTCCATGCATGCGCAGAAGCAAAATCTCGCTGAAATCTCTCTCTCACCCGCGTCCCCTCGCAAGATTTCGGCAAGATTTTGCTTCCACACAGAAGCAAAATCATGCGAGGGGCGGCGCGCGCATATTGAGCACGCATGCACCTGAATAGTGGAGATGCGCGCGCAGCTCACCGGCACCGGTAGGTAAGCAACCTGTCCCTGGTCTGTAGTTCAATTCGTCTAGCCAACTTGTGCTGTGCTGTGCTGTGCTGTGCTGTGCTGTGCTGTGCTGTGCTGTGCTGTGCTGTGCTGTGCTGTGCTGTGCTGTGCTGTGCTGTGCTGTGCTGTGCTGTGCTGTGGAAGGTTGGTTGTCCTGTAAGGCTGGGGCTTGCCCAATTCTGTATATATTTCACATTAAGTACAGGTAGCCCTCAACTTACAACAGTTCATTTAGTGACCGTTCAAAGTTACAACAGCACTGAAAAAAGTGACTTATGTCCATTTTTCATACTTACGACCAGCATCCCTAGGATCATGTGATCAAAATTCAGACATTTGGCAATTGACTCATATTTATGGCAGTTCCAGTGTCCCAGGGTCATGTGATCCCTTTTTGCAACCTTCTGACAAGCAAAGTCAGTCGTAAGTTGAGGACTACCTATATATATTCATTATTAATTTGCTACATTTATTTTCTCCTAGTGAGCTCCTTAGGCAAGACTTTTTGTTGCTTATTAGAAAGAAAGTAACTTAGCTATCATCTACCAAGAGGATTAGGCCAACCTCTTATACAGGTAATTCTTGACTTACGACCACAACTGAGCTCCAAATTTGCTAAGTGAGACATTTGTTAAGTGAGTTTTGCCCCATCTTACGATCTTTCTTGCCACAGTTGTTAAGTGAATCACTTTAATAACACAGTTGTTAAGTGAATTTTGCTTCCTCGTTGAGTTTGCTTGTCAGTGGATGGTAAAAGATTATCACATGATCCCAGGATACTGCAACCCTCATACATATGAGCCAGCTGCCAGGCATCCAAAGTCTGATCACATGACCATGGAGATGCTGCAATGGCCATAAGTGTGAAAAACCTTCGTAAGTTACTTTTTTTTCAGTGCTGTTGCAATTTCAGCCATTAAATGAACTGTTTTAAGTCAAAGACTACCTGCTCTGAGTTTCTGAGCTGATGCTGGATCAATAATAACCTTTAAACCGAACAAAATGCTTAAGAAAGGAAAAGAAAAGCAGCATGTATCTGAAATAACTAGAAGGCAAATGCTTTTATTGCATGTTGATTCACTGTCATTTAAAGGAAACAAGTTTTATTATCTTTATTAAAAGTATTTTTAGAGTGTATCAAATTCTTAACTTTGTATCAGAAAACAATAAAGGAGACAGAAAATACTTTAAAATGAGAAGTTTAAAAGGCTGACAATTGGGAAGGGAAAGGAGGGAGGGAGGGGGGGGACATTGGCCCCTAATCTCTGTGAAACTGGGAAAAATAAATTAAAATAAAATCTATGTTACTATCTACTCTGAGTTCCAGACCACAGTGAAGATCCTGGTTGTTTAGCCAAAATTATGCTATTTTGAAATACGACTGCAATATTATTTAAAAAGCCAACTGTCTGAGGAACAGAATTATGATAGTTTTTTTTTTAAAGACAAAACAAAGTAACACTAATGGAAGGGGGAGAAGAAACCATTGTAAGTACAAATTGTTTTGCAATGGAACTGAAATAATGCAAGCTTGTGTTAAAACAGGTGGGAGGAGACGCACACAATGGTACCACACAAGCCTGTCTTAAGAGGAGAACTTGGAATCATTTCCAGGGGAACAATTTGTTCCATTCTGTGCCACACAGGAACACACATACACACACACACACACACACACACACACACACACACACACACACACACACACACACACACCCTGCCCTGCCTATCCCACAAATAGGCAATCATGGAGGAACTGATAGCCAGCACCCAGCAACTTAGTTCTACTCACCCGCTTACAAAATTAACACATTATATATAATTATATGTGTCATCATTTACTCTGCTCCTCCCCACAACGACCCATGTCATCATAATCTCTGAACTTAATTTTCTCATTTGAAAGCTGATTTTATAGCTCTTGTCTGAAAAATCTGAGCTCAATTTATGGGAGATAACATTTCCCTTCAGATCAAAACTCTTACTTTACAATTCAATAAATTCTCAGTTTTAGTGATACTGCCGCTCATTGTGCTTTTTTTCCTCACCAGATTTGTGGATGTCAACACACAAAGTCTAAGTCACAGCCAAGCTGCCTGAGAAATTATTTCCATAAGAGTATTCTCAAGGCTGCAGTTCAGTTAGGCTGAATTTGTTTGTAATATTTGGTAAACTGAAAAATTATCTTGCAAGAGGAGGATGACATAGTCAAGGCAAAACAAGGAAATAATTGAGGACACCAGCTGTGTTTAATAAGAGAAGTAGCATTTAGAGGGGGAATAATATATGGCTTCACACACACACACACACACACACACACACATAACAAGTGTTTCTTTTCATTGAAAAGTTATTGTAAATGACTTCTCATAAGTTGTTACAAAACTGCTTTTGTCAGTTTTTTGACATTCATTCTGGAGGTTCCTGGGTTTTTTTTAATGAAACTGTATCTCCATGGGGGGAAGTAAGCAGTGGGGTACTCCAAGGTTCTGTTTTAGGTCCAGTACACTCAATATCTTCTTAAATGGTTTAGATGAGGGAATAGAAGGGGAATTAATCAAATTTGCAGACGACACTAAACTGGTAGGAATAGCCAATACTCCAGAAAATAGGGTCAAGATCCAAATGGATCGCCACAGACTTGAAAATGAAATTCAATGTAGAGAAAAGTAAGGTTTTACACTTAGGCAAGAAAAACCAAATGTGCAGGTACAAATTAGGTGAAACCTGGCTCAATAGCAATAACTGAGAGAGGGGTCTTGGAGTCCTAGTTGACAATCACTTAAATATGAGCCAGTAATGTGCAGCAGCAGCCAAAAAAGCCAATGCAATCCTAGATTGCATTAACAGAGGAATAGAATCAAGATCATGTGAAGTACTAGTACTGCTTTATAAAACCTTAGTAAGACCACACCTTGAATACTGCATCCAGTTTTGGTCATCATATTATAAAAAAGATGTTGAGACTCTGGAAAGAGTGCAGAACAGAGCAACAAAGATTATTAGAGGGTGGAAGCTAAAACATATGAAGAACGGTTGCAGGAATTGGATATGTATAGTCTAGTGAAAAAAAGGATTAGGGGTGATAGCAATGTTCCAATATTTGAGGGACTCCCAGATAGAAGAGGGGATCAACCTATTTTCCAAAGCACCAGAAGGCAAGACAAGAAACAATGGATGGAAACTAATCAAGGAGAGAAGCAACCTGGAATTAAGAAGAAACTTCCTAGCAGTGAGAACAATTAACCAGTGGAACAGCTTGCCTTCAGAAGCTGTGGGTGCTCCAACACTGGAGGCTTTTAAGAAGAGATTGGACAGCCAGTTGTCTAGAATAGTATGGGGTTTCTTGCTTAAGCAGGAGATTCGATTAGAAAACCTCCAAGATACCTTCCAACTCTGTTATTCTGTTATTCAAAACAGTATATCCAATCTTTAACAAAACAAAATTTATTTATTTAGACACTACACAGTTTTTACTATGAGTGTTTATAATTTTTATTTCAGCCTTATAAATAAGTCCACAACATTTTTATTACCTACATTTTGTTAGCCACTGTGATGTAAAAAATAAATATTTTACCAGCTGGTAAAATTCCTCCATTGAATGAATTAAAAATCATTCTCATTCACTATCAGTAAATAAATTTTTACTAGCAGAGTTTACTTCTCAGAAGTCAACTCAACTTGTAACACAAAGAAACTATAAATTCATATCTTTGAGTATCTCTCTTGATGCTCAAATCAAGTACAACTACAGTATCCATAAATAATTACAGAAACACATAGTTTGCCTGTCCCAATTTTGTTCCTCCAAATATGTGGGGACTTCAAATTTACAATCCTCACAAACAGAGACCATTTTACCAAGGGAATAGAAGACATATCTGGAGAACACCAGATTGAGGAAAGTTGTTATAGCTGGTAGCGTTATTAATGTCCACATTGCAGTATTGACTTTCCACTGGAGAAATACTGAAGGTTAACTCATCTGATATTGTGAACTATTTGTATTTTACCCATTCACACTTTTCATCTACTAAGGACATGGATTAGACTTAGCTTTTTCAATTTTGCTGTTAGAAATAAAGATAAATTAATAGATAAATATTTTAAGGTATGATATAATCCCAAGGTGTTTTGTGGAATCTGTTCACTGTGGTATTAAAGTCCTATAAATGGAATTCTAGTCAAAACAATTTCATAAACCATATTGTGTAGGTCCATCACCTATCACCTTCTTCCCCCAATCATAACAATAAGTGTGTAGCTAGTTGAATAGATTACAAATTTAGTTTATTTTCTATCTCTAAACTGGAGAAGATTATTCATGCTTCAATCCCATCAAAATAAACAATACACTACTTATGATCAATTCAAATATCATTCATTTTAAGATAAATTATTATCTGAAATAAAACCTCTATGTTGTGATGTTATTTCTTCAAAATATACTGTGATTTGACTGCATTTGCTTAGTACTATATAGAAACATTTTAAGTTACCACAGTTACTTTGAATATATTTTGTGCTTCCTTTATACATTACTGCCTGCATATCAATTCTCCCTCAGTATTTTTTTCCACAGAATATAAAGGCAGAGAGATGTCATATCCCTCTTGCTCAAAAAATTAGCAGGGTATGAGATAGAATTAAAAATATGGTTTTCATATTATGCAAAATGTCTTACAGGCTTTTCTAAATGGATACATCCCTTCTTTTGTTTAGCAATTTGTTTACAAAACTCTACATTTTGTATGGGACTGATAAGAGCATTTATGGTTGGAGTATGAATGAATACCATACAATTGGATGTAAAGTTTGTTATCTTAGAGAAGAAGCTGAGATTAATCATTCTCAGTGGCCAAGGATCGGGGTTCTCGCTCATAAACAGGGATTGTAGCCCCAGAGCAAATATTCCAAATTTTGCAAATAAATTTCCTCACAAAATTCAAGCTTTTATGTAATAGTTTGAAATTTTATTTATTTACAATCAATGACCCTCAAAATGGTTATAACAGTAAAAAACAGTACATAAAGCAAACTTGAATACAATAAGAACAATAAAACCATCATATAGACCTGTCACTTAAACTTTACTCTCACAAGAAAAAAATATATAAAAAGAGTACACAAAACAAGGCAAGGCAATACAAAATAAATAAAAATAAAATTGATCAAAGTATTTTCTAGTGATATCATTCCAAGATTAAGGTGCCTTAAGTCTTTTTAAAGCAACAGCTGACAATTAAAACTTTCCAACTGATCATAACAATAGGGTACCAGTCTAAGGGTATAAAATAAACCATCTCTCCCTCACTGAAAACTTGATCTCTACTAGAGATTGGTACAGTATTACAACATTTGGGACATAAGACATGAAGAGTACTTGCCAAAACATGATTGAACAGCATGCAGGGGTTTTAAATCATTGTAGGTACCTATCTTTAGACCATCTGAAATCTGCCTAGCAGACCATTTGATTTAGCTTTAAAAAGTTTAATGGTAGCAGGTATGCATCTTATCAGCTTTAGAGTAAAAGAAGCCCAGGATTGAAGAGCCCTGGTGGTGCAGTGGACAGAAGGCAGTATTGCAGGCAAACTTTATCCACAACCTGGAGTTTGATCCTGACGGGACTGAAGGTTAATTGAGTCTCCCATTTTTCCCGAGGTTGATAAATTGAGGACCCAGATTGTTGGGGGTCATATGATGACATTGTAAACTGCCAAGAGAATGCTGTAAAGCACTACGGGGCAGTATATAAGTCTAAGTGCTATTGTTATTGCCTTGGCACTATTATAGGTAGGTATTTTGGTAGAAATGTTGTTGCCGCCAAATCCCAGTGGCTTGAAAAATTAGTTCAAAATATTTGAAAAGTAGAACTTCTATTTTGTTAATTCCTATTTCCATTGATGTTTCTTGCAACTAGATCTTCCAGAGGCAAACAATAATTTTAGTCTTTGAGCAATTAATTGTAAGAATCCTCCCTGAAGAATTCTGTTAAGGCCTGCAAACTTTTCTTAAGGCTCACCTGTGTAAGAGAGAGAATTGTTGCATTTTTTGCACAAAGCAGCACTATCAAATGTATATGTCTCTGAGCTTAAGGGAATAAAATTATTTTTGGGTAAGAGTAGAAACCACTGAATTTACATAAATATTAACAGTAGGGGAACTAAAATACATCTCAGTTTCACTTTTCAGCAGACTGAAATGTCTGCAGAAGGCAGCCAACTTTATTGTCCCTCACCTGGTTGACTGTGCTTTCATGCAACATCCTGATTAATGAACGTAGCTGTGATCAATAGATGTAAAGGGGGACTTCCATCACAGTCTATTTCTTGCAATAGAATTGAAGACAATTTTTAATTTAACAGTGATATATAAAAAAGTTTTGTTGTACACACATATATTTTTCTATTAAATGTTACAAAAACAGCAACTTTTATTAAAATTAAATTTTTGGCCCATTCTAGATCTGCTCTTGTGTAGTAGCAGATATTAGAGCAAACGAACACCTAATATTACCCAGACAAAACAGAGAGTAGAATCTAACCAGCAGCAAATGCCTATCCTTACCTAATAAACTGAAAATCTATTATTATTTATCCTGCTTAATATTACAATCCCCATGGGCTAATTTCACATGTTCTTAGGAAAACTGCTCAACAATAGCAGATAACATGTGATTCCTAAACAACCAAGAAGCAAAAATGTTGTTTTAAAATGCTTTTAAAGATGTGTTTAGCATTTAGTTTCCACCACAACTTTTAGCTAGGCATGGAAAGTCTGAAAAATAATTTCATGGCATAAATTTAATTATCTGCTTAATTCTTACATCTAATTAAATGTATTTTGTCAATCATTGCAAACTATCATTTGCAATATGTTGATAAAGATTCTCAGTCATCCAAGTAGAGTTGTCTGGAAACTGAGTCATGACAATTGGACTTCTTTTCATTTTTTTGGTTTCAAACTTTTCGCTGCTTATCCAAGTACCGGTAGCTTCTTCAGTCTGACTGAAAAGGCTATAGTACTTGGATAAGCAGCAAAACATTTCAAAACAAAAAAGAAAAGAAGTCCAATTGCCATGACTTATCTTCCAGGTATCATATGCAATTCTGAACAGTTTTGTTTCTTATATCATGTGTTAACATACACCATCATATATAACTCCTAATAAAAACACATTGGATAGACTGTCTATCCAATTAAATGCTTCCTGGTATGTGTCTACAGGAATCTTCTTTCTCTGAATTTTCTTTCAACCACTCAGGTTCCACAAGGACCAGATGCAATTGAAACATTTGATATATTAAAATTACCCAGTCTCCAAAATAATTTGAGTGTAAACTCTGTGGTTAAAACTTCCATTCAGTCTCTTGGGCAACATTAATGTCATTAAAATGAAAAGGTACCATGAATTGTTTAGGGAACTACCCTGTTTTCCCCAAAATAAGACATCCTCTGATAATAAGCCCAATCGGGCTTTTGAGTGCATGGCAATAAGGCCAAGCGCTTATTTCAGGTTTCAAAAAAATATAAGATGGTCTTATTTTCAGGGAAACACGGTAGGTATATCTAGACCAGGGGTAGGCAAAGTTGCCTTCTATGACTCGTGGACTTCAACTCCCAGAATTCCTAAGCTAGCATGATTGGCTCAGAAATTCTGGGAATTGAAGTCCACAAGTCATAGAAGAGCCAACTTTGCCTACCCCTGATCTAGACGAACAAAGAGGAGGACTTGAAGGGCTCTCACAGAGAAGAAAACCAACTCTCCAAAACACCTCAGGGTAGAACAAGTAACAGGTGGAACATCGTTAAAGAGAGATCCAACCTGTAACTGGGGAGAAATTTCCTGACAGTGAGAACAATTAATCAGTGGAACCGCTTACCTCCAGATATTGTGGATGCACTCTCTCTAGAAGTTTTCAAGAAGAGATTGAACAACCATTTGTCTAGAATGGTATAGGCCTCCTGCTTGAGTTGAGGGGTGGACTCAAAGACCTCCAAAGTTCCTTCCAACCCTGTTACTCCAAGTTACTTTATCCTATGCTATTCTAAAATGAATATCATCCTGGACTAAATATATATTTTAAGACACATTCCAATGTTACTCCCTATTACTGTACAACAAGGATTCCCAACCCTCAGTCCATGGATCGGTACCGGTCCTCAGCATGCCAGAAACCGGGCCACACAAACAAGCAAAGCCTCATCTGTGGGATACAGGCAGCCCATGAAACCACACCCCCTCTGGTCCAAGGAAAAACTTCTCTCCATGGAACTGGTCCCAGGTGCCCAAAAGGTTAGGGATCACTGCTTTAAAAGGAAAAATTACAGGTAGTCTTTGACTTAATTGACAATTGCGCTCAAAATTTATGTTGCCAAGCAAAACAGTTGTTTTGCCCCATTTTATGACCTTTCTTGCCAGTTGTTAAGTGAATCATTGCAGTTGTTAAGTTAGTAATACAATTGTTAAGTGAATCTGGCTTCCCCATTGATTTTGCTTGTCAGGTCACTAAAAGTGATCTCATGATCTCTGGGACGCTACAACCCTCATAAACACATGCCAGTTGCCAAGTGTCCAAATTTTGATCTCATGCATGACCATGGGGATGATGCAATAGTCATATGTGTGAAAAACTGTCTTAAGTCACTTTTTTCAGTGCTGTTGTAACTTTGAACAGTCACTAAATGAATGGTTGTAAATCAAGGACTATCTATGAGAAAAAAATTAAGGCAAGCCAACACTCCTCAAATATATTTGATCAAACTGATCGAATTTTCTTATGATGAATTTAACTTACCAAATTTACCAAACTTACTTTAACTTACCAAATTTTCAGAACCACTAGGCTTTTATTTTGACTTTGTTATTTTTCTGGAATCAAATATTGTTCTTTTTGGCTATTTAAAGAACAAGTGTGTAATCCCTCTAAAATGTTGGCAGGCTTTAAGGTACAAGTATATTAAATAGATTTTTTCCCCCTTTGTTTCTAGTCTTGAAAACTGGTTTGGCATATTTGTTCTTACCAGATAAGTGGTTATGTTTGAATACAGAATCAGAGAAGAAAATGACACTGTGAAATAATCCCAGTTTTAAGATTATGGGGAATATATTTTACTAGAATGCCTGAGCTAACAATAAATAAATCCATTAAATTGTATTATTATACAAGTGTTAAAAGACTTTTAGAAATTATGTTCCAAATATGATTTACCTATAACGTCTCATGGCAAAATATATAATTAAAAAATATTGTCAAAACAGAATATTCAGATTCTTTAGCAGCTTCAGAATCTTAGATCCTTAAAAGATGGATGACACAGTAACTTAAATTTAAATGGAATTTTAAAACAGAATGATTAGGATCATTCTATACCTGAAATCTGAAGGCAATATTAGAATATTCAGTCTTGGAAGCTCAACAGGTTCAGTTATTATAACATATAAAAGCTTTTGATTTAAGAATGAAACAAATTCCATCAGAAAAATAATTTATGTTTATTGGACCTCTCTAAAGGTTAAGCATTTAAAAGATTGATATCAGATTTTTGTGCCAGATTTGTATGAAACTCAAACGATTTGATCTTGTCCAACAATAGTTTTATTTTGGTTTCAAATCATAAAATATATTAATACAGTTTTGATAAGAAATGAAATAAACATATATATGATGTTAAATTATATTCCCAAACCATGGAATTTTGTTTCTTTATTAAGTTCTGTTAAGTCTTGGGCTTGGCAAAGCAGACAATCTTACATAAATGTAAAGAAACTGATATTAAGTAATGGCTTCAGAATATGAATCTGTTAGTTATTTTTGAAAACTTTTAATATTCTAAAACTAAGAAGTTGAAGAAATATATTTCTTTATTGGTCAAATTTAATAATAAGTTTAAGAACAGAAATAATCCCATATTGATACTAAATGGATATTATGTAGATATTTTTATTATTTTTCTCTTATATTTATATTTTATGGCTATATGTTAATCACTATAATAGGTGTAGGCATTTTTAAAATATGCAACTGTTATTGGATTTCCCCCCCCCCATTGATGTTGTTTGCATTTTGGCATTTTATAAATAAAAAAATAAAAGAATTATCCACCTTAAAATGGGAAATAATCTCTTTAAAAGCTCTTTCCAATTACAAAAGCAAAAGCAACTGACTCTCCTGACAATTTTAAACCATTGTGTTGAGTCCATTTATTGGAGTGTTCATTGTATGTGACCAAAGTGCCCTGTATTTTAACTGCAAAACAAAATCAGTCTGCCATCGGATCATGTTGGTTTTCCAACAAAAAGGAATTAGAGATGAGGTTTTTTTACGTAGAATTAATGGGATTCCCCTAAAAAGCTTTCTGACTTTTGACACCAAGAAGTTTGCCAAGTTTTTCTTCTATTTGCCTTCTATGATAAGGCCAATTAATGTTTTACAAATATAAAATGAAGGACTAACACATATAGGTTGGTCTTTAAAAAAAAAACTATGAAAGTTTTGAAAGTAAACATTTTCCTTGCAACGTTTTGAAACCCTGTAGAACACTAAAAACTTGAGAAGCTTTACAAAGAGACATTCCCCTTTTATATCCTGTCTGCTTGCATAGCTGGTTAACTGTTTATGTGAAACAGGAACCCAAGATAGTTCAAAATACACAGCAGTTGTGCCAGCCATGAATAAAGAAGAAGAAAACCCCCATATAAGCAACAGCAACCAAAGTGTGCAGCATCTGTGCAGCAATAAGCCCTGGGTGGAAAGAGAAAGAATGTGTGCACAAAGTAGTACTCTTCTGCACATCACTTACTCTAAGTACAGAAAATGCATAGACTTGAGATATTAATAATCTATTCTGAATTCCACTGAGGAAGAATATAGGCATGAGTGCCAGATCAGGAAATTACAGCATGGCTGATAATAAAACATGTACTGTATTTAGTGTGTATTGTAAATTAATTTGTATTTATAAATACAAAAAGGAGGTAAAGGTTCTAGTAAAAATGGCGTATAAGCTCTACACAATCCATGTCAGTACACACTTCAAAAATCAGCTGAATTAATTTTTGCCAAAACTTCACACACTGACACAGACACATACATTCAGTGTAAATTCCTAAGCATTCTTAGTTCTTAAAATAATATTTTTTCTCATAAAATAATTTTTCCCCATTAATATAAACTGACTTGAATCTTTTTCAGAATGTGGGCTTCTAAAATGTCCAGCCAGCAGAGCCAGTTTTGAGAATTTGGGGAATTGAAGTCCACTCACCTGGACGCAGATTGGAGTATGCTTTTGTGGAGTACATTAACTCCAGATTTCATAGCACTCCTGGTTTATAAATCAACTGAAATGGATGAAGCATATCAATCATCAATCCAATTAATAACCCCCTCCCTTTGGAACCAACTCCCTCCAGAGATCAGGATTATCCCCACCCTGCTGGCCTTCCGTAAAGCAATAAAAACTTGGCTCTTCCGGCAGGCGGGGTATGAGTGAAAGTTTTTTAAATTATGGATAGTATTTTAACATGGCTTTTTTAAAATTGTTTTTACTTATTATATATTTCTATACCTGCTGTGAGCCGCCCAGAGTCCCCGGGAGTTGGGCGGCATAGAAATGTTAATTAATAAATAAATAAATAAATATGTTTGAAGCTAATTTATTTTGTGATTACTGAATCTTTCCCCACCCACCCCCAGGCAAATTAAGGCTGTATTTTTGTAATATTCAAACACTACAAAAGTTCCATCCTGGATAAAAATATATATTATCTTGAAAACAGACAAATCACACATAAAGCCAGCCAGCCAGAATATAGAGTAAAGCAAGGTGTGATCATGAAACTCTCAATATGGGATTTGGGTTTCTTCCTAGACATATACCTGTCCTCAAGTTACCTCTATGTTTCCTCCCTTTAAATTCAGATCAAGTTATGTTTATATTTTCTATCTTCTCCAAGCAGGAAACTGATAAACAGTTACCTTTGTTTGTGTGCAACCAAATGCCATCAGATACATATTGTATGTGAAGAATGGATAATTCCAAGGATCTCCAACCTTGGCAACTTTAAGGCTTGTGGACTTCAATTCCCAGAATTCTGGGAGTTGAAGTCCACAAGCCTTAAAGTTGCCAAGGTTCTATTTCTCTCTCAGAGGAAGAACCATCCAGATCCAGAGAGTTTCAAAGGGCTGAATAGGACCTGGCACATCACTAGAGCAGATCTCAAACTTCTCGTTGCCCTTCCAGTTTACACGTTTCACAGCTTGTATTATCTCGCACAAATTGCACCCAGGCGAGGACCAGGGCAGGACTGTTTCTTATCTATACTCACTGAATCTCGAGTTTCCTATGCTCTTCATGCCCAAGATTCAATAGATAAAATGTTTTAATCACTCTAAACAGCAATCTGTCCAATAATTCATCCTGCAAAAAATGTCTGTGGAGGTGGCATCTTCCAGTGCAGTGTTTCTCAAGCTCAATAATTTTAACACATATGGACTTCAGCTCTAATTACCCCGCTCAACAATGTGCGAAGTCCACACATTTTAAAGCTGCCAAGGTTGAGAAACACTGCTCCGGGAGTAGCAGAATTCATACCACCCAAACTCACCATGGCAACGCCACCGAGCGGATGGGGCGAGGTACCGGAATCAGGAAATTCGGCTGCTGCAAGACCGCCGGCAGGCTTCTTTGCATTCAGGCGGAGGGAGCGCGCTCGAAGCGGTTTTTATAAGCCCAAATGGGAACGGAAGCGGGGAAGCCACGCCCTCCCGTCCCTGCCTGGTACAACAGAGACGGGAAGGCGAAGCTCTGGGCCTGCTCATCTGCTCCCCCCCCCACCCCGCCCCGGGCAGCAAGGGGTGATAGCGCGGTTGTGCCCTGCCCAGCTCCGCGTTTTGTTTATTCTATTGCATTTTTTTGAGAGGAATTTAAAAAAATTGAGCTGAGAGAAGGGATTTTTCAGTTCTATGGGGAGGACTCAAAAGGGGGGGGGGAATAAGCTCCACTCCTAAGAGCAAAGTCTGCTGAGGAAAGCCTCCAAATAGTTTGGGGAGGGGGGAGGTGTAGGTAACTAAAGAACAAGGAAGCAAAGTGTGGCGAGTTCTTACAAAACGAAGTGAAACAGAAAATGTAAGAATACATATCCACCGGAGTATAAACTCAAACAGCCCAACAGAAAATAAACACGCTCATTGCCAGGAAAACGATGAAATGGGAGATGAAGAAATGCTTAGAAGCAAAACACCACGATTTTTTTAGTCTAACACTACATATACCCCAACAAGATTTCGTTCAGAGGTTTGGGATTATATTGCTCATAATCGTTGGCCACATAACTCTATCACCATTTTAAGAAAACTCATTTCCTTGCTGGGGCTTTTGCCTGCTAAAGGTAACAATGTTGCATTACTTGATTTGCAAGGATGGAAAACAGATTGGGTACTTTATATATAGGAACATATATCTATTGGCTAAATTTATCTAGTGGCTAAATTATCTAGTGGCACAATTATAGTGGCACAATTATCTAGTGGCTAAACAGTCCTGCATTCTCTCCAAATTCTACATATTCCACACGTGGAACCTGTGACTTCAGATTTTCCCGAAAGACAAGTCTAAAAATCTCAGCCAACAGATGAAACGCCAACTGTTGAATATTATGGTTTCACTTTTCTAAACCTGAAGCCCTCTACCTTCTTACATGGAAATCCCTTTAACTTCAATTAGGGGTTTTTGAGAATGTTGGAGTGTTACTGGAACAATCAAATGGAATGCCTATTTTCTATATAGACCAGCCTTCTGGGCTGTGTGACTTGCAGCTCTCAGAACTGGCTACCCAGCATGGCTGTTGCTGAAATGTCAACAAGGTGCTTTTTCAAAAGGCAACTGGACTTTTTTTAGTTTTTCACTTCTCATCTAAGGAGCTTCTTCAATTTCTGGCCGAATGGTGAAGAATGGAATTATTTATATTCCTCACAGTCAACTGGACTTGAATGCTAATGACCAGGTGACTATGAGGAATATAAATGCTTCCATTTGCCACTATTCAGTCAGAACTGAAGAAACTTCTTGGATGAGAAGCAAAACATCTTCAAGGAAAAACAAAGAAACTCCAGTTACTTTTTGAAAAAGCATCTTTGAGACAACCATGACCTGGGTGATTGAGAATCTCCATAGACATGTTGCTGAAATACTGAAAATTAAAATCAATACACCTCTGAAGAGCACTCAAGGAAGGGATACTAGCATTCAGACCAAGCTGCACGATTTATAGAAAGGGAAGGGCCGTATTGATAAAATAAAAATAATTGCAGGCTACAAAGGAAGTAGTTGATGTGATGAGGCCTGAGGTGTTGAACAGCATGTTTTTCAGGGTAGTGATGTTAACTTTATTGACATTTTTAAAATATGCCCATGGATTGCATAAGCCTACTTGGTAGGTCAATGTAGCCTGAGCAGTCTATGCTGCATAAGCCTAATATAGGCAATGGCAGCTTCTGGAACTTATTTATCCAGTCAACTTATTTATTTATTTATTAGTGATATTTATATACCGCCTCATAGTGCAAGCACTCTCTAAGCGGTTTACACCATTAAGCAATGTATATATTTACATTGCCCCCAACAATCTGGGTCCTCATTTTACCTACCTCCAAAGGATGGAAGGCTGAGTCAACCCTGAGCCAGTGAGATATGAACAGCTGAACTCAACTGATCAGTCAGCTAATGTAGCCTGCAGTACTGCACTCTACCTGCTGCGCCACCTCGGCTCTTATCTAACTCTCAAAGCCATTACACTAAACCATTATGCTTAGGGAAGTTATTGATAAGGCAGGATTTTTGAAATTTGCAAGTAGGATATGTTTAAAGACATGTTCTGGATTATCTTAACCTAGAAAAAGCTCCACTTCTAAAATGCTGGTTCCCAACAATAGTTTGATTGGGACAATTCACTTCTTTCCTGAATTTCTTATGTATGAATGCCCGGAAAAATACAATTGTCCCATTCATGCCAAGGAATTATGATACTGACAAGCAGCATTTTCATATACAGATGTCTATTACTATTAGGTTCTGAATAGCTTTTATTTTACTTGCATGCATTCACAAATGTATTTCTTAGTATCTTCTCTTCCACATAGAAAAGTATTGAATATATGGTTCAGCTTTTGCAGAAGGAAGATTCCAAAATCTGTATAGAACTCACATCTAAATTGCTTGTACATGATCTCTTGTGCAACTTAATATTCAAAATTATTACTACTGAAAGATTTCATTCTGCAGATGCTTGTTGTTGTTTTTGCCTAAAATCAGATTTATGTGAACTGATTTGAGAATCCTTCAATCAGTTAGCTGTCTTGCAGCTAAGATTAATTTTAATTAGTTGAGCTATTCATTGAAAAGCAATATAAAAATATAAAATGAAATATGCTCAGAATTATTGCTCTTTATTTGAATTAGTTAAACTTTTAAAAGAGTCCTACATGGAAGTATATTTCCTATATTCTTGCAACCTCTTTATAAAAGTATACACTTAATTATTTTATTTGTGTTTTATTTAGTAGTCTGAACATTACAAGCAATAATGTGGGGAGAAAATATTGTGAGGCAAAATGGATTATCACAAGAAGACAGTTCCTAAATTACAAACCAAAAGCAATTTTCACCAGTCTTATCCTATAGACTCTTCAGTCGGTTTTTCTGAGTCAGGTTCTAATTCTTTCTCAGATTCTTCCCCAGTTTCTTCCTGTTCCTGTTCCTGTTCCTGTTCCTGTTCCTCTCCTTTCTTTTCAGTTTCTTCTTGATCTGGTTCTCCCTCCATCTGTTGTATCACCCCATTCTCAGGCACAGGCACCTCTTCTCCTTCTTGGGGTAATACCACTTTCACTTCTTCAGATTCAGGTTTTTCAGCTTCCTCCTTTTTTTTCGTATCATCTTTATCACTCTTGAGCTCTTCCTCCTCTCTCTTGAGCTCTTCCTCCTCTTCCTCTTCTTCCTCCTCCTCTTCAACTTCTAACTCTGGGAAATAATAGAATTTCAATGTTTATATCCATCTCTACTCTCAGGTTTATGACTTCTCAGCCATATTTCCATTTTACAACTATGGGAAAGGCAAGATTACTAAGGAAAGCCCCCAAAAGTGAGTCCAATTGTAAAGGGAACATAAATGGATGGCTTTTGATTTCCTATTCAGAACTTTGAGGACAGCTATATTATTCTTTTGTGCTTTCTGCTACAATGCCTTGCTATAATGCCACTGCTTTTTGACAGTGGGCATAAGGATGTGTAGATTCCTGATTTATCAGGAATAGAAAGACAGGAGGCCACTCAACAATCCTCAGATAGTCATTCTAGAAAAGTAATGAAGAGAAAAATGCAGTGCTACCTATCAACCAAGAATAAGAGACTGGAGAAATACTACCACCTACAGGGCAAGCTTTTCTGTGCAACTGCAATGCTTCTTCATTCACTTTTAATACAGAATCCAAAATCATTGCATTCCAACATTTAATGTTGCCCATGATTTTTTGAGATGTGATTATTATGTATTCAATACATTTGTAGTGTTTATTTACAAATGTAGGCAATAGAGACTTATCAGAGATTTTGTACTTTTAATTAAAATTGTCTACTTGCACATTTTATCCTTTATTTTCTGTTCAGCACAATAGGGTTAATAATGTATTACCTCTTTTAATTAATCTGTTTTTGATCCCTGAACATTCTGAAATACTATTGACTGTTGCCTCTTTTTTCTACGTCTGTTACAAAATACAGCTCAAAAAATAACATTTTTGTTATCGCTAAATTGATGGCTATCACATTCTCATTGCTTTTTATTTTCCTAGGAGACCACAGGCATCATAGTGTGCTACAAACAGTACTTGTGCAATCTTGTTTTAATACCGTAGTTTTTAGATTTAAAATTTGGAATGTGGCACTTTTTATTCAGTTTTGAAATCATATTTCATATGTTGAATAGGATGATCTTTTCTATAACCCTGAGCTGATTCTTGGTCATCTCAGAAAGGCTATACTATGGAAATGCGGCCAAGATCTAATGACCCAAACAAAAGCAAAAGCAAAGTAGAAGAGAAAATGTAAGAACAGAAGATGCAAGTGATGTTACTGAAGACTCTTCAAAAACCTCCATTTTTAATAAAACCTACCATGTGGGGGGGGGGGGGGTAGGGAGAAACGATTCCATAATTGCTATGGAGAAGCAGCATTGTCTAACATTGGTTCCCCAAAATTCCAAAACTATGGGTCAACAAGGAGGCCCTTCTTACAATATCTAAGAGGCTATAAAAAATCCAGTTAGGGAGAAAGTCCCATAGGCACTCAGTTGTCAAGTCAAACATAGCTTTGTAGATTTACACATACACTTCTATTTGACTGTAAGCAGTGCAGAGCCCACAATATATGTACAACTTGCTCCCAAATTGGGAGCCAATTAAGACACAAGGTGCCTTACCCCGACTAATTGTAATTTCTGGATAGTTATTTAAATAGAGTTCCATGTAAAACACATTGGCAGTAGTCTGTGAAAATATTATTTACTATCATTAGTCCTGCCTGTACTAGGTAAGAAAACAGTTGGTGTATAAACTAAAGTTGGTTAAAAGTTTTCCCAACTAGAGGCCTCTACATGCTGTTCAAGCAGAAGCCATAAGTCTGGAAGAACTCCCCCAGTCACAAACCTACAGCTGAACAGGTAGTGCCTATTCAACAGGGATACCACTTGGCATCTAAGGAGAATTCCAATGTACAAATAGCAACTCCATTTTGCTTGGGTTAAATCTGAGCTGTTGCCTTCCATCTGGACTCTCACAGCCTTCAGACACCAGGATAAAACTTCAGCAGCATTTTCCCCACAATTTAAGGTAGCAATATATGTATATTAGTATTCTTAGCACGTTAATGCTACCAAGTTCAAAATTGTTGGGTGGCCTCTTAATAATTTATTACAGATATTACCGTAAAAAGCTAGCAGTGGGGGGAGAATATCAATCCTTATGGTACCTTCATAACTGAAGGACCATCAAGCTGGCTTCTGTTCCCCTACCACAACTGACTAAAACCAGAAAGGAAGGAATGGAACCCTGGCAAAACATGTTTGCCTGGAATATTCTGTAATCAACTTGGTACATACACCAACCTTTCAATTCACGCATCCTCTCAATTCTCTGTTCTTCTTTCAACTCTTTGATGAACCCTTTGTTGGCTTCATCCAGAGCCTGGTAAAAAATATAGTCTGAATGCTATATAAATCTTCAGAAAAGTTTTAGGAGATACTCTCCTTGCACATTTAGTTTCATTAGTGTACAATTTACACATTAAAGCAGTTTCATAAATATGTGTACTTGTAAAATATGATTAACCAAGAAAAGCAGAGGAATTGGAGTTGGAACCCTCTTTTGTTTCTTTAAAGACAGTGGCACAAGGAAATTCACATATGTAATTCAAACCTAGTTATCTGGCATCTTCTGGTCATCAGAAAGGTGTCAAAAGACTTTGATGGTCCTATGAGTGGAAAACTGGGGAAATAATTAAGTTGTTGGATCAGGTAACTTGTGCAGCATATGATCAGAAATTGAAGGAAAATATAGGAGCTCTTGACAAGGTCCCAGCCTTATTGACTTTTTAGAACAAAAGAAGAGGTCTGTTTAGCTCCAACAATAGCCAGCCAGCAATTTCAAGAAAGCTACAAGCAACCTATGAAAGCGCTTATCTATCTGTATATCCCAATATTTTGTTTAGTTTCGTTTTACTTTAGAAAAATAAAATATTACTTTTCCTCGAATACAAATAGTCCACAATTGAGCCCAAAATTTATGTTGCTAAGTGAGAAATTTGTTAAGTGAGTTTTGGCATATTTTATGGCTTTTCTTGCCACATTTGTTAAGTGAATCACTGCAGTTGTTAAGTTAGTAACCCGGTTATTAAGTAAATCTGGCTTCCATATTGACTTTGCTTGACAGATGGTCACAAAAGGTGACCACATGACCTCGGGACTTTGCAACCATCATAAATATGGACCAGTTGTCAAGCATCCGAATGTAAATCGTATGGAGATGCTGCAACAATCATAAGTGTAAAAAATGGTCTCAAGTCGCTTTTTCAGTGCCGTTCTAACTTCGAAGAGTCATTAAACTAACTGTTGTAATTCGAAGACTACCTGTATAACTAATTCTCTATTAAAGCTAGTACTGCATTTCCTTCCATTTTTAGAATCAAAGGTATTGTAGCACAATGGAAGGATGTTTTTGCTTTCATAACAGCTTTTCCTCATGCCTCCTGTGATGATCTAGATTTACTATCTTCCCAAACAGGGGCATCACATGTCATGTACTATTTTACTTTCTCAAACTCAGAGCAGTCATAAGTTGCACTTTGGGAAGTCCCAACTTATCAACTTACCATGAAAAGATATCATTGGTCCTAATCGTTCTTTCAATTTTTTTCCCAGCCTCCGTTTTTGTATTACTTACAATGATGATTGCCTGCTGAGCTGCATCATTGTGGATACGTTTTGCCTTCTCTAGAGCCTTTTCAAAGTATGTGACTGCAGACTGAAAATCCTCCAGTTTCACTGTGAAAAGATAAAGAAAAACTTACACATGTAGTGTTCATGTGACACATTTCCAAACTATTACTGTGTACCGTGCAGGAAACAGGATACAGTTTTTACTGCCCAGGATTTAGTTTTTAATTTTCAATATAACAACAGAGTTCATTAGTTCAAATTCTTTTGAATGCAGGAATTAAAAGCAGTTGACTGGGTGTTTAGCTGTCTCCCTTCATCCTTCATCCCCTCATCTCTAAAGTTTAAGAGATCACTATGTTTTCAAGACATAGAAGCAATCCTGTATTTGTGAACAGCAATCTGAGTTGAATCCATTTGTATTTTAACAGTGAGCATGTATATGATTGTCAATAACTTGGCTAACTGAAGTTGCTGGGTTGAATAATAGGTGGCAATTTTCTCTACCACAACAAGCTAAATATATCTGTAGAGATTATCTTATATAGCAAATAATGATAAGTTTGTTTTCATTAAAAAAGAAGAAGGAACTCTGCTATGTAAAAGAGACCCAGTTCAGCCAGTAAAGATAAACATTTGAGTGTAAAGCTTATGCAAAGCAACTTACCCTGTGCCTGTGCCACCAACACCCCACCATTGAGCTGCCACTCAATATCTCCCTCTTCCTCTGCGCACTGCAAGGACTTTTCACCATAGTCTCGAGCTTCAGCTGCTTTGTTGAGTTCTAGGTAGCATCTGCCAATTTCGTGGAATAGCCAAGTTTTCTCCAAATTACTCTTCATAAGAGGAATCTTTTCCTCCCAGCTTTGCAAAAAAAAGAAATGTAAAGATTTATTTACAGGGGAAAAAATTAGCCTTTAAAAATATTATTCTAGGCTCCCATAAAGCTTCTGCCAAGCCCAGTACAATGACAGTATAGTTAGCACTCCTAGGATCAATCCCTGATTTCCATTTTTATACAATTGTTACACATCTCTCAACTTTCCTAAGGGTGGATCCTGAGATTCAGAGATTATTGCAATTAAAATGGTGGGGCCTTATAGGTATAAAGGAGAGATGATTAATATCTGTCACAGTTGGGAGTTGGCAGCTAAGACTTCAGGAGGCAAATCTTAGCTTTTGTCAGCGGTGGGAATTATACAAAAATCCTTATCCTCAAGCCTACTGCTAGTTACTAGCATCCATGTATGGTAAGCCAGTTTTCAGAAAAAAAGAACAATTTCAAATTTCCATAATAATAAAATTTTCTTAATGTAATAGTTTCAGCTTTTAACATTACATTTTCTGCATCTTCTCATTCTTTGGGACATTCATTAGATTGAGTGAGGGGGTCTATGCTCCTCCCAATGATATAATTCTGTGTTGGCTAGGACTGATGGGATAGCATTTGGAGGCTACAGGTTCCCACTAACCTAGATTCCCATCATTTACTCCTGGCACAAATCAATTCTAACAGCTATTACTTTTCTTTAACTGATATTGCTCTCCTTGATCATTTATAAACAGGTGAAGTTAAAATAGGACAAAATGGTCAAGACTATTACTGTAGAAGGCAAAAGATCTTATCACTGTTTGACTTCCACATACGTGTCAATGGCTTCTTGAAATTCGCCCATACGGGCATATACCCGACCAATGTTGTCAAGGGCTCTGGAGATGGCATCAGTCAGGTTGCTGCAAAAAGGCAAAAGCAAAAGTTTTGATACTATTTCAAAAATACCCCATCAGCCATCACCAATCCTGGATATTATCTCTATGCATTAATTTATTTATTTATTTATTTATTTGGTAGCTTTTCTATGCCGCCCTACTCCCGCAGGACTCAGGGCGGCGTACAACATTTTATACAAAAACTCCAAACAAAATTATTAAAAGCACTTAAAAACAATTAAAAATATAAATATACACACATCATACATACATGGGGGAGACATCAGGAATAAATCGTCTCAACTCACCCCTGCCTGCAGGAAGAGCCATGTCTTAATGGCTTTTCGGAAGGCCAGCAAGGTGGGGATGGTTCGGATCTCTGGGGGAAGTTGGTTCCAGAGAGCAGGGGCCCCCACAGAGAAGGCCCTCCCCCTAGGCCCCGCCAGTCGGCACTGTTTGGCTGACGGGACCTGGAGGAGACCCACTCTGTGGGACCTAACCGGTCGAAGGGAGGAATGCGGCAGAATGCGGTCCCGGAGATAACCTGGTCCTAAGCCATGTAGGGCTTTAAAGATGATGATCAGCACCTTGAATTGTATCCGGAGACCAATGGGCAGCCAATGCAGCTGGCGGAGTATGGGTGTTACGTGGGTGTACCTTGAAACACCCACCACAGCACGCGCAGCTGCATTTTGCACCAGTTGAAGTCTCCGAATACTCTTCAGGGGCAGCCCCATGTAGAGCGCATTGCAGTAGTCCAATCTAGAGGTGACAAGGGCGTGAGTGACCGTGAGTAGAGCCTCCTTCTCCAAGTATGGTCGCAATTGGTGCACCAGGCGAACCTGTGCAAAAGCCCCCCTAGCCACAGCTGTAAGGTGTTGATCTAATTTTAGCTGTGGATCTAGGAGGACTCCCAAATTGCGAACCCGTTCTGAGGGAGTTAATTTTTCTCCCTCGAGAACCAAGGAGGGACAGTTGTCATGGTCCTTAGGAGGCAATATCCAGAGCCACTCAGTCTTGTCGGGGTTGAGTCTAAGTCTGTTCCTCCCCATCCAGATCCTAACGTCGTCCAGGCACTGGCACATCACATCAACCGCCTCCCTGAATTTAGACGGGGTGGTAATGTACAGCTGGGTGTCGTCAGCGTACTGTTGGAAACTCACCCCATGTCTACGGATGATCTCCCCCAGCGGTTTCATGTAAATGTTGAACAGGATGGGTGAGAGGACCGAACCCTGAGGCACCCCATAGGTCAGGGGCCTAGGAGACGACCTCTGCCCACCTGCTAACACCGACTGCATCCTATCAGCGAGATAAGAGGAGAACCACCGCAAAACGGTGCCTCCCACTCCCAACTCGCCGAGACGATGCAGAAGGATACCATGGTCGATGGTATCGAAAGCCGCTGAGAGGTCAAGTAGCACCAGGATGGAGGAATTACCCCCATCCCGGGCTCGCCAGAGATCATCCATCAGGGCGACCAAGGCGGTTTCTGTGCTGTAACCGCGCCTGAAACCCGACTGATAGGAATCTAGATGATCAGTTTCCTCCAATAACCGAAGGAGCTGAGAGGCCACCACCTTCTCCACAACTTTACCTATAAAAGGCAAGTTGGAGACCGGACGAAAGTTCTTCAAATCCGCTGGATCCAGCGAAGGCTTCTTGAGGAGGGGTCTCACCACCGCAACTTTTAACGGTTGCGGTACGGAGCCCTCCCTCAGAGAAGCGTTGACAACCGCCTGGATCCAGCCGCGTGCCACCTCTCTGCTGGCCGAGACCAGCCAGGAGGGGCACGGGTCCAATAAACAGGTGGCAGAACTCACAGCCCCCACAGCCTTGTCCACGTCCTCAGGAGAAACAGGCTCAAACTCCTCCCATAATGTTAAACCAAGACTTGCCCCTGTCAACTCAATGGACTCTGCCCAGCTAGAGTCCAGGTTCGACCGAATCTGAGCGACTTTATCCGTCAGATACTGCGAGTATTCCTCAGCTCTACCTTGCAAGTGTTCCTCGCTCCCCCCTTTAGCAAGGAGGGAGCGAGTCACCCTAAACAAGGCGGCTGGACGAGAATCTGCGGACGCAATAAGAGCGGAAAAATGAGATCGTTTTGCCGCCCTTATCGCCACTAAATAAGACTTAATAAAAGTTCTTAATAGTGTTCGATCGGACTCGGTTTTACTGGCTCTCCAGCGTCGCTCCAGACGTCTCTTATGGCGTTTCATTAATGTATAGTGCACTATGAATGTGTACAATACTTTAAAACATGAGTGGCAGTTTATGATTTGTAGTGAGATTGTGACCTCTACCTCCATTTTGCAGCCCTAGTTTACATCTCCAAAACTTAGCAGAGGAAACTTCTCAATGTTGCCTATTTTTAATGTGTTATATGCCTATGAAAATACCCCTTATCATCTTCAAAACACAATATTTTTCTCTGGTAACTTTGCCCTTGCAGACTAAAAAAAAAATGCTATTAGTAAATTGTCTAGGGAACTCAAACCTATTTCATTTTTAATATGTATTGTCTGAGAGAAGTGATACTGTAGAGTCTTCTTGAATGTCTCTAATTATTGCTATATTGCCTGTAGATATCAAAAGGGGATATCTGTTTAATTGTCCATGAGAATATATGTCTACTAAATATTGCATTGCTACACATTAAAATTTACATACAAAATTTTATTGCACCTTACTTAATACACCAGGATAATACTTTGTTTTTTATATTGATAAATATAAAATCCTCGACCTACAACCATCATGAAGACTGACCACTAGTCACAAGTGGTGACAACCATTAAGTGAGACAGCCTCACTTAATGGCTCCCAGCCCGTGTTCTCCCTACTGCCAGTTACTCAAATGCATGGGTCATTAAGTGTGCATGGGGTACCTCATGGGTGAGAGAAGCCCTGGGAAGCCTGCCACCTTGTTGAGTCCAGAGGCAGACAAGCAACAAAAGGCTTTACAAAGCAGAAACATCCCAATCGGAGGAACAGCTCAGCAAGATTAAGCCTAGTGCCATATTCCAATACCAGAGAGACTTCCAAACAAGCCTCTATGGGAAAAGGGTCTCTGCCCACTCAGCTGGACATTGGGAGGAGCAACGTTTCCTTTGCTTAACCCCTTCCCTCCTCCAGAAACCCACATTTCAATAAAGAAACCAAAAAAACAAATCAATTATGTCAATAACTGATTTAAAAAGAAGACTAAAAGGAAACAATTACATGATATGGATCATTTTTTAAATTATTTGTTAAGAACATATTTATAAAAAACATTTTCTCTCTCTCGTATATTTAAGAGAGCGATATGGCAAGGATAGCAATTCAACTTTTTTAATGGCTAATGCTGAATATTTTTAATTATTGGAGAGTGAAATCACAGCAGAAATAATTTAATTCAGTAAAATTATTATCTTGAAACTATAGGTTTATCATAAATCTTGGAATTAGTGTCCCTAAATCATAAAATGTGATTAAAGGGCCTCAGCAATTGAGAGTGAGTAGTATAGTGGAAAACTCCAGTTATTTTTATCTTTCTTAACCACTCCACTGCAAATAACTCTACACTCAAGATGGTAGAGATATTGTAGGGAAGTAAGACAGGACAGACTTGTCTAGCAATGGAAACTTTCCTCCAAGGAGCTCAGGAGAAATGCATACACTGATATGTTAATTCACACATGGTTTTCTAATCATTAACAAGTTAACATACAGTATCTTAATCCCTTATGGGTAATTTTACTTTTCCCAGGAAAGACAAAAACTGAGTGATTGCTTCTTTCCTACTTTTCTTTGGCAATATCCAAATCTAGCCGGTGGCTCTGCAAAGCTGCCATCATATTCCCCATCTCAATGTGAGCGTTTCCGATGCAGCTGTAAAGATTTCCAACCAGTTCACTCCTGTTGGGGATTTCATCATCGGACCAGCTCTGGATTTTTTTCAGTACTTGCTCAGCTTTCTGGCAACTTCTTTCAGGGCAGCCACTGGTCAGCACTGAGGAGAGAAAAAACCTCTGTATGAGCAAATATGCTAATCAATCCTGTATGCACTGAAACAATGCACAGAGAATCAGCACGATCATACGAAATACTTATTTATCAAATTTTTCTCAGCAGTTTGAGCATAATAGCTGATTTAGGTGGTATTAAAAAGAAACTAGATACATTCATAAAGGCAGGACAATAAATGGCCATTAAAGTTGATTCCTGTATAACTCCTAAATCAGGAAATATAGCTCAAATATCAGCAAGAAAAATCTTAAGATACTTCCATGCATTGCTTAGTTTTAGATTATATGTGGATTATAATGAAGCATGAAGCATATATTCACTTGTGCATTAAATTGTATTATTCTTTTATCTTTCTTCTTTCTCTTTTCTTTTTCTAAATAAAAAGCCCTCCCAAATCTCTCCATGCATGAGAACTTCATGAACAAACTTGGCTGGGTAATGAGTGACAGAGAATGCTAGATTATAGATTAACCAGCAGAGTTTCTCTTATAATCTTAAATTTGCCTGGATACATTTCACATATGTCTAAAAGAATAATTCTCTCACAAAACAATGCCAGAAAATGTCAAAAGAAATTCAGATAATACCAAAAACTGGATTTTGGAATCTGCTACTATTAGCAGAAATACTACTTTCCCTCCCTAAAATCAATTATTAGAGCTCTTCTTCAAACAGTAAAAAGGATTTGACTACATAAATCTATATATATGATGTGCTACCACTAGATGGAGATCAATCTGAGGCTATAGGAGATAGTATTTTAGAACCCTGATTTCCCCAAAATAAGACATCCCCTGATAATAAGCCCAATCGGGCTTTTGAGTGCATGGCAATAAGGTCAAGCGTTTATTTCAGGGTTCAAAAAAATATAAGACAGGGTATTATTTTCGGGGAAGCATGGTAGTTCTCAGAAAAACAAGAAGTATCACTCAAAGAACTTACTAATAGGTGCTGAGGACTTTTTTTTAGTAAGAAATATGATTCTACATACCAAAATATTACATTCTGTACATTAAGAAGTCACATATATATTACATACAGTATATTGTTTCAAAGAATTGACAAAAAACAAATTGGAAGAATCCTGAAAGCACATTTCCTTACTTAGGACAATCCCTATTCCGTAAACATTGCAGTGCTATCTTATTTGAGGCAGCACACAAACAATCCCATTAATAAATTCTAACTGGTCCCCATTTTCACCTGAGCCACCTACGCATATCAATGTCCTCCATGCTCTTTAGTATGTATCTTGCCACCTCAGAGGGCTTCCGCTTTTGATCTCGGGTCCATCTTTTCAACATAAGCTTGCGATCTCTGATCCGGGCATAAATAGGTTTTTGCTGCTGCCAGAAATCCGTGCGAGTATCCAGGTAGGAGAGACCCTCATGAAGTAAGTCTCCAACAGTTACTCCCTGCTTGGTAACACTTTTGATCAATTCTGCAAGAAAGCCAGAGGCAAAAACAGAGTGAGTTATTATTGAGTAGATAAGTAATATATATATTACCAATCCTGTTGGTGTTAAAATTTGCTTGACTCAGAGTACTCTTCTCAAATGTGATTTCTTCTATAAATGTTTTCCAGACACTTCTGAAAGAGAGGTTATTTACAGAAAATCTTCCAAAGGCTGATATACTGGTAGTCTTTGACTTATGACCACAATTGAGCCCAACATTTCTGTTGCTAAGATAGACAGTTGTTAACTGAGTTCCAACCCATTTTGCAACCTTTCTTGCCACAGTTCTTAAGTGAATCATTGCAGTGGATTAGTTAGTAATATGGCTGTTAAATAAGTCTGGCTTCCCCATTGACTGCTTGTTAGAAGGTTGCAAGAGGGTTATGAAGGTTGCAGTATCCCCTGGGAGAATGCAATCATCAAAAATGAGTCAGTTGCCAAGCATCCGAATGTTGATCATATGATCATGGAAATGCTGCAATGGTCATAAATGTGAAAAACAGTCATAAGCCACTTTTTTCATTGCTGTTGTAACTCTGAATGGTCACTAAATAAAATTGTTGTAAGTCAATGGACAAAAATGTGGGTGAAAATGCAGTTTTTTCCCCACAACCAAGCATGATTAAAGAAGCCTTTCAGAGAAATAAATTTCCTTAGAAAAATATTTCAGTCACTTTTTTCAGAAAAATACTTCAGTCACTAAATTATTCAAGCAAAAAATGCTATTGAAATACAAATAACTAAAGCAGAAATCCATGTAGATACCAATTCAAAATGTTTGAAGTAAAGTGATTGTTTAACTAAATCAATATTACAGGTTTACAACACGGGCTAATCTCTCTCTGGAAATAAAACTGACCTCTGGTATGTTATTTGTGACTCTTCCTGAGCAGAGGCAACTGATCAGCCAACATGTATATTATGAGACCAAAAGTTTAACATATCTAGCAGCTGTCTTAGAATCTATAAAAATATGGAGGTTTTCAAATTATCTAGAACACTTCATCAGGCAAAGATGATGAATCAAGTATTGCTTATCCAATTTATCTAGCATTAGTTTACAGTGATTTTGCTAAGTCTGCTACCAATATCATATATTTTCCATTGGAGATGTTAAGGATTGAATATAATTGCCTAGTTCACAAATAATGCTAAATCTTAAATTACAGTTTGCAGGTTATAATGCTGGACAAAAACATTGTATAGTACTAAAACCAAATCACTTTATGGTTTAATGCAATGAATGAGCCCAACTTCTTCAAAGAACTTGTCCTAATGCTGATATGTAGCATCAGCACACCTAACAGACAACCTTAAAATAATAGGGGGAAAAAGCACAGAATCAGTACAGATATAATAGGAAACTCTGAGTAGTGCAGTAAGAAACTAAGGGATCATACATGTTCTTTCCTGCTTCATTTTTGTGAAGCATTTTCTGTGCTTCATTTATCTTCATCCTTTTCTATTTTGAATTAAACCAGGAAAATCAGGATTTTTCAGAAAATATAACTATAATCGGCTTGTGAAGATGAAATACCGTATTTTTCGGAGTATAGGACACACCTTTTTCCTCCCTAAAAGTGGCTGAAAATTTGGGTGCGTCTTATACTTCAAATGTAGCTTTTTTTTCCAGCCCTAACTAGGTGCTAACAGATCTTCCCAGCTCTTACCTTGCAGGCTTTTTCATTGTTACTCTCTCCAAAGAATGTTTTTCCAGCCCTAAGTCTTTGCAGAATTTTTTTTCATTGCTCTACTTGCTCCGAATAAGTTTTTTTCTAGCCCTAACCAGGTGCTAACTATCTTCCCAGCTCTTACTGGCTTGCAGGTTCTTTCATTGTTATTCTCTCAGAAGAAGGTTTTTTTAAGTCCTAACCAGGGGATAAAATAATGTGCTGAAACTGACCAGACTAAGGACACTAGCCAGATGAATACCTGGTAGGCAGATTGTTTTCCCCTATTTTCCTCCCCAAAAACTAAGGTGCGTCTTATACTCCGGTGCGTCTTAAACTCCGAAAAATACGGTAACTATTGCTTGCCTCAAGTCAGATTTAGAAGAAAAGAATCAAAGTGTGTGATTGGTGTTTGAGCCCCTCTATTTGAGCCTACCTATACCAGAAAGCTCTATCTGACGGTAATCTCACAGAGCCACAGTCAAGTTCTCTCCTTTCAATAATCCTTTCCATGGACTTGTCTACTAAGGAAATTGCATATTGTAGAGGATTCTAAAACGTGTTAAAATAAGCATGTACTTCACTGGCAAGCTTTTGCATTTGGCTACCATTCCTTCACAAACTGTATGTGCCTTAACTATGGAACAATTTTAGTAGTGCACATTGCAGAAAAGATTATTAACCTAGACAAGAAATTGCTTTCCTGAAAAAGTCAATTTCACAGGGGCAGGCAATCTAATGAGGTGTGTGGTTCTGAGGTTCCCAGGCCCCGCACTGTACAAATGCATTAAATTAAAACCTTCATCCTTGAGCAGTTTTTCCAGAAAAGCCTTGTCAACATAGAGCTCTCCCAGGAGCTGCCTTTCCATCTTCTCATTCCTCACGGGGGCCTGTTGTTTACTTAAGTACTTTGCATCCTTTTTGATAAGTTTCTGCTTTGCTTTTTTACTCTGTCATAAGAAAAGAAAAACATACTTTACAAGGTCATTTTTTTAGACTTCTCCTTTCTCTGCAGCATTATTTCTTCAGAAAGAAACAAAAAGGAGCCCTGGAAGATAGCAAAGCTGTCTCTCAAACGGAATAGATTCAGGAACATAGATTAAAACAACTGAACATTTCAGACTGAGATGGAAAGAGGGTTTCCACAACTTGAGAGGTTTGGGATAACATGATTAAAACTTCAAGAATTATGTCAATCCATGCTCTCATGTAGCATGGTGATTCAGGATATGAACTGTAAACACAGATGGCCTTGTCTTACGCATTCAAGTACTTTACTATGCAACTTCCTCCAAAACAATTTAAGGGCAATAACGGTATTCTTCTGTTTTAGAAGGTTTTCTCTAGATGCTTAGCTAATGTATATGAAGTTATTTAAACAGTTGGCAAGTATAAACAGAAATTGATAAACATTTGGCACTTTAAAAATCTAATTTAAATGAAGGGAATTTAAGAATATGACTGGAACATTCACAATCTAGGCAAAATGAATGATCATTAGTGTGATTATTATTCTTATGATCTTCTGTTCTGACGTTGTTGCAGAGGTGGGCTCCTACCGGTTCTAACTGGTTCTTTAGAACCGTTAGTAAACCGGCGATGACATCACGGAGCTGGTACTGTGGGTGCAGGTCTGTGGGTGCCATCTTGTTTTTGCTTCTGCGCATATGCAGAAGCTTGGTTTTCGGCACTGCGCATGCACGTGCTGCCATGCGGCACGCAATGCACACGCGCCCACACGGCGCGGGAGGAAGTGAACCGGCGGCGAGGTAAGTTAGAACCCACCCCTGCATTGTTGGGTTCTATATTTTTGCCCCATGAATTCTCTGTGCTCGCCATATCTGGAGGGGAAGTGCTGCGAGCTCTGTTGCCCAACCCCCAGCTGAGGTTTCCATTTCTGCCTGCTGTTATCTGTTGTCGGCGTGGAGAGAGGCAGCCCATTGCAAAGGGAGCCGTGGATAGAGCTGGAAGGAACGGCACTGACAGCTGTGAAGTTAATTAGCCACTGGAACTGTGGTTGTCGGGTGGCTGGTGGGGGTGTGAGATTCACAGGTAATTGGGAGATTTTAAAAGCAACGCTTGAAGGCAGAGCTCCCAGCACTGGTTTTACATGGACATCTTTGAGGCTCAGGTCTGTTTGATAGAATTAAACACTTGTTTTTGCCGCACTTGTGGTTGCATTTGTTATTCTTATCAGACCTGCCCTGACAAACTGAGAGAATGAATAATGGAATATTATATATTTCTGATCAAGTATAGGCAATACAGTAAAATAGACTACTGGAGTCTGTCTAGATAATACACCCCCAGCATCATTACTAGTATCAAACACTTAGGAAATTGTTTGCCTTCAGGAGAGATCAAGTGGCTCAGGAAAAATAAGTGATCAAATATCATCTTATGCAGAAACAAGTAAAAAGCAAATAGTTATTCTAATAATTTTTTAAAATATTCATAATATAAACTATTTACAAATGGATAGGATGAAAGTAGTTTTCAGGAGAATGAAGATATTGCTACTGGTCTCACATATTATGGTTCAAGAAAAAGGTCAATGAACTGCAAAACCTCACCATTCTTATGATCAATTCTAACCCACCCCAATGCCTTGAAACCCATTCCACTTTTTCTATTTACTCCTAGAATAGGCACAAAATAACCACTTTGGAAAAAGCTGGAGAGACCATACCTCTGCCTGGCGACTCAGAAAGCAGAGGTCCCCTCTATTCTCCAGTCTCACGGATGATGGGCCTACAGACAAAGAAGATACCAAGAGATCAGGAAGGCCCTACAAAGCACCTATAGCAAGTAGCAGTCAATAGGACATGTGGAAGAAAGCATATCAACCTTATTAAAACACACACACATTTCAATCCTCTGGTAATTTATTTTCCTTTTATCAATGTTCTTTTTTAAAAAAAACATAAGTTTAGAATATCACAAAATATTTCAAGTGTGGATGAACCACAGTTTTGTGTAATGGCATATTATATTTTATTTCCCCTAGGTACTTTCCTCAATATATCATTGCCTTATCTGGATGTGTAGTGTACAAGCCAGTGAATAATGCAATATTGAATTAGGGTCGGTAATATCCTGCTTAAAATCTACCCTCTGTCATGGAAATTCAGTGGGTGACTTTGGGTCAATCACTGTCTCTCAGTCACTTTATTCAAAAGATTGTTAGTTTAGAGAAAAATTGGGAGGAGGAAACACTATGTATGATCCATTGTGTTCCTGAAAGAAAGTAAATCTATCAGAATCTTTTCAGAAAGGATTTTGAAAATATCCCATTTGTTTCCTTTAGAAATATGAGAAATATTAATGAGATGGGCTGTAAAAAACCTTTCAATTGCAAAATAAGTTCTTCTTAAAGGCTTAATTAATACTTTATTTGGTTTTGAAAAGAACAAAATTAATTCTTTGTTTATTTACTTTTTTCAGAAGCGAAGACCATGTATTATATACAGTCCTCACACAGCACAATATTTGACTAGTTTTTTCCATGTTTTCTATCACATTCAAGCCTAGGTAATGTCTGACAGATAAAATAAAATAACCTTATATGAAAGAAAATCATACTGCTTACTTCCAACTGAATTTTCAATTGCTTCTTTGGACTTCTGAATACCCAGTCTGAATTTCTGCAAATCAGGGCGGAGTTTGTGCCCTCGATGATAAAAGACCAAAGCAAATTCAAAATCGCCCATGGTATACAAGGCTTCTGCTTTTTGATACAGTCCCTGTAACAGAAAGGAAAACTATTGGACTGAAAAAAGAACAATTGGAAGAAATACCTGTATATATTGTACACCCAAGTGAACAGCAAGTATACACACATTTGTCCCAATATCCAATAATTTGTCAGATGTGACCAACTGGAATTTGAGCACAATCCAAGAACATTTTCTCTCCTCCATTGTCAGCTTTATACTGTTTTATTTAATTAGTTCTTTTTAAGAAACTATCTTCCAGTTTATCCCTTTGCACTTCTAATTTGCATTGCTTTCAATATGATTTTCTGATCTGTTAATTTCTTTTCGGAATTGGGGAAAAAAACATAACTTCCTTCTAACAACAAACTAGATAACCAATGACAAATTTTGAAATCTCCTAGGTTTGAAACAGATATTTCTGCTTACCTTAGTAAATTCTTTGTCAGCAGTCAGAGAGGATTCTGCATCTTTTAGGGCATTTTGTGTATCTCCAAGTCTCAAGTAGCATTTTGAACGGGCAACAAGGCAGTTCCTGTCACCAGGTTGAAGCTGTAAGGCCTAACCCATAGAAATAATTGTTTTCAATCTCCCTCATATTATCACTGCTACAAGCTGAGCATTTCATACCCATTATTTCTCTGGTGAAATTGGGGATATATTTTTCTTATGCGTAAATTGTATCATATAATTTATAAGCTGCATTCTGTTGTTATATATTGCTAAACACTGGATGTTGTGATCATGTTCTATGCAGCATCTACACTCTGTCTTAAGTATCATATTCTTGATGTGAGTGCCACAAAAAATACTTTCTCTCAAACTTTTTCTTCTTCCATTCTTTTCCTCCGTTTGTGTTTACAGACAGAAGCTCTAATAATAAAGGAAACATAATAGTGCTGCAACATGCATATTAACTGATGAGAAAATTTCATCTCAAAGATAGGAGGGAGCACAGAACCAAATGGAAAATAAACAGGAAATTTCCTTTATTGCTATTGTTACCAGCTTTGAAAACTTGTAGGACCCTAGGGATTGAACAACCTCTCTACACTGCCTCCTCTATTTGGATAGCATATCTAAACAGCAAATATCTGGACAATCATTAGAATGCAGCAAAGGCAGGCAGAAAATTCTAACTTTTTGCTGCTCCTCGTAATTATTGGAGCTTAGAAGCAGTAGCCTGATGCATTACCTCCTTCCAGCTACAATGCCCCACTGCTGTAGTATTCCCCAGTCAATTCTCACTGCACAGAACTTCACCCATCACATCTGGGGACCTGGTCTGGCTACCCGGGTGACCCAGACGCAAGTCCCCAGCTTGCCATGCAGCTCCTCGGATAACCTGAGGCCTGTCTCTGTGCAGCTTTGCTGTGGGGAGGAACAAGGCTCTTGCAAATGCCCTTCGTTGGATTCCCGCTCCAGTATTAAACCCTCCCCAGCTCTCGGCTCTCTGATGCCTGCCTGGCTGTCTGCTTAGGAGGCAGGCTCATTTCTCTCCGTCCCTCTAGCGACTTCTCCGAATATCCACATGGAGAATGCTCACGTAAGTATAGTAGGACAGAGCTTTGCTGAGCTCCCCGCGCCGGCTAAGCATGGTTCCTTCAGCCATGAGGCTGGGGAAAGTCCCACGCAAAACTTCCCCCTCGTTGTCCCCCATCTTGGAAGAAGGCAAAGCCGAGAAGGACGCGACGCAGTTGCCTCGCAACTTGCAGCCTAGCAACTGCAATACTTCCGGTACTCCGACGGGAAGCCGGATGGATCAAAGGGTTTTAAAACTTTGGAAGAAGCCGTGCAGTAGCTTGGGAACCTATATAGTATTAGGATTGTCATACAAAATTCCGGACGATCACTAGATGGCTTGTTGTATACATTTTTTGCATTCCAGATATAGTAACCCTATTTTATATGGCTTTCCTTTTGCAGAACTATTAATCTAAGCTAAACTGACTCTGCCCAATTTTGTTTGTTCTTTGGCTGCCACTGATCCCTTTCTTCTATTAAAAATCACATCTTTGAGCGGAGACTTTATTTAAGGATCTCTTCATAATTTAGGAAAGATAAAAAGTAAAGTCTCCTTCAAGTCAAGCTCAACAGATAGGGATTACATGGACACATCCTTGAAAATGCCCCTGAAGGTACTGACATCTGGTAACACAACATCTGCAAGCAAACAAGTTCAGGGAGCACCAAGCACACCACAATTTTTCTATTTTCAGATGGAGAGATGTACAAAGTGGTCTCATCATAACAGGTTCTGTAGAAATTCTTTTAAAGCATACCAGGCAGATAATAGTTGCTTCCCATTTTTAATAAGGTAAGTTCTAATCAAATTTGTTTCATTTCTTGACAGATCCATAGATCCCTTAAGTAGAAAACAGAGACAATAGACTAATAGAAATAGAAGAAATAGTATTCCAGTTTCTCAGCAAATTGGATATTTGGTAGGTTGTTGCAGAATCAATTGACTTCAGACTCTTTTATCATCAGGTTACATCAGCCTTTCAGGGGTACTGCTGATGAATTGTCATAATTTTCCTGGTGTCATGGTCAAATAGAAAGGGTAGTTAACACCTCAGAACAGTAAAATTCAAAATGGGTGAAGCAGAATAGTAAACAAGGCCAAAACTAACAGAATGAAATGAGGAGGGTCTAGTTTTCTCCCATGAATCAGAGATGATTACCTGACTTGGAGAAAGGGTTTCACTATGATGATGTCAATTCACCGAATGTTTTCTCTCTCAGATCAGGGAAGCACCACTCTTGATCAGAATTTCCATATGTGGATGTTGCACATGGATGTGTATATATATATATACATTATGTATATAAATTTAACTACTGAACAAAATATGATTGTGTTCTACTATTACATGAAATTTATTATTTTAGTATTGGTATGTATATGTTACTATCAGTGTATGAAATTAGGCATTTTATAGATTGCTTAGGAAATCTATAGAATGCCAAAAATGGGACATCAAAGTATGAAACACTTAATATTTCACACATTTCCTAGGTATTCTATGGAATGCCAGAAAGCAAACTGGCAAAGTATAAAATACTCCTACTAAAATGCTATTCTAGCCTTCCTATTGCAACAAGTCGGTCAATACTGGTCTTTTTCTCTTGGTTTTTTTAAATAAGAAAGTCCTGTACTTTTTTTGCATTTCTTCTTTCCTTTTCATATAGATCTTTTCAATAAAGGGTTAGGGTTAGGGTTAGGGTTAGGGTTAGGGTTAGGGTTAGGATTAACCTTAACCTTAACCTTAACCTTAACCTTAACCTTAACCTTAACCTTAACCTTAACCTTAACCTTAACCTTAACCTTAACCTTAACCTTAACCCTAACCCTAACCCTAGCCCTAACCCTTTTCGTAACTTTCTTTACATACTTTGCCTAAATAGTTCTTGTCATTTTGCATAATACCTAGGCATTATATACAATACTTAGGGAAAATATATAGCAATAATGGCTAACCTTTTAGGCCACTGCGTGCCGATGTGCGTGCCGGAAATGGCACGCAAACCATCCTGCCTGGACCACATGGCCTTGCTGGTGTTCGCGTGTGTGGGAGTGCCGAAGCCCAGAAGAGCAGCGTTCCCATGCGCATGTGCGTGCCGGCACCCGAACTTCTGGTTTCCGGCGTGGACGCGCGCCCGACAAACAGCTGGAATGCTGCTCTTCCGGGTTTCGGCGCTCCCCCGCACGCAAAGACCAACTGACCGGTGCGCATGTGTGCACAGGAACGCGGAAGAGGAGCCAGCGAGGCTGTGTGTCCCGTGCGGGATGGCTCTGCGTGCCACTTCCGGCATGCGTTCCATAGGTTCGCCACCACAGGTATATAGCATATTAAAATAACACAGACATTTCATACTTTGCCTAAAAACTTTATGCATTCTATGGAGTTCCCAGGCATGCTATACAATGTCAACTTTTCACACATTGCTGGTAACATACACACTACTTCAAGATATCTTTCAAGGTGCAAAGTGGGTAGTATAGAAACAAATTAAATAATTTAAGTTCTCCCCAGTTTGATTCTAGAGCTGCTTTTGCAGTTCTGGCTAAAGAGAAGCATTGCAGCTTTGAGAAACAGAAAAACAGAGCAAGTAGGTGGTGATTGCATGTTACTGTGTTGCAACCAAATCTCACCTGAGCAATGTAACGTATGTTCAAATATGAAGTTTGCTTACAGCTTAGTCATTAAATTAAGCTTCTGGAAATTTTAGTTAAGGATGTAACTATTCTGATGGCATATATCAACTACCAATATAAATTTGTCTTTAGTTCAAATATGTGCATACATATTTTTAGAATTGGATGTGTAAGGTCCCAAAATTACTTGAGTCACCAGAATGCCAAAGAGAGAGAGACACAAGAAGAGGCTTGGAAAAAATATCAGCTTTTATTTGTACAAAGAAGAACTGGGTAGACCGTTCCATGAACATACAGAAAAGATGCAGAAATTATGCCTTGCGTGTGGAAAACAAGGGCACATTGCCAGAGTTTACAGAGGTCTTCAGCGGGAAACAAAGCGCAGCAGCACAAGGGGAAATGGCCCCCAGGACAG
Source organism: Diadophis punctatus similis (assembly GCA_023053685.1). Classification (NCBI taxonomy): domain Eukaryota; kingdom Metazoa; phylum Chordata; class Lepidosauria; order Squamata; family Dipsadidae; genus Diadophis; species Diadophis punctatus. The sequence goes on along the minus strand of JALIGW010000009.1, from coordinate 20,737,725 downwards.
AACAGAGTTGAATACTGCTCAGGAAGGCGTAGCATCCAAAGCACAGGGGCCCAATGCTCCATCAAAGAAAAGATAAGACTCCAACTAAAACTGCAAGGGGTCCCTTGCTCCAAGGAGCTAGATACTGGATCGGCCCTGTCCATTATCTCCTCCACGACTTTCAACAACATTTGCAAACATAGCTGATGGCGGGTCCCACACAAATCATCGAGCTTAGTGCTAACGGACTTCCAGAGTCGCCATGTTCCCGTAAGGGGTGAGGCTACCATTGCAGTACAATTCAGAGAGTATAGTGGTCGTAGAGGGGCCGCGCACCAGCCTCATAGGTCTGGACTGGTTCAAGGCCCTGGGCATCAGGGTGATGGGCATCCATCGAACTCAAATAGGTGATCTAGCAGCGGTATGCCAACAATATACTGACATATTCAGTACTGAGCTGGGATAATTCAAAGGGGCACCCATTTCACTCAACCTCAATCCAGCAGTAACTCCAATCCAATTAAAACCGTCCAGGGTTCCCTTTGCATTGAAGCCTAAAATTGATGGGGAACTAGACAAGCTGGTACAGCAGGGAGTGCTCCAACCCATGGACTGTAGCAGGGATGGGTTCTAACTTACCTAGCTGCCGGTTCACTTCCTCCCGCGCCGTGTGGCCACACCTCGTGGGCACTCACATGCTTCATGCATGTGCGCATGCACAGTGCTGAAAAATCCGGGGGAAAAAGAAAATAAAAAAAAGCCGAAAGCAAGATGGCGACCACATGCACAGTGCCGGAAACTAGGCTTTTGCACATGCTCAGAAGAAAAATAAAATATAATAATAATAATAATAATAATAATAATAATAATAATAATTATTATTATTATTATTATTATTATTATTATTATTATTATTATTATTATTATTATTATTATTATTATTATTATTATTATTATTATTATTATTATTATTATTATTATTATTATTATTATTATTTTAAAAAATAAGCCAAAAACAAGATGGCAACCACATGCACAGTGCCGGGAACTCGACTTCTGCACATGCTCAGAAGAAAATTTAAAAAATTAAAATTAATTTTTTAAAAAAAAAAGATGGCGATGCCCACGGACCGGCACCGACCGAACCTGTTCTGTGACATCATCGTGATGTCACCAGTGGGTCACTACCGGTTTGGGCAAACCAGTCTGAACCAGGAGGAACCCACCTCTGGACTTTAGCTGTTGGGATACCTGGATAGTGACCCCAGTTAAGCCTAACGGGGATGTTCGCATCTCCGCAGACTACAAGTGCACCATAAACAAGGCACTACAGCAGCATGCTTACCCTGTGTTTTGGCCCACCAGCAGCCTGTGCAGCTGGTAGCTGATTCAGACAACGATGAGGCTGGTGTGGTGATTCGCCATCAGCCTGTGCAACTGGTGCCAGAGTCTGACAGTGAGGAGGCTGGAGAAGACTTGGTGCCGGAGGTAGAGATTCAGCCAGGGCCTTCAGAACCTCCAGATGTTGCCATGAGGGCAGAAGATGAAGAAGAAGAAGAGGAGGGGCCTGTCCTCAATGCGCGTGCACACAGAGCTGCCTAAAGGCAGGACTGGCTCCTGAGGAGAAGGTCTACTCGGGAGTAAGGATTGGGGTTAATTGGCCACTCCCATAGCCTATTTAAGTGATGAAAAGGACTGACCAATTTGCAGGAAACAACTTTGTTCATTCTCGTTGTGTCTTTTGACTTCAAAACTCTTGTTCGGCTCATGTTTGGAAGACGTCTAGTTTCCTGTAAATTGCTCCTGGGCATTCTACCAACAATAGTAAGATAGTGTGTTGTTATCAGACAACCTCTTCATTGGACTTTTGACTCTTGTTGCTTGGACTATTGCTGGCTGTTAAGAAGGTTAATTAGCAGCTGTTGCTCCGAAAAGACTGCTTTATTATTTTATTGACTTTAGAACAACTGCTAAGGCAAATAATTAGTAGTTTGTAAATATTAAAACAAGGTTTGTTCGGATGCTGTTTATGCTGTGTTCCTTGGTCTGGCAGCTGGGTCAGAACATCCTGTATCAGTGGTAAGCCACATCCTTGCCTTGCTCCAGGGAGACCGAATCTTCGCTAAGTTAGACCTCACCCAGGCCTACCAGCAGCTACCGGTAGATGACAGTACCATAGAAGCACAAACAATAGTCACACACAGAGGTGCATTCCAAATGCGCCACTTGCAGTTTGTGGTAAGCATAGCACCAGGGTTGTGCCAAAGTATTATGGAACGAACACTGAAAATATTCCTGGCATCTGCCCGTACTTTGACGACATCCTGATCGCGGGGGAATCAGCGGCAGTCCTGGTGGAACGTCTCCACGCAGTGCGCCAACATTTCCACTAGGCAGGCCTAAAACTCAAGAGGGAAAAGTGCCAGATCGGTGTGGAATCCACAGATTTCCTAGGTTTCCATATTGACACTGCTGGAATCCATCCGTCTGAAGCAAAGCTAAAGGCAATTCAGCAAGCCCCCGCACCAAAATCCAAGGGGGAGCTCCAAGCATTCCTGGGCTTGCTCAATTTTTATCACTCCTTCTTATCGCATAAGGCTGCTCTGGCAAAACCGCTACACCGCCTACTGGACAAACAAGCACCCAGGGTCTGGTCAAGCACACAAGACAAAGCATTCAAGGCAGTAAAACCATTGCTATCCTCAGACTCTGTCCTAGCTCATTTCAACGAAACCCTACCAGTAACACTAGCCTGTGACACTTCGCCATATGGCATTGGGGCAATACTAAGCCACAGGATGCCAGATGGTAGACAGGCCCCCATCGTATACTATTCTAGAACGTTATCAGCAGCTGAAAGGAACTATGCCTAGATAGACAAGGAAGCCCTCGCCATAGCGGCTGGCATTAAGAAGTTCCACGACTTCTTATATGGGCGAACCTTCACCATCTTTACAGACCACAAACCTCTGCTTGGTCTCTTCACAGCTGACAGACACCACAGATCCTGTTGCCGCGAATGCTACAATGTTCCATTTTCATGGCTGCATACTCGTACCGGCTAGTCATCAAGCCAGGCAAGGAAATGGGCCACACTTCAGCTGACTGCCTCTACCACAGACTGAGCCAGATCTGGCCCCAGCTTGTCATATTCTGGCAATCCATGACCTGCCTGAAGCACCCCTACATGCAGGGGAAGTGGCAGCTGAAAGCACCACGGACAGAACACTTAGCTGTGTTCTCAGCTGGGTGCTAAGGAGATGGCCAGAGGATCAGCCAGGTCCTGAGTTCCAGCACTATGCTTCTCAGAAAAATCAACTGTCAGCCCACAAGGGATGTGTGCTGTGGGGCAGCAGGATCATCATTCCACCCAGTCTTTGTTTCAAGGTGCTGAATTCCCTACACAAGGGGCACCCAGGAATTGTTTGGATGAAGGATCTAGCCAGGAACTACTTGTGGTGGCCAGGCCTGGACAAAGACATTGAGAATCAAGTAAGGAGTTGCAGGCTTGCCAAGAAACCCGACTGGAGATGCCACAAGCACCAGTGCACCGCTGGGAGACTACGCATGCCCCATGGTCTCGCGTGCACATTGATTTTGCAGACCCTTTCCAGGGGCAGGTGTTCCTGATAGTAGTGGACAGTTATTCCAAGTGGTTGGAAGTGTCACCGGTCTCATCGATGACAATGACCAGAGTCATCCGAGAATTGCACCAGCTGTTCACCACACATGGTCTGCCAGATGTGATCATGTCTGATAATGGGGCACAATTCACGGCAGAAGAGTTTCAATCTTTCCTCAACGCCAACATGATTCGGCATGTAACATCCGCTCCATTTCACCCCGTGATGAACGGTCAGGTCGAACGAATGGAACGAATGAACCACAAAGGAGGCCCTCAAGCATATGACAACTGGGGACTGGAATCACTGCCTGATGAACTTCCTCCTGTATCAACACACAACTCCCTTTACAGCAACAGGTCGCAGCCCAACGGAGCTGAGGTGGGGCCACTGGCTCATCACGAAGCTCGACCGACTTCACCCAGACGGAATAGTGGCAGAGATAGCTCAGTCAACACACACACCCCCAGGAACTTACTGCCGGGTGAATTGGTCTGAGCCAGGAACTATGGGAGTGGGACACCTTGAGTGGCAGCGAGGGTAACTAAGGTAAAGGGCTCCTTGTCATATGAGGTTATTCTGGGGAATGATCAGTCAGATGCCACATTGATCAGTTATGGCATCGGCAGGCCGGGCCAGTCCCGGGTGAGGATCCCGAGGCATTATCAGACCCACTCAGGAACTGTTTTCCTCCAGGTTTGCCTACATCACCCATGGCAACCTCCCGAGAAATGGAGGTACCAAGGGCAGTAGAGCCGCTGCCACTCACGGGCAACCAAAACGGCCATCAAGACTCTGTCCAATTGGAGATGGACAATACCCCACTTAAACAGGACTCTCCAGTAACATTGTGGCGGTCCACCAGGATCCATGGGACCCCAGCCTATTTCTGAATATTGAATGGACTGAGGGTAAGAACTATCCTAGGAAGGAGAGGTGTTATGTATTGAATATATATAGTTCTGTTAAGCCCTGCTAAAGTGAAACTAACCTTTAGATGACCCTAACTGTTAACTCCAACTGTTTTGGAGGGAAACGTGGGTGGGCTTTTTCAAGGATTATGATTGGTTAAGGCCCTGTGGGCCTGGAGTATAAATTACAGGCATTTGCCTGCTGTTCCTAAGTTCCAGTTTTGAGTCAGTAAATACTGTTGTAGCTATGCTAGTCTGCTTCTTGCCTACTAAAGCACACTACACAATACTTTTTATATATACAGTGCTGTTTATCAAGACTGCATTCCTAACCAGGCAGTGAACCCCTAGTCTGGTCTTCCATCTCAATAACCATACATAGGATTCTGTTGTATTGTGGTTAGTTAGCATAGCATGCGAGTAATTATATAGCACCCCTTGCCCTCTGAAATAGGTTTCTACTCTCCTGGAGTTGTCTACTCTCCTTAAGACCTGGTTTTGTTCCCAGGCCTGGAGTTACTGTGTCTGCAGAAGCTCTGTTGTGTTTTTTTTATTGTTATAGCCCAGACCAGAACGCAACCATATATTTTGCTGTCATGTTTTAAATCACTATAATTGTGTATTTTGACGGTGGAAACTTCCCAGAGCCTTGGAGTGGGCAACCATAATAAATATTAATAAGAATAATATACTCAGAGCTACCATTGAAATTAAGAGAAAAGCAGGTGTCCAAGAAGTCCTACATTTGCTTTTTAAATGTGTTGTATGTGCTTGACTTTGGCCTTGCCTCACTTTCTTTTTAAAACTAGTGATTATGCTTATCAGATGGGTAGGAGTGATTTTTAAATCTGAAACAATTAACTGCATTAAATTTGATGAAATATTTGTTCTACCTCTCTTTTGAAATACTCTTATGACACTTCCTTGTTCCTGCCCACTGGTTTTTCACTGCCTAATTTACATTTTATATTTTTTTATTTTTTTATTTTATTGTTTTGCGATGAACATTCAAGTATCAACTTGTATATGGCTGTGATTGCAGACCTGATGTAAAAATCTGGACAGAGGGGATTCTAAATGAAAAGGATAGTGAGGAATCTGTTCTGTCAAACAATACCCTGCCTTCCCTCCCTCCCCCACTGTTATCTAATCCTCATTTGGCCTCTTTTGAAAGGTCGCTCTGGCATGTGTGACTGCACACCCTTCCACAACTTGCCCAACACAATAGCAGCAGCTTACCTAAGTCAAGCCACTATTAAGCCATCCTGTTGTAACTCACTTTTCTGGAGCTCAACAGTACCATGACCCTCTCTCTATTATATTCCTTTCACCAGTCTAAATGGAACAGCTCAGTCTCTTCCTTTCCCTTTCTTTTTCAATCTCTCCAAATTTATTTTCCTTTCTCATTCTGTTGCCTAATATTCAGTGGTGGGTTCCTACCGGTGCGGTCCACTCTATAGCACCGGTAGCGGCCCGCTGGTGACATCACAGTACCGGTGCAGTCGGTTGCCGGTGCCTGGGCGCCGCCATTAAAAAATTTTTTTTATTTTTTTAAAAAAATTTCTTCTGCGCATGCCCAGAAGCTGAGCTTCCGGCACTGTGCATGCGCTGCCTTCCTACCCCACAGTGAGTCCAAGCGGGGGAGGATGGCTGAGGGAGCGCGTGAGACACTGAAAGAACGGGCGGCAGGAGCTATCTCCATTCCCCTCCCTTTAGCAGTCCGAGAAGCCACGAACACGCGGTGATGATCCCAGGCATTTTCGCACGTTTGAGGCTTCTTGAGCTGCTGAGGGGAGGGGGAATGGGCGGCAGGACCTATTTCAGTTCCCCTCCCTTCAGCAGTCCCAGAAGCCATGCCCACCCGGTCACATGGCTGACAAGCCACGCCTACCCGGTCACATGGCCAGCAAGCCACACCCACAAAATAAGCCACGCCCACAGAGTGGTAGTAAAAAAATTAGGAACCCGCCCCTGCTAATATTGCTGTATCCAAGTTCTGCTGTATCCAAGTTCTGAAAAAGTGACAGTCCAGTAAAAGACTCAGGGCAGATAACTAAGCAGTGCTCAGGGAACTGTGGAATGAAGACTTGCCCATGGGCTTTCTATTACCCAAAAAGTTTTGTGAACGTGTCATTATTATCAAGTCAATCAGAACCAAGTTACATTTTCATATTCATTTACATACAATAGAAAATGTTTTGGTTGTACATTTACATGAAAGTCAAAGTCAAGAAGTATAATGACTTCTTAGTGAGGTGGGAGGAAACACTAATGGCCTTAAGAACAATGATGACAAGAACATGAGCTTCCAATAAGATCATCCTTGTCAATAAGTTCAAAAGGGGATGAGTGAAACTAAGAATAAAGCACATGTGAGGGTAGGTGGAGCTCTGTAGGCATGATTGAAGTCAATTAATTTAGGACATCCTAAATCACTGATTGCGAACCTATGGCACACGTGCTGGAAGTGGCACGCAGAGCCATCTCTCCGGGCATGCCAGCCGTCGCCCGTTGCTCTTCCGGGTTCCAGTGTGCACATGTATGACAGCCAGCTGGTCTTCGTGCACGCGGGAGCGCCGGAAACCGGAAGAGCAGCTCCCTGCGCACCAGGGAACTACTCTTCCGGTTTCCGGTGCTCCCCTGTATGTGCATGTGTTCCCGTTTCGGCACTCGGTGCAGAAAAGGTTCGCCAACACTGTCCTAAATCAAATCTGGAAGAAGACAATAACAAATCACTTCAATACTATTGCTAAGAAATCTGGTTGTAATTTTAGGTGAATTTGGATATCAGTTGATTAAACTGTAAGTGACAAAATAGTTGTTGCTAGAGAATATCAAATTTCCACAAATAAATCTAGCCAGATCAAAACCAGATTGAAATCTGGTTGTTGAGGGCATTAGTATTAAAAGAAAAGTTCTTCATTTCTTAAGGACACATAAAGTTGGATAATAGAATCAGGAAAAAAATCGAACCAATCAAAACAGAAATTAAACATAATACCTTGAATGTTTATAAATGAGTTTAGGAATTGACTACTTTAAACTGGATATTACCTTCCATGCTATTTAGTGCATGAGCTAGACCACTGATGGCGAACCTTTTAGGGACTGAGTGCCCAAATTGCAACCCAAAACCCACTTATTTATTGCAAAGTGCCAACATGGCAATTTAACCTGGTTTTGCTACCAGTGGTGGAATTCAAATAATTTAATGACTGGTTCTTCCTAATGAGTGGGTGGGCATGGCTGAGGGGGGGTCATGTGACCGAGTGGGCATAGTCAATTTTACATCACTCTTGTGGGTGGTGCCTGTATGAGACAGGCAGGGTTGGGGAGGGAATCCAGGGGTCCCTTGTGGGTGGGGCGGGAGGAAAAAAAGAAAGATCCAACCTGCTGTGTGTGTGTGTGTGTGTGTGTGTGTGTGTGTGTGTGTGTGTAAGAGAGAGAGAGAGAGAGAGAGAGAGAGAGAGAGAGAGAGAGAGAGAGAGAGAGAGAGAGAGAGCACACCACCAGCAGCCCTGTTATAACTCTCTCTCTCTCTCTCATACACATACACACACACACACACACTCACACACTCACACACACAGAGATTAGATCATATATATATATATATATATATATATATATAAATAAAATAAATAAATGAAATAAATAAATGAAAATAAAGGGTATGTATGTATGTATATGTATATATACATACATACATACATACATACATACATACATACATACATACATACATACATACATACATCCCTGCCTGCTTTAGGCAGGCTTAGAAAGTCTGTCAGGCCCGGCATGCTGCAGACTCTCCTCGCTTGCCCCTTTGCCTGGCTTCCGTCCTGCGTAGTCTCCTTGGTGCTCATATTTTTCCTCCCAGTGTAGCTTGATGCAGGCAACAACGCAGCTCACATTGCCCTTTCCAAGCCTGCTGTCAAGCGCTGGTGAGGGCTGGCTTTTTGCCTAGCTTTGCCCAGCTATCGGGGGGGGGATGGACGGGGTCCTGGGGAGGAAGCCTGAGTCAAGCTAGACTCGGAAAGCTGGCTTTGAGAGGAAGAGAAACCAGGTGAGCTTCCCAGATGCTTCCCAGGTCCCCACATCCCAGAAGCAGCAACCTCACACTCTCCCCTCTCTGCTAGCCCCCTTTTTCACACGAGATCACCCAGCAGCGAGAATGGAGAGGGAGAAGGGGGTAGCGGCGGCCACTAGCATTGAGGGGAGAGTGTCACACAGAAACGCGACGGAGAAACAGGATTGGAGCTGGGCTGGGGCGACTGTGCACGTGCCCACAGAAAGGGCTCTGCGTGCCATGTCTGGCACGTGTGCCATACGTTCGCCATCATGGAGCTAGACAAAGAAATAATGAGGCAATGATAGTCAGAAATAACAATGCTAAATATATCTTTTGATATGATAGGATAATAATGTCTGTTAGTGGCTATCCAATTACATTAATTTATACAACTGGATGCACATATTAGAAATGTGCATAGTTCAAAAATGGTTCAAAAGAAATTATTTGGGCCTCATGAAAGCAAAATATTTGTCTGACATTCCTTAAATAAACACAACTTTTTTCAGGCTTTTGCATGAGCCTGAAAAAGATGTTTTAATTAATAATGACAAGTTAGGCTTGTGTTTATGAAAAATCTGAAGCAGTTCTCCTGAAGTATGTTTGAAGCATGTACAACACTAGCACCCCTTAGAATGTTAAGATAATGAGCAAAAGGTGAAAAAAAATTATATCTTAGTACTAAAGGAGAATGGAATGCAAAATGGTAGAAGAATGGAGAAATGATAGAACCTGGAATTTACTATTTGGTTTGTACATATGTAATGTAATATAGATATAACATAGGAGGAGATAGTTTAATAGAGGTTTTGAACTAAATGTTCGTTGTCAATGCTTCAAGCAACAAAATGTAGTCTCAATATCTAGATATCATTAACGACAAAACATCCGTGAAATTTACTATATAAAAACAATAGAAGATAGTGAAATGCAGTAGATGCAATTATAAAAGGCTAATGAATTAATAGTGTCAAATATACAAATTAAACCAATGAGAATGTGTGTGTGACAGATTTGATCTAGAGGAGATACAGTTACAGTAAGATCAGTGTAAGGAAAAGATGCAGTATGTTATAGTTAATCACAAATGAAACAAAAGATATGGGAAGATAACTATTGTGATAACAGCGAAAAACTGTTGTCAAAATTTCAAAGAAGAAAAATTCAAAATCGCTTTCACTACAAGTTATTAATAGGGAAATCAAACTTGGATTACAAAAATCCACATGACCATAGATGACTGTCATAAGAAATTACTCTTCCGATTTTTTTTGTTATCCAGATGTTTGTGTAGCCCTGATCTAATAATCCTATATATACTGTATTGCAATAAAGCATGAAGAAATCAAGAGATGTGTATGTGTGTGAATCTGTTAATCTGTTAATAAACGCCAGTTCTATATGAGCCAAGTGTATAAAGAGCCTCGCCTATATTCAGGAAGCTCTCACAAAATTATTTGTTATAGGTGCAGCTATCAAAGATACCAAGACAACTTTTCAACAGTTGTGAACATAATTGTATTTGATCATAAAAGGAAAGTTCACTTCACTCTGACACTCTTTAATTGATTAAGCTAGAGAACCAGTTTGGTTTGTTCTTCTGAGGCTGGGAAAGTTGTACCTTCAATTTGCAACTGTCCAACTGGTTATTCCAGATGTGTTGAAATGTCTAAGTTTATTATTTATAACTTAGATATTTCATAACATTCAAATGCAATTTGGAAGTTCTTTCAGCTAAAACTAAGTAGATTTCTTATTTCATTTTAAACTTTTTAAAAACCTTGTGTGAGTATATGTGTTATAATTTAATTAATCTATATAGGTAATTCTTGAGTTATTATCACAATTGAGCGCAAAATTTCCATTGCAAAGCAAAGCAGTTGTTAAATGAGTCATTCCCCATTTTTTGACCTTTTTTGCCATGGTTGTTAAGAAATCAGTAGAGTTCTTAAGTGAATCATGTAGTCATTACGCAAATCTAGCTTCCCCCATTGACTTTTATCAGAAGCTTCCTAAGAAGATTTCAAATGACAATCCTAGGACTCCAGGATGTTGTAACCATCATAAATACATACCGGTTGACAAGCATCTGAAGTTTGACTGCATGACTGTGAGGATGCTACAATAGTCATAAGTGCGAGAACTGTCACCATACTCCCATTCCTCATGCATAGAATTGCAACTCCTAGACCTCAACCAACAAGACTTCTGTAGAAGACATCATGACTTGTAGTCCCAATACTTTTGGAATATAGAGATTGAGAAAGGCTCTCCAATTTCTCAAAACAAACTCTGATCTTTCGTACTTATGTCCTGGTGTCAGATGTATGAACATAAACTGTACCATGACATCACAATATATGTTTCATCTCTGGCAGATGCCTATGGCAAGAACTGATTTTAACTTGGTCTCTGAGACAGTTCATACCAGGGGTGACATTCAAATTTTTTCCCTACCGGTTCTGTGGGTGTGGCTCGGTAGGTGGGGTCATGTGACTGAGTGGGCATGGCCAACTTGACATCACTCACGGCAAGGTGGAGCGGCACTACCCCACCATGACACGCCCATCAAGCCACGCCCACAGAACCGACAGAAAAATTCAGCCAAGTCTTCTAGCGTTCAACCTGGCTGCTTCTCGTCTCCTTGTCATGTTTGCTCTGTGTGTATGAGCCCGAGAAGGAGGAGAGAAGCAGAATGCTGTGGCAGAGGGAAGCCGAACTTTTCTCCTTCCCTTCACAGCAGAGCTGCTGCTGCTGCTCCCTTTATGGTCCCCCCCGGCCCCCTCCCTCCCGGGGGTTGAAGTACTTTAAAGGGATGGACAGGCAGGCTGCCGCAGCTCCCTTTCAAGCAGGCTCCCTTCCCTTCGCTGCGAAGGGAGGAAGAAAAGTTCGGCCAGGTCTTCTCCTCCTTCTCGGGCATACACACAGAGCAGAAGGGGTGAGTGGCGAGCAGGCGGGGGTGGATGGGGCCAACCAGGGGTGGTTTTTACCAGTTCGGTGAACCACTTCAAATCGGCGCTACCGGTACCCACAATCCGGTCTGAGTCAGTCAAATTTCACCCCTGGTTCATACCCTAACATTAGGAGGTACGCCACATTCTAAACAATTTTGTCATTCATGGGCAAGGCGGTTAGCTACAATATTCAGTCTAAATTATGAAAATGTGAATGGCATTTGTCATGTTGTAATTAAATAAAAAGCGGCTTCACATAAGAAAATATGTGTGAACCCATGGCACTGCCTTGTTTTAAGAGATGATTTGGCTTTTTTTGCTCTTTTTTCCTCTATGAGAGCAGAGCAAGTTGTGGGTGGGGTGGGGGTGGATATGCAACAGTGAAATTTATCTGCAAATTTGGAGCCTCTCCTTCCCTCGTGGCTTCTGGGCTTAGGGGAACTATTTCATTCTGCATATGACATCACACTACACAAGCAGAGCTTGCATTATAATGGCATGACACTGGTTTTGTCATTTTGACGTAAGCTTTTGATCCTGCAGATCTCTCGGCAAAAGATATCTCAATAAAAAATATCAAGAAATACAAGAAAATAGCAACAGCAAGAAATTAAGATGAGTTTTCAGAATATAAGAAAAATCACAAGACGAACAACTTGAAACTACTCTATAATATTGCTAATGTAAATTGGTTTTCATCTGATTGTACATAAGACAAATATACTTTGTTATGTCCCTACATCTACATATTCGGCTGGAAGTTCCTACTCTGGTCCAGCTGATTGTCACCAACAGGTTGCTCCTGATTGGTCCTGGTTTAAGCCAGGGCTATCCTATTTAAACCCCAGCCACACTGGGGTCTGGGCTGTTGTTTCCCACCATGACCTAATAAAGAGCTAAAGCCACTCTCTCGCCTCCTGCCTCTTCAGTATGAGAACCTAACATTGGCGACGAAGGTGGGATACTGAAGAGTACAAACAAAGAAACTCAGCCGGCCAGAAGGACGCCTCCAACCACGGGCACCAATTTCAAATCAGAACAAAGGAAAACCTAAGGAACCAGCGCCGCCATGTCATCTGTCTACCCACCGATGCCATTCGACCCAAGGAGAGAATCGTGGGACAACTACTTAAGAAGATTCTGGGCGCAAGCGAAATGAACAACAAATTGGACAGCATTAAATGAGACATATTCCTGAGCCATTGCAGGCCAGAGGTTTTCGAGATGGCTGCGAGCTTGATGGAGCCGGACCAAGTTGAGGCTGCCACATGGACAAAATTGCAGGAGGTATTAAAAAACCACTACAACCTTGCACCTTCGAAGGTAGTGAGCCAACACAAGTTTGGAGAAAGAATGCAGAAAGAGAACGAAAGTGTCAACGAATACATCGCGGCTTTAAGAAAGGCATCTGTGCACTGTAAATTCAGCAATCTGGACGAGGCACTGCTATATCAACTGATCCGAGGAACACGGGACCTGAGTCTGCAGAAAAGACTCCTAGCGAAGGGGGACGACCTGACCCTGAAAACTGCGTTAGCGGATGCCAGGGCAGCAGAAACATCTAATGATGGGGCAGAGATGCTGTGCCAGAAGGGCACATCAGCCCCAGCAAAATATGCATTCAAGGTAAACGAGATACAATCCAAGAGCCCAGATGAGTTTTCAGATGAGCAAAGTGAAAACTTTTTCCGTATAGATCAGCACCAGGGCCCCCCCAGGAATTGACTCCCTGTCACAGTTGTGGCAAAATGCACCCCCGGGCATCCTGCCATTTTTGCAAGGCCAATTGCAGACGATGTGGAAGGTTCGGCCACATCGCGAGGGTCTGCCAGGCACCTCGTTTTTCTGCCTCCTGTTTCCCTAAAAGGGGTACCGGCTGAAACTACTACCAGAGTGAGCTGTGACATGAAGGCGAACCGAGATGAGATGAGAGGGGTCCACACAGGTGAAGCGGTAACTATGCCCCACAACAAGAGATAAACTATATAAGAGTCAATCAAATTAGTGAGCGGGACAATTCAAAAATTAGCATTGTGGTTCTTGTGGAAGGCTCTCATTGTGACATGCAAATCGACACGGGGTCTTCCATAACCATAATGTCATGGGAAAATGTGAAGAAAGCCATCCCAAGCTGACCCAGGGGCAGCTGCGAAACCAACGAGTCCGGATTTCTGACTGCCAAGGGAATCAAATTTTTGGAAATCAAAGATGTGGCTGTGAGATATGAGGACCAGGAAGCAAGCTTGAAGCTGACCGTCGCCCGTGACCACATCCCTAGTTTGTTAGGACTCGACTGGTTCCGAGGGCTCGACATGGAGGTGACCAGAAAAGCGAAGGTGATCAATGCAACGCTGGCTGTGGATGGGAGCTGCGGAGACCTGCTACAGGAGTTCCAGGAGAATTTCGACCAACAGTTGGGCAAGTACATGGGCACCCCAATTTCTTTTAGCCTAGACCCAAAGGTAGCACCAATAAGGCTAAAACTGCGCAGGATCCCGTTTGCATTGAGGCCAAAGATAGACAAAGAGCTAGACAGGTTAATCAGTCAGGGGGTCCTAGAACCAGTGGATCACGCTAGGTGGGCAACCCCGATAGTACCAATATTAAAAAATGATGGCTCAATTCGCATTTGCGGTGACTATAAATGCACAGTTAATAAGGCCCTACAGCAGAGCTCATATCCTGTGCCGGTAGTTCAGCATCTACTGCACATGTTAGGCCCGGGTGCCATTTTTGCAAAATTAGATCTCGCGCAGGCATATCAGCAACTGCCTGTGGATCACGAGACCGCAGAAGCACAAACCATAGTCACGCACCATGGGGCATTCAAATGTACTAGGTTGCAGTTCAGCATCAGCGTAGCCCCAGGAATTTTTCAAAGTATAATGGAAAGAGTGCTAAACAAGGTACCTGGTGTTGTCACATACTTTGACAACGTATTAATAGCAGCAAAAGACACAACACAATTAAGAGAAAGATTCAGAGAAGTACTGACTAGATTCCGAGCTGCTGGGTTAAAACTAAAAGCTAGCAAATGCCAGATAGGGGTTCCGGAAGTGGAATTTCTAGGATACCGGATAGATGGATCGGGACTGCACCCCACCAAGGATAAACTTAGGGCCATTAGGGAAGCCCCAGTGCCCACCAACAGGACCCAACCACAAGCGTTTCTGGGGTTGTTGAATTTTTACAGCATTTTCCTGCAAAATAAAGCTACCGTCGCTGAGCCTCTACATAAACTGCTATCGAAAAAATCGGCCTGGGTTTGGGGGCCGGCTCAGAACAGGGCTTTTCAGGATGTAAAAAACCTACTGTCTGACAAGAGTTTTTTAATGCAATTTAGTGCAACATTGCCGGTTGTGTTAATTCATTCTTGAATTAAGAAATACTCAGGACTGTAAGCTAAAGTAAGAAGACCAGAAAATATCCTGGAAGAAGGCAGTGGTGAACTCCTACAGATTGCCTTTAATTTACAGTCATTTTTCAGAGGTCATTTGAAATTATGATGGCTAAAAAAATGGACTTATGACTCATACCCTCATGATCATGTGATTAAAATTCAGGCACCTGCATTTACAACCACAGGGATGCTTCAACTCCCCTGCCTGCCCATCTCCTCCCCCCCATCTCTGCCCTTTTGGCCATGTTGCACCCTGACTTTGCAGGCAGTAAGCAGCCCAGAACTGCATGGCTCCTCCAGCTATCTTCTCTTCCAGTTTCCCACACCAATCTTTCACCTTTTGTGCCCAGCCACTGCAACTGAAGCAGAAGTACCTTTCTGTCTTTACTGCTTCCTTTTCAGACCCTTTTCATTGCCTTTGCTGCCTCCTTTTTGGACCCTTTTTGCCAGCGCAAAAGGTTAAAGGTTGGTGCAAGGAATTGGGAGAGAAAGCAGCAGGACAAATGATTGCTTGCCAATGCTTGCTTGGGGTGGGATGGGGAGTGAAGTAAGGCAAACTGGTGCTGGGGTGGACTGAGGAATAAATAAATGCCTGATGGTTGGCTTGCTAGGGTGGGCTGGAGGGCAAAAGAATGACATGTCAAGCAAACCAAGAGCTGCCCAGTATGGCTTGGATTGGGACAAATATTTAGTTAATGACTCATGATTCTTAGTTAATGATTGCAGTGGGCAGTGCCGGGTTGCTTTCATATGTCAGTTCACTCACATGACACCTGGGTTGCTTTCATATGTCAGTTCACTCACATGACAGCTTGCTTGCATGGACTTACAACAAAAATCCTGGTTCCAATTATGGGCATAAATCAAGAATGACCTGTACATTGTTATTAAGAAAACTACATGGATGTTTTCTTAATAAGTGTTCAGCTGAAGATTTTAAAGGGAAAAAAATATATGCACAAAATGTCAGCATATTGGCCATTGCAAAAATGGCTGGGATACTAGCCAAAATGGAAAGAAACAATGAAGAAATCAGTTTGCCAAGTCATCTGCTGCACCAAAAAAAGATATGCAGCTTATTAGAACCCATATTTGACATTTAATTTAATGGAAATGTAATCATTATATGCCACTTCAGATAATAAGTTAATGGTATATTGGCTAGATTTCCTTGGCAGTGAATGGTCCTGTTGTATTAATACACATATAACCAAGTCAGGCATATTCCGGTCAGATCTCCTTATAATCATACACTATATCTAGATTGCAGACTGCTTGCCCATTTTCTCTAGGATATACTTAATAAAGTACTGATATAAGTTTCTTGCTTTTCCTAGCTTTCTTTCTATTGATCAGATATTCAGTGGCAGTCCTGGCTCAGTCACCGTAGCCGGTCACTATTTGAGAACTGTGTCTTGTTCCATTAGACCTTTGCACTGAGTTTTCTAACAGAAAGATGTATTTTTTAAAGCTGTTTTTTTCCTCCAACTCTTTTTTATGAAGAACTACTGTGTATATGGAAAAAACAGGCATCTCACTGACTTAGCATTTTGATAACGCAACTGATTTTGGGAAATTTCAGTATGGGGCTATATATAACTCTTACAGGTTAATTAACAATCAGTTCATCCATTTAGTGCTCTCATCAGAGGTGGGTTCCTCCCAGTTCGGACTGGTTCTTTAGAATCGGTAGCGGGAATTTCTCCACACTTGCTGAACCGGGAGCGATGGCTGGCTGGCCATGCCCCTGAACCGGCTCTCTCAGCAGCGCCATAGTCGCCGCCATCTTGTTTTTATCTAAGCACACGCAGAAGCTGTTTTTTGCTGCTGCGCATGCCCAGAAGCCAAGTTTTCAGTACTTGCACATGTGCGCGCTCGCCCACGCGGCGCGGGAGGAAGCGAACCAGCAGTGAAGTAAGTTAGAACCCACCCCTGGCTCTCACAGTAGATTAACCTCGTACTTGAGCCAGTTAAGTACGGCTGCCAGTTAAGTACGGCTGTTGGCTGCCATCTATTCACTCTTGTGTACCTCCTCTTTGTGCAAATGAGAACAATACAAGGACTTTTTAAACTCTCTTGCCAAATTGGATTGCCTACCTGACATTGTCATGTATGATACCTGTCTAGACAACATACCTTTCTTTTCAAATTAAAAAAGAAAAAAAACTGTGGAAAACAACTTGCATTTATCAGAATCAGCAACAGTGAAGTGCTGTGGGAGTATATTTGCAAGTTGCGAATTGTTATTTGCAATCCTATTATTCTTTTGATGTAGGAGTTTATCCTGTGATCTGAACATTGCAAATATTAATGAAGCATTAGACAGCCAAACTGTGTACCAATTCCATAACACATTTAGAAGTACAAGCAAACAATTTTTGTTCTATTCAAGCTGCAAATGTGGTCTGCCTTTTATTCCATTTAACAGATTTTATGCAGTTTGGCTCTTGAAAGAACTCAGCCAGTCACCTCTCTGAACAAAAATGTGTCTGGCAATTTTGCTAACTGTTATTAGGGAAGTTTTAGTAGTGCTTCTTGCATTACTTTCACTTTTACAACAGGACTTTTTAAAGAAATCCTTAAATATTTCTGTAAGATAGATATTAGCTGAAATTCAGGAAGTTTGTTCTAATTTAATTATACCAGAAGGCTGGATTCATTACTTGCCTAATATAACAAAAGATCTGTGTTTATATTGAAATGGGAGATTTCATATTTTCTTTGCATAGGCATTGCATTGTATTTCCCATTTTATAAATGGGCAGAAAAAGAAATAATATGGCTAAGCCATTATTCACATCAGTTCAATACTCTTTTAGTAAGATGGCTTAATTATTCCATTATTTCCATATTTTTCGGAGTATAAGACGCACCGAAGTATAAGACGCACCTTAGTTTTGGGGGAGGAAAATAAGGAAAAAAATCTACCTACCAGGTATTCATCTGGCTAGTTGTCCTTAGTCTGTTCAGCTTCAGCACATTATTTTATCCCCTGGTTAGGGCTGAAAAAAAATATTCTTCGAAGGGAGTAGGAATGAAAACAAGCCTGCAAAGACTTAGGGCTGGTAAAAACCTACTTTGAGGGAGTAAGAATAAAAAAATGCTGCAAGCTGGGAAGATCGTTAGCACCTCGTTAGGGCTGAAAAAACCTTTTTCAGAGGGTGTAGGAATGAAAACAAGCCTGCAAAAACTTAGGGCTGGTAAAAAACTTCTTCGAACGGTTAGCACCTCGTTAGGCTGGAAAAAAAAGCTTAGAAAAAAGCTACATTCGGAGTATAAGACACACCCAAATTTTCAGCCTCTTTTAGGGAGTCTTATACTCCCAAAAATATGGTATGTAGGAAGAAAAATCCAGTCCAGTTCTAAGCTGGGAGAAATAATAAAATGGAGACTGGCTGATTAGAAAGAAGGTCACTGTTTATTTGGATGCCAGAAACTTCAGTGACAGTAGCATGATTCTGGGGTGGCTGACAAAATGGCTGAGTGAGTGGATGGATTTTTATAGGGTTCTGGGATTTTTTTGATTTAGATGCTCCGGTGTGTGTGTGTGTTGTGCAATGTAGTGAGCCTCATGTCTTTTGCTATTCTAATGGTGGTGAGTAAATCTTATTATATCCTATAGGTCATGTCCTGTCCTTAGAATTTGGATGGGGGGATGTAGATTTTAATCCCATCAGCTCCAACCTCTTATGAGTTTTGTTTATGAATAGATTAGCCCAGTCTTCCTGAATGGATACAAAATCTCCATTCTACAAGACCAGTCTCTTAAGCAGAAGACTGTTTTCCTATGCGAGAAGACTGGGGCTGCTTTCTGCCTTTAAGAATATGTTTCTCCATTTTTCCTTTTCCTCTGCCTCTTTTTAATATTAATAATAAAGAATATTTTAATCTGGGGTGGGGCTTCCTACAAAACAATTTTAGTGCTGAAATTGTGTATGCAAACAACCACACACATTTAGCTCAGACATATTGCTGCTTGAGGTAGAGTAGCTAATTTTCTTTAGTTTCATATTTAGAAATTAATTATTAAATTATTTTGACACCTAAAGAAGAAAATCTCATAGACAAATCACGGAGCAAGCTTGTCCTTGCAAGAAAACTGTCTCCCTCTGCCCAATGACAAGACCAATACTGTCTCCAAACAAAAATGAATAAATAACTTTGTGCCTTTTTAAAAATCTTAATGTATCATTGCATGAACTTTTATGAATCACAGTTCAATGCATCAGATACGTAGTTATGAAAAAGTAGTGTGTATATGTGTGTGTGTGTACACACACACACACACACACACACACACACACACACACACACACATCCCTTTGGGAATTGGTCGGCATACAAATTGAACTAAACAAACAAACAAACAAACAAACACACACACACACACACACACACTTTTATATATATAAAGGTAGCTGGATACCCATGCTTTGCTACGAAACTATGTGATCGGGCTTGATACATTGACACTTAAAGCTTGAACATTTATGTAGAATGTGTAACTCCTTAGCATCAGAGTGTGTTAATATAAGGCAACTGGCAGTTAGAACAGTGTTCTTTTCAGGTGGGGAGGGGGAATAGAATGTCTAAACTCCCAGTCCGCAGGCCAGATGAGTCGCACACTGGCCACACCCAAGCCTGGTTTAGTGAAGAGCGGGTTAATTTAAGGCAACTGGCAGTTGGAATAGAGTTCTTTTCTGGTGGGGAGGGGGAGTAGAATGTCTAACGCCTTAGCATCAGAGCGTGTTAATATAATACTGTATAAGAAATATTAATGATCTGAAGGTCATTTCGGAAAATCCTTTCTTAGCAAGTACCTAGAAGCTAAAAGGAACATACGTGCCAAGTTTCAAGTTTGCAGGCTTTACAGTTCTGGAGATTTCGTGATGAGTTAGTGGTATTTGGCTTTTAGATAGATAGATAGATAGATAGATAGATAGATAGATAGATAGATAGATAGATACCATATATATATATATATATATATACTGTATATAGATAGATAGATAGATAGATAGATAGATAGATAGATAGATAGATAGATAGATAGATAGATAGATAGATAGATATATGCTTTTCTTTCGTGTTATCCTGGTGTACCCAAATATGGGAGAGAAAGCATCACAGCTTCCTTTTTGCCTTTCAGCCCCTCACTGGGACCATCCAGGCTGTTTTTTATCCCTTTATTTTCATTTATCAGCAAAAAATCCTACATAATGCATATATATATACATATACATATACATACACACACACACACACACACACACACACACACACACACACACACACACACACACCTAGACTATCGTCCGGTCTCCAACTTACCTTTTTTAGGGAAAGTTGTGGAGAAGGTGGTGGCTACTCAGCTTCTGCGACTTTTGGATGAAACAGATCATCTAGATACCTATCAGTCGGGTTTCAGGCGCGGCTACAGTACAGAAACTGCCTTGGTCGCTCTGATAGATGATCTCTGGCGGGCCCGGGATGGGGGAAATTCCTCCATCCTGGTGCTACTTGACCTCTCAGCGGCTTTCGATACCATCGACCATGGTATCCTTCTGCATCGTCTTGGCGAGTTGGGAGTGGGAGGCACCGTTTTACGGTGGTTCTCTTATCTCGCCGATAGGATGCAGTCGGTGTTAACAGGAGGGCAGAGATCCTCCCCTAGGCCCCTGTTATGCGGGGTGCCTCAGGGGTCGGTTCTCTCGTCCATCCTGTTCAACATTTACATGAAACCGCTGGGAGAAATCATCCGCAGACATGGGGTGCGTTTTCACCAGTACGCTGATGACACCCAGCTGTACATCACCACCCCGTCTGATTTCAGTGTGGCAGTTGATGTAATGTGCCGGTGCCTGGACAACGTTAAGATCTGGATGGGGAGGAACAGACTCAGACTCAACCCCGACAAGACTGAGTGGCTTTGGATATTGCCTCCTTAGGACTATGACAACTGTCCTCCTTGGTTCTCGAAGGAGCGAAACTGACTCCCTCGGATCAGGTCCGCAACTTGGGAGTCCTCCTAGATCCACAGCTAAAATTGGAACATCATCTTACTGCTGTGGCTAGGGGGGCCTTTGCACAGGTTCGCCTGGTGCACCAGTTGCGGCCATACTTGGAGAAGGAGGCTCTACTCACGGTCACTCATGCCCTTGTCACCTCCCGCTTGGACTACTGCAATGCGCTCTACATGGGACTACCCTTGAAGAGTATCCGGAGACTCCAGTTGGTGCAAAATGCGGCTGTGCATGCTGTGGTGGGTGTGCCAAGGTACACCCACGTGACACCTATACTCCGCCAGCTGCATTGGTTGCCCATCAGTCTCTGGGTCCAATTCAAGGTGTTGATCATCATCTTTAAAGCCCTTCATGGCTTAGGACCAGGCTATCTCCGGGACCGCATTCTGCCTCATACTTCCCTCCGACCGGTTAGGGCCCACAGAGTTGGCCTCCTCCAGCTCCCGTCAGCCAAGCAATGCCGGCTGGCGGGTCCTAGGGGGAGGGCCTTCTCTGTGGCGGGCCCCGCGCTCTGGAACCAACTTCCTCCAGAGACCCGAACTATCCCCACTCTGCTGGCCTTCCGAAAAGCTGTTAAGACATGGCTTTTCCTGCAGGCAGGGGGTAGAGCTTAAATACATCTGAACTCTCCCCCGGGTATGTCTGGTTGTTGGATGGTTTTTAATATTGTAATTTTTAATTTTTATATTCTGATTTTAATCCAATTGTTTATTGGTTGTTCTTGTATTTTTTTTCTGTGCTGTATGGCACCCTGAGTCCCTCGGGAGTTGGGCGGCATATAAGAAAACCAATATATATATATAAATATATATATGTGTGAGAAGGCAATGACAAAAAGAAAAATTAATCACCTACAATATTGTTCAGAAGATTTCTTCTATATTGTAATACTGAAAGCACATTTTGTTCCTTGCTTGCTAACAAAAAACAGGTCAGCTAGCCCAGCAGCCTTTTTTTTTTTTTTTTTTTTGCTAATAATTGACCATGACTATCTGGGAACAGATTGGCTGCAACTGCTACTATTCGGCTGTTTCTAGTTAGCAAGGAGTAATTGAAGTATTGCTTTTATTTTTGCTGCCTTCTGCTGGGTTTTTAAATTCCCTGGAAATTTAAAGGACTGTTGTGTAGAAACCTTTGCTGATGAAATGAAGAAGTGAAAAAAATGGTAGACGATGCACAATTTAGTTGTACTCTCACCCACACTTATTTAAAACATAGATAACTAGTAGTAAAATTATAATTTTATAATTGGAAGGAAAAAATGAGAAATTTTCGCGCAAACACTGGGACTTCTAACACGTTTAGAAGCAGTTTTTATTTATTTCTAAAGACGAAAGGCTCCGAAGACCCCTTTTCAAATGTAACTAGGTTTTTGCATTAACTTCCCCACTGATAAAATTAGTGAAACAAATACTCAATGATAGAAAAAGGTATTTTAAAAAAGGTATTTAAAACAACTTGTCCCCGGTTTCCCGGCCCATTACTGCCTCCGCACGAGATGAAACTCGAAAGTCACAGATTTAAAAAAAACTGCAACTCCCATTAAGCTTTGCAACTCTCTCCCGCTCCACCCCCCTAAGCGTACGGTGTTCTGCCCACGGGCGGCGAGCCAATGAGCGAAGTCAGGCACTGCTCAGGCAAGCAGCACGTGGAGAAAATGCTGCCCTATGGCAGGGCTGGAGTGCATCTAGCCATATGAGAAGAGGCAGAGGAGGAGGCGGCGGCGCGGCGGCGGCGAGAGAAAAAGACGGAGTGGGAAGCAGCAGGAAGACTTGGACAAAGGCAGCAGGATCTAGTTCAGAGTTAGGAAAGGCCTGGCCTGCGAAGGGCAAGGCATTTTAACCCCAAGGTAAGCGGGAAGGGAAGAGATTCGGGAAATATTGTGTTCCTTTATTTTAAGCGTTTTCCTTAACTGCGTCTTTCACAGCGTCTTTCACAGGGATGTGTGGAAAATAAGTGCACTCCTTGGACTGCTAAGGACATTTAAAACTATAACTTTTCTGGTTCGAGCAATTCCTTTTCCTCCTAGCAGAGTTGAAACGAACGCAGCAGTTCTAGAAGTGCCCAATCGCTGAATAGAAGCGGTACCTGTTCACTTTTTATTTAAAGTTCTGCTTCCCGGATGGTGCTATGTAGATAAATAGTTACTGTTGCATTACATGTATTCAGCATGAAAAGTGCACCATACACTTTGGCAAGTGTATCTGTGGATTGTGAAACAAGTGGGCTGCAGAGCAATCCACACACTTTAACCCACGGAGTGGCAATTTATATTAATTGAGTAAAATATCACGTAAATTAATGGAGATTTTTCTCTCTCTTTCTAGAAACTTGATAACTAGTTAATAAAATCATAAGATAGAGGGAAAGCAAGAAAGAAAGACCTAGAATAGTTTTAGCTTCTGTTCCCTCTCCTACATAGAAAAGGGGGGGGATATGCTACCACTTCAGGAGTCATTTTTCTCTTTTCCTCAGTTTGGGAACTTGTGAATCATCTGTTGATATAAATTTGGGATTGAGAAAAGAAAACTGCTTTCTCACACACTTATTTAAATCTGCAGACTTTCCAACTGCAAGGCATGGCGTTCATGGCTCACTTTCAAAAGCTTCAGAAAATCCTCACAAATATATGATGCATAGTTCATTTTCTCTTTAAGAGACTAACTATCCTTCATATTCTATGAATGTCTGTTTCTTCGGATTAAATGCTTGATAGGGCAGCCCTTATGCAGGACTTCCTTCAGGCATTTGCCTCTATGTTGAAGAAAAATACAGGATATGTAGATAGTTTGTGTTTGTATCCCACCTTTTATTATTTTTACAAATTATTGTAATTTATTATTTTTATATATAACTCGAGATGGTGAACATATCCAACACATCTTCCTCCTATTTTCCCCACCACAACAACCCGGTGAAGTGGGTTGGACTGAGAGAGAATGACTATCCCAAGATCACCCAGCTGGCTTTCATGGCTGAGGCAGGACTGGATATAGACCATTTAATGTGATGCAAAAAAGAACAGAGGAAATAGGTTTCTCCTGTTATGTTTTACCACAGCACCTGAAATATACTACTTTGAAAAATTGGCACAAGGCAATGATTTGTCTTCATCACTCCTTCTACCCTTTCATAGCAATTTTGTTTCTGCTGTTAACTTTTTCCTATGTCTCAGAAGTGTATTGATCATCCTGCATTCTCTGAATGAGCTGATTGAAATCCAAGCTGAAAATTTTTATAGAACCCTAAAATCCCTCAATGAAAGACATGGGCAAAACAATACGCAGGCAAGAGTTAATGAACAGGATGCCTCTGAGAATGTGAGTAGCCTAAGATTCTCTATTCAGTACTAGAACGAAGTAACAGGCTGATTTGGACTCCTCTATCCATATTTGTTTCTGTGGATGGCATATGACCTTTTAAAATATGACCTTTTAAAATATCACTCTTGTTAGGTGGGCAGGCATAACAATTTGTTTTTTATTTTGACACTTAAAATTGACTGTTTGAGAGAGTAATGTCACTCTCTTAACGGTAGGACCAACTATTAGGAATCTACTACAAATCATCCAGATATCTACTTTGCTCTATCTCTATATCTCACCAATGTTGGCAGTTGCTCGCTGTTGACAAAAATTTGCAGTGTGATAGAAGGAGTAGGAATAGGAAGGTTTAGCTAACATATTCTTCCTTTTGGACAAAACCATTAATTACCCTGAAGTCTATATGGAGTTGATTGTGTCCAAACAAAAGCTTAGTAGATCTCCAAAATCTCAGGTGAAATTTTTTTTCTTAGATCATTTTAGTGAACATTTTTTGGCCCGGAATCTGATTTGCAAATATCTCTTGTAAGTTGTGACTTCTTCCAAGAGAACCTCATGCGTTTTTCCTCCAAGCAACAATTCTTTCAAATTTTCTAAAGCCTCCTTGCCCTGGAAAAGTTTAACACATTTAGTAGTAGTGGCACAGTGGTTAGAATACAGTGTTGCAGGCTAACTGCCCACAGTAGGAATTCAATCCCGACCCGCTCAAGGTTGACTCAGCCTAATGAGGACTCAGATTGTTGGAGTCAATATAATGACTCTGTAAATCGCAGTAGTATTGCTACTGCTATTTACCATACATGGAGAAGCTTCCTTATCCCTCTAGATCTCTGCCTTGTTAGAGGAATTTTGGTATATAAGCTGTTCAACAGTAGGTAATCAAATTTTTTATTTCTGCCCGCCTTTCCAGGCTGGCCAAACAAGAAACAGCCCAGATGAGCTAATTCTACTTTATTATAAGGTTGCATTAACAGAACCTTGCAAGTCTAAAAGTACAAATCTTCTGTTGTCTCTTTCTACAGCTGGCTTACTTAGAGAGAATCCTTTCTAAGTGTCTTTTTTTTTCTTATGCAACTGTGGACTCCCCCCCCCCTCATTTGATTGTTCCCTCGGAACATCTCTTTCTCAGGGCACATCCCAAGGTCCCTTACTATTACAGTTTCAGAGGTCTTGTAATGAATTTCTTACCTCTTGTTTCAAATTAACATAATGCCATTGGATGCTCTGTCTTAAAAATAGTGGAACAAAATCTTAGAGAGAAAGATAAATGTTACTGAGAAGTTCTTTAAACCTGTATCAGATACCTGTTTATAAAACTGATATAACATTAACCTTTTCATCATAATGTTACATATAAACATGGGGAATTGAGAGAATAAGGTTCTGATGCTAAATCTGGGTAACTATCCTATCACTTGGGTAGTTTGGAAGATTTGCTCTAACTGCTGGATGTTCTTTTCTATGTGTATAATTTACCCACACTCCTTTAAGGCAGACTTAAGCAATTAATAGTTCCAGTTAGGAAACCTAGGAATTATAGGCTAATGGATTATGAAGGGCTATAATTTTAGGGATGGCTGCCTTAAAATAAAAATCTGATGGATTTTTGTGTATAAGGAAGCTTTTGGGAATGGCAGAAAAAGAAAATAATTGATCTTTTTCTTTGTGGTGTTTATCCATATGTCTAAGCAATTTTGAAGCAGCTGAAATAACCATTAGTTTATTAAGTCACACATCAGTGTGTGGTATGTCACTTAGTTTCATCGCTGTGCCATTTTATTCTGAGTCTAATATTTTTGGCTTTGTTTTTTGCTAATACTTGTCAGTTTTCTGTGTTGCTCTGTTGTGTTTAGTCCTTCCATTGAAAAAAAGTAGGAACCATTTTGATGAAAACCTTAAAGCTTGCAATGAAATGGTAATGGGGTCCCTGCCTTTTCCACTTTGTGTAAAGACATTAACAAACCCTAAAATACATTTTTAATATGATATTAAGTAGTTGCACTCATAGATAATAATTTAAGCTCTTGATCCCTGTTTTGCTCAACTAACTGGAATGTAGCAGCATGGAAGCAGATGTAAATATAGTAACAAATAGCACAAATAACTTTTTTTATTAATTAATAATTTACAGTATATTTTCAAATAATCATATAGAGTGCAATCTCATTCAAATTCTAGTTCGGTTTTTTATTCTCTATCTAAAAGCAGATTGTATATATGTCTTACATTATTAAATCAGAGAAATGATAAACCCAACCAAGTTAAAGCCACGTTGTTTAAGCTTCTTAATAAAACAAAGAAAGTTTGTTTAGATAATTTCTGGAATATTCCTTTTCATTATTCTTCTGATTGCTGGCATTCATTATAGCTATATTAAAAAGCAGCAATGTAGCCCTACTATGGCCTTGGCATCTACTTTATGATGGTATTCATGTTGGACATAAATTGTCCTGGACATAAATTGTTTCAACT
Source organism: Diadophis punctatus similis (assembly GCA_023053685.1). Classification (NCBI taxonomy): domain Eukaryota; kingdom Metazoa; phylum Chordata; class Lepidosauria; order Squamata; family Dipsadidae; genus Diadophis; species Diadophis punctatus. Next base: position 20,710,965 of record JALIGW010000009.1, on the reverse strand, counting down.
CCTACCCTCAAAACGACGCTATAGAGCACTGCACACCAAGACAACTAGACACAAGAACAGTTTTTCCCCAAATGCCATCACTCTGCTAAACAAATAACTCCCTCACCACTGTCAAACTATTCACTAAGGCTGCACTACTATTACTATTAGTCTTCTCATCGTTCCTATCACCCATCTCCTCCCACTAATGACTGTATGACTGTAACTTGTTGCTTGTATCCTTACGATTTATATTAATATTGATTGTTTCCTGATTGCTTATTTGTACCCTATGACAGTCATTAAGTCTTATGAGTCTTGACAAATGTGTCTTTTCTTTTATGTACACTGAGAGCATATGCACCAAAGACAAATTCCTTTTGTGTCCAATCACACTTGGCCAATAAAGAATTCTATTCTATTCTATTCATTTTTAACTGAATTCTGAACTTATTTGATACAGCAGTTGTTTTATAACTTATTTAAAATTTATTTCCTTAATTTTCCAATTGTTTGATTATTTTTTATTGTTTATAAGGTATTCTCAGTCATTTTATATGTAAAATGAAATATATATGTATTAGGAATGAAATTATATGTATTTAATATTAATATCACTAAAGTTGAAAATATTTTAAATGTCAATTTTCTGGAGTTTTTTAACCTTCAGTCTGACTCTGTAAAGCTCTATTATCTGTATTTTTCTGTCTGGATTCAATTGTTGGCAACATTCTTGGAAACATGGCATATATTACTTATTTGTGAGTTCCAATTCAATCCTCATTTTGATGACAACAATACAACTCTAACTATCTTGACTCTTGAGAAGACTGGCCTGGGTAATTTTGCCTTTACCTCTTTGTCAAGCATTTTTTTCTTCCTGAACAAGGCATTTTCTTGTGCTAAATGATCTTGACAAATACTACATTCTTTCTAAATTGGGGATCATGGTATTTTAACTCTGATGAGGAAAAGGCCTCTTTGTGGGCAGGTTATATCACCACTTATACTAGCCACTCAAATGAGTGTAATACTTCACTAGATTGGTTGCTTAATCCAGGGGTAGGCGAAGTTGGCTCTTCTATGACTCGTGGATTTCAACTCCCAGACTTTCTGAGCCAATCATGCTAGCTCAGGAATTCTGGAGTTGAAGTCCACGAGTCATAGAAGAGCCAACTTTGCCTACCCCGGGCCTAAACCTTTTTGTTCTTGTCATCTGTGGCCTAAAAAAACGAAGACTTGACTTTATTACCATTTTCCTTGACTTTGTTCTTTTTAAAAATATATATAATTCTTCTTGGCAAAGAAATATAAACAAGAAAAGAAGAAAAGAAAATTGGAGAGAACAATGGGATATTATTTCCAATATTAAGGACATCCATCATCAAAGAAACTTCTGTATTCATATTCTGTTGTATCAGCACTTTTGTTAAAACTGCTCCTCTTAGGGAGATCTCTGATCCATTTATTTTATTAGGTCAGGGTTTTGTTTTTTTTCAAAACCTTGGACCATGTATCCTGTGCTCAGGAAAGTACATCTGGAATGTGGAGAGCATCCACTCTTACTATAGTTGAAATAGAAGACACCTCATCACTAAATGCTTCCATGAGTGATGGTGGGGTATCAAAAATCACTCATTCGGAAGGGAAAGGTAGCCCCCCACCCCTCTCCCCAAAAAGCTCTCAATGTGCGATTCAGTGGCACTTTCTGCAAATGAAATGAACCAATTCTGCAAATTGGTAGGATGAGAGAGACTGGTTCCATTTCATAACATATAAGGTTCTTATTTCCTATTTCTTTTTAAAAAGTCATGAGGACAGAGAGCTTGGTGAGCACTAAGGGGGGGATATTTCTAGGCTTCTTATTCTGTATCCCTGCAAAATACAGCTTCTAGTGCTTGCCACTTCCATATTGTCTGCTGTTAACAGTAACAAGTCAGCTGAATTGGCAAATTTGAATGGAAGAATCTTCATAAATGAATAACCATGCTTAGTAGGTTAATGCTTGTTGAGTGATTTTGGATTTTGCTGTCTATTCATTTTTATGGTTAAATTTACATCCCTGCTACATGGATATGTCTAGCATAACAATAACGATTCGCTGTTGAAGTAGAGTAGCTTCACTTAGATCTTTTAAAATTAGTTCCAAGCAGTTGAAGAAGCTTGGCATGTCCCTATCTGCATTAGAGAAAGCTTATCTTGTTCATTAGGAAATGAAAAGTGAGTTTCTGTAACAAAACCTTTAAGAAAAGGTTGATTCAGCATTTGTATTAGACAATTATTAATATGCCAGCCTTTTTGCAAGGCAGCTTTCTACTTGCAGTATTTACAGAGGGGCAAATGTGACAGAAGACACCCAGCTGCTGACGCGTAGGCTGTGCTGGCCCCTTCTTTATTTGCATAAAGCAACTTGGACAGCAGTTAAACCTTTGTGGTTTTGAAGGTCCTGTGGTAAATGGCAGCTGTTCTAACTAAGATCAGTTGAACAAGGATATGATGCCCTTCCTATTTGAGGAAGGCTTTGAGTATTAACAGTTCAGCTGGCATTTCCTGAGTATACTTTGCATTGTTCGAAATCTTTTTGATGAATGTTAATCGGAAGCTGCTCTGGATACTGTATGTGAATAGCAGGAGAAGGCAGTGGCAGGTTCCTTTTTCGATCTATCAAAGTAGATGCATAGGTCAGATTTGCATAATATTGCTGTCTAGCAGGAATATGCAACCTTCAATGCTGCAACCACATATTAGAAAGTTAAAGGTATTTAGATAGTGAAGCCTGATAAGTGGATTTTCACTGAGCGAAGAACCAGTGTGCTAATACCTATAATAATGTACAGCAGAGATTTACAAAGTTTGTATTCTGCCCTTAATCCCCAGTTTCACAAAAAGGCAGTGCAAGATCATCACAAAATTGAGGGAGAGTATTGCCTAATTACCTGGCAATTTTAACAGGCCTGGACAATTATGCAAGAGTTGGGAGCTGCAACTTGCTCCTGGCAAATAGGAGAACCACAAGTGAAGTTACCACAAAGGTGGTGACATCCCAGGAAGGGAAGGAAGTTGAATCTTTTTAGTCTTTTAAATGTGGGTTTAAGGGTGGAAATGGAAGGGGAAAATCTCTTCGAGACAAACCATTCTTAGCCCTCCAAATCCTCCCTACCCAGAGAACAGATAAACTTGACTGAACAACAACTTTGCCAACATTGCACAGCAAAATGAGTGAATTTTGGAGACACATTTTGATCCAGTTTTGGAATTTGGGGATGTTTTAGTGATTGGAATGGAAACATGGTTTGAGATGCTGTGGAATTGCAAGTGGGCCATGAGTTCCGAATAATATTTCCTCTCTCTCTATGAGAAAATAATTTAATTGCTGCAATAATTTTCTAGAGGCTGCAGTAATTTTCTAAGGGCATATAAATAATAGGCTTTGGAAGTGGCACTCAGATTTGGCAAAATTTATTTCAGGAGTTCTTTTTGTATTACATATTTCTCCATATATTTAAAATTATTCTGATTAAAATTTGTTTTGCATCTCTTCATTTCCTTTCATATTTCTTCTCTAATTGCAAGAAGGACAACTCATTAAGAGATACTTTTCCATCTCACCACTCCTCATTTTTAAAAGTTTTTATGATGATGATTATGATGATGATGATGATGATGTCTGATCTATCTCTGCAATTTTCTTTATAACCCCGTCTGTTATTCTTTCCTCAGAAGAGAGAGTTAGACTTCCACCTGCCTTCAAAAAAATCTCTTAGTGGTTTTTTGGCTGTTTTAACAGAGGTTAACAGAGTCGGAAGGGACCTTGCAGGTCATCTAGTCCAACCCCCTGCCCAAGCAGGAGACCCTTACATCTGCCTCTACCTAGGATTGAACTCACAACCTCCTGATTGTGAGGCAACAGCTCTGCCTCTAGGCCACAGCAGCTGGGTTTGCTCAGTTCCAAATTTTTCTCTTTTTGGAAAAATCAGTAGCTATGGTTGCTGACTGCCTGGAGCTCAAACTGCCTGTTTTTGTTGCCTGCCTTGAATTTCATTTTATAGAATTTCATTTTCATGGCATTGTATGAATAGAAGACGAATGAATACAGGAAGCAGTATATCATTTAGATTTCTTCATGCAGGACAGGTTGCTTGTCAATTTTTTTGGACTCAGAATTATTCAGATCTTTCTCTTGTCATGCTTCTCTGCTTTTGCTTCTGACACATTTCTGACATATTCACAGGATAGGTTGACAGTAACAACTTGAAAAAATGTGATCCTTTGGCATAGAAGACCTTAAAACCAGGTTTTCTGTGCCATCCTGAAATGAGTCTTCTCTGACTGCTCCTTATACAAACATGTACTCCTTCAGTACTAATGAAAATTGTGCATAGTCTATTCCTACCATTTCATTAGCTAAAAAATCCATCTTTTTGTTTGGTGACTGGCCTGATTGCACTCAAAGTAGAAACAAGTGTGGGGAAATGCTGTAATGAAACTTTTCTGATAGAAATTCCAAGGAGATAGAAAGGTTCTATCTTTTAAGTCAAATGGCAGAAAATGGCCTTGATTCTTGAAAAAGTAGAAGGAGACATTTTTGTATATTCTATTCTCACATGAATGAATCCTTCTGTATTTTCTGGATCTAGGTACATATGTAGATATATAAAACAGGTTCCTCTAATTGCAGGTTGCTTCCAAGTAACTAGGCTGTCTAACTAGAAGGCAGAGTCTAGCCAATCTTGACTGATCACGAAAAGCTAAGCAGGGTCAGAACTGGTTATACTTGGGATGGGAGTCTTTCATGAAAAAAACATTCCCATAAGAAAGCCATTTCTTGTCAATAAAACAGCATAGCTACAGCTTTAAATTCACCTTACTAGGAATCAAGCTCCACTTGAACAAAAAATTTGGGGGGTGGGGGAGGAAAATTATTAAAATGATACTAGCTTGCTCTTAAGATTAGAAATAATCCTTTCATCTTGGCTGGCTTTATAGACCCTTGCCAACATCACTGAGAAAATAATTGCATGAAATGAATTTGAACGTCATTGAGTTTCAACATGCTCTGGGAAAGCTGCATTTTGCTATTTATCTTTCACCGAGCACTGCATTTTGCTATTTGTTTTTCACTTCTGTTTGTGGAGTTGCTGCTTGCTAAGTAATATATTGGTTTCAGGGTTGTCTACAAGCACTGAAGTGGAACTCTGTTTCAGCACTTCTTGTTCCAGATCTTGTTGTTGTTGGGATAGAGCAGTGTTTCCCAACCTTGGCAAGTTGAAAATGTCTGGACTTCAACTCCCAGAATTCCCCAGCCAGCGAATGCTGGCTGGGGAATTCTGGGAGTTGAAGTCCAGACATCTTCAACTTGCCAAGGTTGGGAAACACTGGGATAGAGGGATCTTTTTGGATTCAGAGCATATACGATGCATTGTCTTTAAGTTATAGATCTATCCCACATAGTTACATCCAGTGACATAGCTGGGGGAAGGTTTGTCCAGCTGTTTTCCTTTGTAAATAACATTTATTTGAGGCTGTTAATTTATAGATTGTCAAGCCCTTAAAGTAGCTGTGATTTGTGTGTATTCCAAATATCCTTTTCTCTCTCCTACCCATATTTTGATTTGGTTTTCCTTAACACAAGGTGTGAGCTCAGGCGTTATATTTTGTTTATATATCCAGCAATTACATTCAAACCATCAATAAAAATGGGTAATTAAGATATAATTAAGATTCTGCTTAAGTATGAATATCCTTTGGAGAATAAAGTCTAAAATCTTATACTGCTGAATAGAACTTGCTGTGAGTAGGCAGTTATAGAATTGTTGTTTCATTAATGAATTGATTAATGTTGTATTTTCCAGTGTCTATAATTCCAAGCAACCATAATCTTCAAGCATACAGTCATTCATCGCTATGGATATCTTCAGTTTCCTTTTTTTAAAAGACACAGAAATGTAGCCAGACCACTTCTGTTATCAGATACCTTTTACCAAGTACCTAGAGGCAAACACTAGATGGACTTTGAGGTATTTTTGCAAGGTTATATAATGAATTTTTAGCAAAAATATGAATGCAGACCTGCTTGGGTTAGAACTATCAGATCTGGGCTGCAAAAATCTGGGCAGCAGGAAACAGGTACAGGAAATTTTAATTGTTTGCTGCCTGATGATTGGTAAGATTTTTTACTTGTTAATTACTAAGATGTCTGCTGAAGGCCATAACTATTTGCTTCCAACACCTTCCAAAATCCATCTCCTATTTGCTCAGCTGTAGGAATATGTGTTGTGTCTTTAAAAGGAAAAAAGCCCTTAATGATTTCTTAACTCTTCAGATCAGTTGGCTACCTTTTTTTATAAGTTTTTTATTTATTTTTTACAAAACAACGACATCTTTTATGGACAAAGTGTTGTCCAGACCCCTTCTGTTACATCATTTCTTACACATAGTCAATAATACATCTTATTCCCAATTTTAGCCATAATATTCTTTTTCCAGAATTCTTTATCCTTATTTAATTTTTTCTTATACATGCTTATTATCACATTTCACTATATGCCCTTAATTTCTAATCACTTATATTAACCCCAGTTATTTACCCTAATTTCATTCCTCAGAACACACAAATTTCAGATTCAAATTTCATCTACTGAAGTATTTTACTTTCTATAACATAGTTTATCTTATTTCAATTTTACATACATGAAAAACCATTTTTCCCATCAAAACTTTATAATACTAGTACCACATTTACCATATTTTTTATTTCTCAAATCACATTTTGAATTTTTTTTTATCAATTTTCTGTTTAACATACATCCAATCAACAATCAACAATTGATAATACTAATACAATTCCATCAGGTAACATTACATCCATTAATATATAATGATATATTTTATTGTATAAAGCATATTTTATCTTATTAACAATTAAAGTTTTATAGTACTAGTACAGTTCCCTTAAATCATATTATACAGTATCTACCATTACTTAACCTATTTTTCTTCCTCCCTACTTAATCTTCCCTTTTTTTAAACCATTTTCTCTAGGTCTCTCTAACATTCCATTTTGCATTAATTTTCTGGATATAACATTTTATCCCTGTCTTTTAACTTATTTTTCCCTTTTTTTAGTTTTATATGTCTTGTATCTTTTCTTCTGTTTCTTTTCTATCCCCTTTCGATAGATTGTTTGTATAACCCTCACCAAAATTTTGCTTTTTCGTTTCTTATCGTTTTTCTCTTTAGCTTTTAACTGTTTCTTTTTTGGGAAGCCTTTCCCCTTTTTCCTCTCTACTCTTCCTATACCACTGTAAATCTCAGTGAGATTGTCTAACTGATTCTCATTTCTGTCTTCTTTCTGCTCCTTATTCCTTTCTTGTTTCTCATTTGTATTCTCTTTTACCACATCTTGCTTTTGATTTTTCATCTTTTTTTTTTGCTTGTTGTGAACTTCTTGCTTCTCACTTCTATCCTCTCCTCTTTCCTGCTCTATAGATTTCAACAGATTTTCTGGCTCTACAATACCTTTTAATGTTTCATGTGCATTTTTTTAACATCCCAAACAATTCTTCATACATCCAAAGCTCCATTTTCAATTTACCAATTTTTCAACTTTTATATTCTACCACAATTAACTGCTTCTTCTCGTTTTCCAATTTCAATTTCCAGTCCCAATTTTAGTCCAAATCAATTCAAAAGTCTTATATCTTCCACAGCCGAAAAAAAACTAAATCAAACAATGAAAAGGGACCAGGCATTCCTTAAAATTTCCACTACAGTCAGTTTATCTTTCTTTAATCAAGGTCAGCCTTTGTCTTCCACTGAGTGTTGTACTTACTTACTCCAATAGATGGTTCCTCAAATCCCCATATTGTCTGTTCCTTTACTTTTCAAGAACCTCAAAAAGCTTTAAATCCATTCAAAGAAAGAAAATCTTCTTTTTAATCTCCAAAATCTTCTCTTTTTGTTCTTTTAAAACTTCTTTAATTCCATTTCCTATCCACAAAGACTTTTCTTGGGCTTTCCCTGTTTCAGTCCTATTTTCCTTTTCCTTTCCTGTATTCCGAATCTCCAATAGCCGCTGCTTTACTCTTTTAAAAAAAATGAATCCAAATTTTAAAATTTATTTACCCTTAAATTGGCCAATCTCTCTCCGGGTTCCAACACTTCATCCAAACATCACTTCTACTCAAAATCTTAGTCCGGTTGCCCCAACTCCAGAGCGGTCATTGAAAGATGGCCACCACCCCCACCGTTGGTTTGAAGAGCTTGTTCTGACCTGCCAAGGAGCTTGCCTTGCTCCCCCGCGGTCTCCCGAAACGCCTCTTCTTCTTCACCGTCCCTTCAGGATGGTTCCGGTCTGAAGACCTTCCCAACAGCGGTTTGTCCAGCTGGGTTTGCGAAGCTTGTCGGAGCTCGCTATTTTCCCAGCTGGTTTTGCCGCGACGCTTCCGATTTTCCATCTGCTACCTTTTTATCATCACCATTATTGTAGAAGACAATAGACAACCCACTAGATATTTTACTTCATCTTTATTTTATTTATGTATTTGTATCCCATCTTTATTATTTTTACAAATAACTCAAGGAAATTATTATACCCAACATATTTTCCTTCTCCTATTTTACCCACAACAATAACCCTATGAGGTGGATTGGGTTGAGAAAGAGTAACTGGCCCAAGGACACCTTGCTGAATACCTTATTTTTTTGAGTATATTTTCACCCTCTTTTCACCAAAAAGAGGATGAAAACTTGGGTGTGTCTTATACACTGAATGTAGCCCCACCCAGCCACCCCCACCCTTTGGCCTCTGCCTCCGAGCAGTTTACCTCCTTGCAGCAAACAGCTTGCAGAGCCTGATTAGCACAAGGAAGTGATTATCTGTCTCCCGACCTACAGCTGATTCAGCACAGGCAGGCCACATGCTAGAACTGAAAGTGAAACTAGGAAGGAGGCAAATTGCTGGGAGGTGAATTGCTGGTAATGTTGGACTGCTGAAACTGCAAGGAAGTAAGTAAATAACTATAAATGTCTACAGAATGTTCAAATTATTAGACTTATTTTTTAAAGACTGCTTTATTATTGTTCTAGACAACTTAACAAAATGAAGAAGCTTTTTAAAATAAATGCTTGATCTGAAGAGGCCCAATGTTATTGTATCTTCTTTTAAATAGCAGAGAATAACTATACTTCCAGAAAGCCACATTAGATTTAAAGATTTGTAAAAGTATAATCTGAAATGAAACAGTGTCCTGTTTTAGTATTAAGATAAGGCAGCTGAGTTAAACCCTGACTTAGTCATGTTTAGAGTAGATCTATTAAAATAATTGGGAGGAGTTAGTGTGACTACATTTAAGAAAACTTTCTGGCATTAATATACTGCCATAATGTACATTTCTCCAATTCTTTGCTATTTCTATGCGTCTGACACACATGCACAGAAATGCACAGCAAACAGTGTATATCATCTGTATTGTTTGCTGTTTGGAAAATTGCTGGGAGACAGAGGCCTTTTTTCTTTGTTTTCCTCCCCCAAAACTAAGGTGCGTCTTATACTCTGGTGCATCTTATACTCCAAAAAATACAATATCTCGGCTAGACTCGAACTCATGGTCTCCTGCTTTCTGGCCTTGTGTCTTAACCACTAGACCAAACTGGCTCTCGTAATTTTTAAATTACAACTTTGATAAGCCATTATGTGCTGGGGACTGATCAGAGATTAGTCTAAAGCATTTGCAGAATACCAGTGTGGTGCAACCTATACTTGGATGTAGAGAAATCCAAGTGCCTTAATTGCAAGCAGATTGGACTGGCACAGTGTGAAACCTTTAAAAGTGTTATAGCCCTTCAGTAGGATCGTGCTTTTTGATCTGATTTCCTGCACTTTGTGCTTGCAGCACACAATTTGGCCTTAAAATAAGGTAATATGGATGCTGTGGAAGCATCTTAGAAAAAGAACAGAACTCAGGTATTCTCTCTGTGTGTATCCATTGTTTGCATGGAAATGGTGTTCATTTTATTAGCCTTGACATGTTGGTATGGCAAAGAAATCTGTTGGAAGGGATGTGGCCTCCTCATTTATCATTTCCCAGATCCTGAGAGATAAAGTATGATTCACAACTGTAATCAAAAAGATTCATTGTTAGAGTTTAAAGACCAAGAATTGGTGTCTTGGGAAGCTTTTCTGTTGCAATTCTGGACAAGCAACTCTTCTGATCATATGATCATAATCTTCTAATTAGAGAAGAAACACATATGGTAACCTCTTCCTCAGAACAGAAAAATTATTTTATAGTCTGCATCCAGAATTGCTGAATTCCTACGGAGGGAGGGGGAGGGGAGAGAGAGAAAGAGAGAGAATTCTAGTTTTCCCAATATGAAATAGCACTTAGAGCAGTGTTTCCCAACCTTGGCAACTTGAAGATGTCTGGACTTCAACTCCCAGAATTCCCCAGCCAGCATTCGCTGGCTGGGGAATTCTGGGAGTTGAAGTCCAGACATCTTCAAGTTGCCAAGGTTGGGAAACACTGACTTAGAGTATATGATTAGGACCAGATAGACACAAATTCAGGTCTTTGCCCACCCATGGACACTAACATGACAACTTTGGGCAAATCATAAGCCCACTGTCTTACTATCTTGAGTAAGAGAAGAGAATTTGGATAGAAGTCTGACATGAATAACTTAAAGGTTCATCCTAGATGGGATTGCTAGGAAGGATGCCAAGATAAAAGATTAAACCAAGAAAGGTGAAGCAGTTAACTTCTTGGGCTGATGAGCGCCTTGCGATTACAGGAGCCTTCAACTACTTGGTTTCGGAACAAGGCTAAAAGTTCTCTGAGGGCAGATAAGTTGAGAGTTCTTGCTTAAAGGGAGGGAAGGAGGGAGAGAATGTGACAAGGACCACACCAGCATCTTCGAATCCTCTCTTGTATTTTGCAACCTTGGCTATTAATAGAGGCTCTTCAATCAGCAGACTTGATTGCTTTACCTGTAATTGTGTCCTCCTTGTCCTCCTGCTGTGGTATCTCGCAGCTTTTTAAATGCGGGGAAGAGATTGTGCGGCATATATGTGTGGGAGTAGGGGAGGTGTATTCAACTACAGAGGGTTTCTAAAAAAGATAATCACAGAATGCAGTTGATGGGCTTAAACACCAGGTGACTCAGCCAAAACAATATCCAGGCCTCTTGTACCTGAAGCAGAGGTACACTATACTTAATTTTTGCTAATAGCTGTACTCTAGTTATTTTTCAGTGACTCTTCTCTGCTATATATAAAATTAGACTCCCACTCCACAATAATCGTTCGAGATCAAATATTTCTACTTTAATGTATTTTTAATATATTTGTAACCTACATTAAACATCTCTGGAAAAAAATGGTGTGGGAAGTAATACTTGGAATTAATACCAGGAATATGAGCCTTTTGCCTTGTAAACCAGCTCTATTTTATTTTGATTGCTAGTAGATTTCCAAAAACTTTAATGTTGATCTATGTCTGCTCTTTTTAAATCAGATTACATGGCATTTATATATAAGAAATATCTGTCTCTCTATTGTTCATCAGAAGTTCAAAGGGACTGAGATTTTCACTTTGGGCTGAATCAGCCTAGGTGTTGAACCCATATATATGGAGAAGAAGTAGACAAACATTTCTGTAAATTTATTTTGCAAGATCACTTACTTTTCCAGTATTTCTGCCTAGTCAAGAATTTTATGTATGGAAGATAATGATGTGGAAAACAGGATTCCCAAAGCATGAATAATCAGGAATTGCATATCTTCAAAATGAGAGGGATGGGAACCATAGCCTCAACTCTTCCACAAACAAAAATATTTGCTGGAAACAAGTTTAATTTATAACTCTCATAGAATAGAATAATAGAATAGAATATAGAATAGAATAGAATAGAATAGAATAGAATAGAATAGAATAGAATAGAATAGAATAGAATAGAATAGAATAGAATAGAATAGAATAGAATAGAATAGAATAGAATAGAATAAAGAGTTGGAGGAGACCTTGGAGGTCTTCTAGTCCAACCTCCTGCTTAGGCAGGAAACCCTACACCACTTCAGACAAATGGTTATCCAACATCTTCTTTAAAACTTCCAGTGTTGGAGCATTCACAACTTCTGGAGGCAAGTTGTTCCACTGATTAATTGTTCTATTTGTCAGGAAATTTCTCCTTAGTTCTAAGTTGCTTCTCTCCTTGATTAGTTTCCACCCATTGTTTCTTGTTCTACCCTCAGGTGCCTTGGAGAATAGTTTGACTCCCTCTTCTTTGTGGCAACCCCTGAGATATTGGAACACTGCTATCATATCTCTCCTAGTCCTTCTTTTCATTAAACTAGACATACCTAGTTCCTGCAGCCGTTCTTCATATGTTTTAGCCTCTAGTCCCCTAATCATCTTTGTTGCTTTTCTCTGTACTCTTTCTAGAGTCTCAAAATCCTTTTTGCATCATGGCGACCAAAACTGAATGCAGTATTCCAAGTGTGGCCTTACCAAGGCATTATAAAGTGATATTAACACTTCACGTGATCTTGATTCTATCCCTCTGTTAATGCAGGCTAGAACTGTGTTGGCTTTTTTGGCAGCTGCTGCACACTGCTGACTCACATTTAAATGGTTGTCCACTAGGACTCCAAGGTCCCTCTCACAGTTACTACTATTGAGCAAGGTACCACATATACTGTACCTGTGCATTTTATTTTTCTTGCCTAAATGTAGAACCTTACTTTTTTCACCATTGAATTTCATTTTGTTAGATAGCGTCCAATGTTCAAGTCTGTCAAGATCCTTCTGTATCTTGAGCCTATCTTCTGGAGTGTTGGCTATTCCTGGCTATTCCTGGCTATTTGGTGTCATCTGCAAATTTGATGAGTTCCCCATCTATCCCCTCGTCCAAGTCATTGATGAAGATGTTGAAGAGTACTGGGCCTAAAACAGAGCCTTGGGGTACTCCACTGCATACTTCCCTCCATGTAGATGCAGTTCCATTGAGCACTATATGTTGAGGCGGTTGGTCAGCCAGTTTCAAATCCATCTGGTGGTATTGCTGTCTAACCCACATTTTTCTACTTTATCTAGTAATAGGTTATGGTCTACTTTATCAAATGCCTTACTGAAGTCCAAGTAAATTATGTCGACAGCATTCCTCTGGTCCACTAATTTTATCACTTTGTCAAAGAATGCAATAAGATTAGTCTGGCATGATCTGTATTTGACAAACCCATGTTGGCTTTTGGTTATTACTTTGTTTGCTTCTAGGTGTTCACTGCTTCGTTGCTTGGTTATCTTTAATTGATTGTATACAATGAGATTTTTGATAATATCTGTTTGCTGTGAAGCAGCAAATGGTACAGTGGACTAAGAGCCAAGGAGATTCAAAATTTGTTCTAAAACAGAGCAATACAGAGATAAGTATGCTTATTATACAATTTGTACAGCAGTGGAAAGCATGCTAGATTCATAGCAATCTGATAACTAATATTGCATTAAACTTTAGAGCTTTACAAATCAGAGCAGAATATGGCAACCAAACATTATTTTCTATAGGTCTCATCATGATAGGATAATAGTGCGAGCCAACATAGATGTTCTCCAAAGATGAGAAGATTTAAAAGAACAATCTGACACAAAAACATTTAGTACTGATGACATATACCGGTATTTGTTCCTATCTGTGTACCAAGAAGTGTATCTAGAAATAAATGCTTACTCAGCACAATACAAAAATCTGTTTGGGTGATGGATTTCAGATGATTTGGAGAGAGAGAGGGAGGGAGGGAGAGAGGGGGGAGAGAGAGAGAGAGAGAGAGAGAGAGAGAGAGCTCTGAATATATTTATCTGTAACTACGCAACAAATGAAAATGTGAGTTAATATTTACCTTGGCTATCAGATGTTTAAATATAAGCAAGAATTTCATAAGAGAATAGTGAGTCATTTTTGAAAATTACAGAACTCAGCTTTATATAGTTAGCATATGCCCTTCCTTCTGGCTCAGTTTTATGTTAATTGGTTACCTGGTTTGTGCCTGGAATCTTAAGCACATCAGTCAGGAAAGGGAGCACACACTGATAACAAGGGGGGAACCAAAACACTTGGTTAGGAAGTTTGACTTTCTTGTTGGCTGCAGAGGAAGTGAAGACTTTTCTTCCTAATTCCCCATTGAAGAATTGCTGCTGTTTAGCCTGCAGTATTTTTCTACATTTTTTAAAAAGCACATTTATTATGGGCAAAAATGTAAATTGGGGGGGAAAGCATTCATTCAAATATTAAAAAAGAAAGGAGCACTTCAAACTAATTGTAGGGTTGATGGGAAAAAGATATGCCTCCAAACATTGTCTTGTCTTGTGTTCCACCTTTGGGTTATTTGTTTTGTTTTTTTGCTTCCATAAAAGCATTCAGGGCCTGTTTATCTTCTTCTGCATTCATTTCTATACTGTAGTAATGAGGTGGTCTTCTTTTTCTTCTTTACTTCCTCTTTTACTGCTTTGGGTGTTCCAGGGACTTAATGAGGCGAATCTACCAATTTCTTCCCAAGTAATCCATAAGAGTTCAATTTATGTAAAATAATCAGCTCAATTGGATAAATCATAATTTCTACTCTAGAAACTTGCCAAAATAGTTTTCCATTGATATTCTTGTACTGGATCTTTCAGATCCACAATTTCCTATACAACTGAACATAATATATAGCAACAAGCATTTATTGATAATACTTTAAGCTTATTGATTCATCATAGGAACATGATCAATCATCTGCTATTAGAGGGAATTCTGAGCCATTTAAGACCACCACTCCTGACCCATACCTAGGTATCAAAAAGTATTTTTAAAAAGCTATTAGTACTTTCTAGAGAGATTAAGTTTATATATAAATTTCTCTGCTCACAAAAATCAGCATCTCATCCTGTAGATTTAAAGTACATATTCACAAAGTATACAGACTGTGACCAAATTCTCTAACAAAATTATTCCCTTAATAGTTTTTCTTTTACTCTCAAATATTAAAACTGTTATTACTCTTAAAAGATTGTAAGGATAGCATACTTGTGCTATATAGGAAAAACTACACTTTTGCCAGTGAGATACTTATTTCTGTCTAAGAAATATCTACAATGTTGCAGGAACAATATCTTTGGAAGAATTCTGTACCATCTTAGGCTGAATTTCATTGTAAAGTTTATACTTACTAAGAAGTAAGTCTCCCAGAATTCAAAGTTTATAATAATTTTTTTGGGGAAAAATGTTTGATTCAAAATGGTAATAATTTTATTAGATAGTATTAAATTGAAACTGCTAGTTTGAAGGGGGGGAAACCATTATTAAAAAGAATAAATACTTCCTTTACTAATTTTGTCTTAATCTTTATGAGTACTACTTCTTATAGAGTTAAAATAACCTTTTTCAAATATTTCAAGGTGACTGCCTGAGTTACCAGCCAAACCAAAAGAGTAATTCGGGGTCACTGTCCATCCTTGTTTTTAAACTCTCTTCTTGCAGTCTGTTTTAAGGCAAATAGGAACGTTCATTTTGGCTCGTCCCATCTCCCTTAAGTAAAGACTGAGCTAGCAGGTCCATTTTTTTTTGTATTTGGAGTTTGAGCACTGAGCCATTCCAAGCAGCAGTAAAATTTAATGAGCCTCAGTATGAACTCATTCATTTTCTAGAGTAGGGAGAAATTGTCAAAATAAGTACCCTCGATGGTGATTTTGTGAAAGTCTGTTTAAAATAATTTTCTTTATTGATAAATAATATCAAGTATATTTTTCAAGTCAATATTATACAGGGCCATTTATATTAAGTGTATTGAGATCTGACTTTCAATAAATTGTACAAAAAACTTATTTATATCTATAAGATAGTTAAAAACATTAGACATACTCCTCCATCTGGGTTCCATCTCCCTGTCTGTATATCATTAGTTCATTCATGTGCGACAAGTATTCTATCATCAAAATCAAATGCCACAAAATCATTTTAAGAGATCCGAATTATCCCCACCCTGCTGGCCTTCCGAAAAGCCATTAAGACATGGCTCTTCCTGCAGGTGGGGTGATTTTGAGACAACTTTACATCTGCGGTCTCCCCCATGTAAGCATGATTTTGTACGTCCTTTTTTAAAAAAATTGTAAATTGTTTTTAATAATTTTATTGTTTAGTCGTTCTTTAAAATGCTGTATGCCGCCCTGAGTCCCCAGGGAATAGGGCGGCATAGAAGAACTCTTAAATAAATAAATAAATAAGTCTACAAGAAGTTTCCAGTCATTCCAGTCTATATCAATAATGAAATTTCTCTTATCAATGAAGTCAGTTTGGCCATCTCAGCAAGTTCTGTCATTTCACCACAATTCCTCCATGGGGTTAGTGTCAAATCTTTGGGCATATAATAATATAAAGGAAATAGCTATCAGTGGTTTTCCTGTTTACAGTTACCAGAAAGATTTAAAATGGATAAACTAGCTTGGCATTGGTATGGAGCAAAGAAAGACAGAATCTGAAGTACAATGTCTAGCACGATGAATATATAATTGCTAAACTATATAAATTTTTGTTGAAATTTGAAACGGGATAGCCGGTTAAAGAATATATGATAAAGTGGGCTAAGAATGTTGGTTATAATAAAGAGATGATCAATAGGAAAATATATAGTGAAAAGGTTGAAATTTGCATTATGTTATGATCAAAAAGAATTTTTATAAAATTATGAATCATGACAGAGAAATTATCTAAAATGTTCCAAATGTATGTTGGAAAAGTGAACAACCGGAAGGCATATTCTATCATGCTTGTTGGAGATGTAAAAAAGCTAACGTATTTTGGATTCAAATGCTCAAATTAATATAGAGGATTTTATTAATATTCAATTGAAGTCAAAACTTTTCCTTTTAGGACTGATAGATACACAGAAAAGAGTCATGGGAGATTATTTCAATATATGATTGTTGCAGCAAGAATTTTTTTCTTTATTTATAACATTGTGTAGATGTTTTTAACTTGTTTTTTGCATTCAATTTTAAAAAAAGTGATAAGAGGAAAAAATTTTCCATCCATCTCCTTATCCATGTTATTAACAAACATTTTGAGTATACTGTAGAGCAGTGGTTCTCAACCTTCCTAATGCCGCCCCCCACCCGCTCCTGTGCCCCCAGTTTTAACAAGGACAGGTAAATGAGCGGAGGAAAGGAAAGAATTCAAGGAGCCTTACAAACCAATCAGTCTGACATTGTTACCTGAGAAGATTCTAGAGCAGTGATGGCGAACCTTTTTTCCCTCGGGTGCCAAAATTGTGCGCGCACGTGCTATCGCACGCTCGTGCGTGCCCACACCCATAATTCAAAGCCCCCCACTTGCCCCACCCCCCTGTGCATGCGTGCATGACCCCCCCACTCCCCCGTTTCCCGACTTCCAGTGGGCCCAGTAGGCCCGTTTTTTGCCCTCCCTAGGCTCCAGAGGCTTTCTTGGAGCTTGGGGAGTGCAAAAACGCTCCCCCCCGCCACCCTGGAGGCCTCCGGAGACCAAAATCGTCCCCCCAGAGCTTCCGCGCGAGCCAAAAATCAGCTGCCATGCATGCACATGCGCGCTGGAGCTGAGCTAGGGCAACGGCTCGCGTGCCGGCAGATATGGCTCCGCGTGCCACCTGTGGCACCCGTGCCATAGGTTCGCCATCACTGTTCTAGAGCAATTATAAAAAAGCCAATCAGTAGGCACTTTGGAAACATGCAGTTACTATTAAAAGTCAACACTTGTCAAAAACAATTCTTAGCTGATTAAAACGTGAACTACGTGTTTTACATGGCACCTTCCTTATCAGATTATTTCAATATTGATGCAATGATTAGATTTGATTTTAGTAAATAAATCATTTGCTGGAACTCTCCTTAACACTGCGGTTAATGAACTAGATAAGCATGAATTGAGTGGCATAGTAGTTACATACTGGTAGTTAGCTGATTTAAAAGCCATTTGTAAGAATGCCATTTGCCTGATTCTGAAGATTTGAACTGATGTATGCAAATAGGTTTTTTTCTGGCATTTTTCCATTAGTGTTCGTTTCAGTCCTTCCTTTTCTTCCTGCTCTTCATAAATGCTTGGTAGAACACATGCTCTCATATTGGAGAAACTTTAAAGTAAAGATGGAATGCTCTTTCCTATGTTTTAGTGTCCTTGTTTGGTGTTTCGACTGAGTAGATGGAAATCGATTCTTTTCTCTCTCTCTGTTGAATTCTAAACATCTTTTTTCTTAGCATTCCTTTCCAAGGAATCTCATTTTTAAATACAAATTACAGAACAAGAAGTTTAAAAATTAAATTAAAGCAAATCCTAAAATTAATAATTAAAAAAGCGTCTTTTGAGGGAATGCATTCCACAGAGCGGGAAATTCACTTTCACTAGTTGTTACTGTGCCTTCTCCATATGTTGAATTGTACAGTCCTGCAGAACTGTTGTGCCTTGGTTTCTAGAATAGAGTTAATGTTGACTACAGTTATATTGGAGATGCAAGAACCACTTTAAGTATAGAATAGTTTCGAGTCATATCTCTGTCAATATAGCCATGTTAAAATAAATATTCTAAAGTCAAATATTTTATAAGTAACTGTAGTATATCTTTTTCTAATTGGCCTTAGGTAACCATGTCTGCCAAAGCAATTTCTGAACAAACAGGGAAGGAGTTTTTGTATAAACACATCTGCACCTCTTCAGCTGTCCAGAATCGCTTCAAATATGCCAGAGTAACACCTGATAGTGACTGGGATCGGCTCGTCCAAGATCATCCCTGGTTATTGACTGAGGTGAGAAAATAAAACTGTGTCTTGTAACATCATGGAGCTATTTGAGATTCGTATAAAAGTACTGAACACTTCCTCTTTTTAGATCCATTCTTAACTTGGAAGGCTAGCAACAACAGTCTATAATCTCAACATTTTCAAAATAAGAAAAATAAATTTAAATGCTAGAAAAGCCTTTGTCTAAGTATTTGGCTAATAAGCAGCAATGCAAATCTTTAGATACCATCATTGAATTTCCACTTCCTAGGCCAAGCTAGGTAGAGTGAAAGACCATCTTTGAGATTCCTCCTGAAATTCCCATTAAAAATTACTTGCAGCCATAGCTGATTGGCATTGGGTGAAGCTTGGGGAAAAGTTACCACTTTCATCAGGGACAGACCACCTGCTTCCTAATCTCAAGCTTCCTTTGTGAAATTTAAATTCAGAAGTCTATAATAAGAGCGGGAGAAAGCAGTACTAGAAAAGAATGGTGTCAGAAAATCCCCTTCTTGGTTTAGCTCCACTCAATCCTCCAACCTTAACAGGTTGCTTTTGAGACAACACAGTCCTTAACAGAAAGAGCTCTGCAACACTAGCGTCTTTGTGGAATATTTGATTATAATAAAGCAAAGGATGGTTAGTTGATGTATTTTGCTTTCCAACTGATCATCATTGTATCTTTTATCTTCTGTGGATAAAGTAGCATATTAGATGCCTCTCACTAGCTTGCTTGCTTGCTTTGATTTGATTTATAGGCTGCCCCAATCTTTGTGATTATGAGAGGTTTACAGTGCAGCAATAAAAGAATTTAAAAAATTAGATTATATCACCCAGAAGAAAAATTACCACCCTTTCTGATCCAGGACCTGTGGTACAGCCAGGTGTTAAAGGTTTAAACATGGACAGGGTAGGGGGCCATATAATCTTGGGCAGAATAGTGTTCCAGAAGGAAGGTGTTCTTTATTTTCATTTTTGCTTTGAAAAGTTCTGGGAACCTTCTCCTTTCAAGTTACTTTATCGTGAAAGCAGAATTGCTAAGTAGAGACATTTTGTCCCTGATTCCTTTGGGTTGCTTGTTCTCCTGGCTCCCATCCAGTTTAATCACATTTGGAGCATGCATTTGCAATACAGTCCCATTTTTCTTGCTGATATAGGACAGCTCTATTGATAGCTAATTAAATACTATGCACTTAGTTACATGACTCAGTTGTTGCCTTGTGTCAGCAAGGAAGATAAAAGATCAGGAGTTCTGCCAGGAGACAGGAAGGGTTCTGAATATCCTTTTAATTTAATGATAGGATGCCTAAAGTAGGAACAGAAAGAATACTTTCAGATCCCTGGTTCTGACATCAGTGTTCGCTATACTACTGTTAACATTTGTGATGAACACAGTTACAAGTAAACAGATAGGAAAGTTGTCTAAAAGCTACAAAATATCTATCATTTTACAAGACTGCTCCTGCTAATCACAGGGATTCTGTCGTCCATGATGCTTTTTTCTAGCCTTCATTGTTGTATTTGTGAGGTAGGGATAATGTCATGGTAGTGATGGTGCTTTCTAAAGGTATAACACAAAAATACACCAAAATGAATACATACATTACTTCCAGGAAGTTTTATCAATCAAACCGACTCTTTTTATATATTTTTTAATATGGCTGAAATGATCAAATTACAGTACTATTCATGGAGAAACAGTGCCTGAATTTTCTGAAAATGCATGTAAGCTATGACAAGTCTGATATAATTACACACAAGGTTAGTTTTTCATTTTTGGAGTTTCCTTTGAAACATTCTAGCGTCTTGTGGTGAAACCTGATCAGCTGATAAAACGTCGCGGTAAACTTGGCTTGGTCGGTGTGGATCTTAATTTAGATCAAGTGAAAGCCTGGCTAAAACCACGCCTTGGAAAAGAAGCTACAGTAAGTATTATTTATTTCTCAGTAAACCACATAATTTGGACATTGACCTTTGGAAAGGATATGGAGTGAATGAATGAATCAATCAATCAATCAATGAAGTCACCAAACATATTTGGAGAACACAACATGGACTGAACTATTTTGTATTTTATAATGAATGTCCTTAGCATATAGTACCTATAGGAATCACTATGACCATAGGTCTGTCTACAACATGGGAAATTCACTTTCCACCTCCCACTGTAAGATCTTCACTGGAGTTGATAAGGCCATTTCTAGGTTGTGAGTGCATTCTGAATATCCTATGACAGCTTTTGTTTTGGGAGGAGAATATGGCTTGCTTAGGAATAAGGATGTCATTGGGAAAAGGAAGGATGAAAGTGAAGCAATTACATGGGTAGAAAGAGAAGTGCAGAATGTAAAAAAGGTAAAAGGAACATAGAAAAAAAGAGATACTTTTAAAAAAGAATTCATGCCGATCTTCTAGAATTTGCATAATTTTTATATAGAATCTCCTTCCTTTTCAAGTTACCATCCTTCTTGTCTTAACAGACCAAACACATATTTCCAGGCTTTCCAGGGTTGCTGCATGAAAAAAAACCCATGGATGCAAGGCATTAATATTTTCCTCACAATTATAACAAGGACGCCATCTTCCATCCAAATCACTGTTGTATCAATCTGTATCTGTGTTCTGTGATTTGATACTGGTTTTGACAGCACCTGTTATAAAAATCATACGGCTCCATTTCTTCACTGGCAAATACTGGGATCAGGAATTTTTACTGTGTAATCTGTAGGCAAAACCACTGGGTTTTCCTGCAGATTACCCATGAAAGCTATGTTATATTGTTAGTGTGCAGATTAAAAATAATTGTGTTGAATTCTAATTGAAGTTCACAGCAAATCAAAACATAGGAATGTCAGTTCTATCATTTGGGTGTGGAGATGATGGGAGAAGAGTAACCATGTATGCGTCTGTGTGTGTTCAGTCTCATGGTAGTTTTTCGAAACACCCCAAATATCCAGAAGAGCCCAACAATCACACAGATCCTACTGTAGTCCCTTGAGGGGGTGCTAATTCATCATATGTTTATATCTGTTCTTCTTTTTCACAGATTGCTAAAGCTAAGGGCATCCTAAAGAACTTCTTGATAGAACCTTTTGTTCCACATAAACAGGTCAGTTTGTTTGCAAAGCTCTTTTTGCAGAATTCTCATGGAACAGAATTGTATATGTATATCTTTGATACATACCCCATTAGCTTTATATTTTTATAGCATCTCATTTTTGTGGAGGAGTCTTTCTTCAATCTGTCTTTCAGAGGCAATGGAATATATTTCGTAGCCAATATGACCACTAAAGATGATTGATGTTTCAGGGTGAATGTGAAGGGCAGTAAGATCAACAAGATTGCTTTGTCATGCCAAGGACAGAGGGGGAAAAATCCTCTTTCTATAATCTCCTTGAAGTTTTCAAGCTCCTTTCAGTTGACCAATGTTCTTAAATACTAATAGGCAGCCTGGAAGTCCGTGTAATGCTGCTAATGGAGATGATGAGATAGAACTAAGATGACATCACAAATCTGTAGAAAAGAGGAAAACAAGTTGCACTTCCCTAGTCTTGCTATGATTAATTCTGGTTCTGAGGCAGTCTGGTTTACTGTGTAGTAATTTAACTGAGGCACAGTGAAGTAAATTGATTCTTCACTGCTTTCTCCTATCTTTAAATTAATTTAATTTTGCTTCAGTTTTGTTATTATACAATAAACTGTATGCAGAAGATAGTAGAATAAAGAAGGCTGAACTTTTCAGATCTTGGTGAAGATAGCAGAGGCAAAAGAAAATGTCAGAAAGGATTGTCTGTTCATTTAATACAATCTTTTAATCAGTAGGCAGTAAGGTCTTACCAATTCATTATGTTTTCTTCACAGACAGAGGAATTCTATGTATGTATTTACGCAGCTCGTGAAGGAGACTATGTGCTGTTTCACCATCAGGGTGGTGTGGATGTGGGGGATGTGGATGCCAAAGCCCAGAAGTTGCTGGTGCACGTGGACTGCAAGCTGAGTGAATCTGATATCAAGAAACATCTCTTGGTGCATGCTCCACTGGACAAGAAAGAGTAATTCTGAACTATTGCTTTCTATCATAGGGAATGTGTATTATTTATGGTGCAGGTGAATGATTTATGGCAGCAATTATGCTGACCAGGCCAAGCATTGTCCAGTAATGCAGAATTGTAGATTTACAATTACCCAGGGGCAATATACAGTCTTCTGAGGCCAAACATATATATTTTTCTACTCTTTTTGCGTGATGAATGGGGATATCTTTAATAATGGCTGGAGAGTGCTTTACGACTCGTTATTACGAAAGAGCAAATCTCTAGGCCATTTTCTTCTAATATCCATGCTGCATCTAGATACTCGCAGCTGAAAATAAAAGATAGAACCTCCAAGTCAGTATAGTTGGTACGTTGGATTGGGACTGAATCAAGTCTCCATTCAACCATGCCCCAAGTCATATTGAGTCAATCTTTTTTCAGTCCTACCTATCTGACAGAATAATATGGATAAAAAAGAAGCAGTCCAGGTGAGAAGGCAGGATTTAATAAAGAAATATTCCCAAAGGGAGACTTGTGCCTAGATTCTACCATTCCCCCCCCCCCCCCCGGACTTTGCCAGTATATATAGAAATCAGTCATCCAGCAACCACTTGTCATGCCTCTTACATATCAGGACAAGACTGGCTGAGTTCTTCCCAAGAGAAAAGCATATTTCATTGAATCTCAGTACTTGAAATTGTACCTAGCGGCTTAAGTAATTGTATTTAACATACTTGCCTTATTGTCTTCCCCAAAAGGCTGTAAGAGATATGTTGATGTGCTTTTTTTCTGGCCATACTTAATCTCAGTGGCCACATTAAGCCATCGCCTGGCCATCCTACTCTAGAATAGACAGGTTACTGAGAAAGGGGACTGCAAGCTTTGGCCAATCTGGGTATGGTTCTTTGGGTCAAAGCTGTGTGCCTACCTCTGTAGGGTCAAAGAAGAGATGGGGGCTAGCCATCATGCAGGTCAGAAGGCAGGGATGGCCCATATTTGTTAATATGGTGAATTAAGTGGTTGAATAAGAACCCAAGTTGAGTGCCAGCTTGTGAAGATAAAACAAAACAAAAATGCAAATATGTTTTTTGGGATTGCCAATTTCTTAATTACAGTTTCCCTAGGCTGGCAGTTATTTGAAGAAGTAATACCACAGTTGTTCAGCCAATGCTTCTTCATTTTGCCTAAAGCTTTAAAATACTTTGCAAGCCTTCAAAAGATGGTTAAAACAAATTTCCTATTTCTATAATGTTTTGAATTGCATTTGTGTTTATGTGTTTTGATTTGCAATCCCATTTAAAATAGAAACTAATACAGCTTTAGGGACAATCAAGGACACTGGCTGAGTCATTCAAGTCAACCATCGAGCCTTAGCTAGACCAAAGGCAGACAGAATTGAAATAAATCAGATAATATGACAAATTGTTTGATTTGTGCAATTTATTACTGTATATGTTGTTCCATTTTTTATTTAGCATCTTAGCAAGCTTCATCTTTGGCCTCTTCAACCTTTATGAAGATTTATATTTTACATATCTGGAAATCAATCCACTAGGTAATGTGTTATTTTATGTTTGTGGAGGATGAATATATTTAATTCTGTATTTTTCAGTTTCTGATGGGTTTTTTTTTTTAGCTTGCTGGAATAGAAAATGAAGATGGAAGTGAAGCCTCTGCTATGAAATAGTGAATATATTGCCACATAGTCTTGTTACTGAAGTAATTTATATTGTGTTCCTTCAAGAAGAGAAAATGTAAAAACACCCATCAATCAATGTTTAAGCTTCTTTATATAAAACAGTATTTTCGGAGATTAATTATGACTGTCAAACTTTAGCAGGCTGCTAAAATCAGAATCTTCAGCAACAATGCTAAAGAACTAATCACAAATGTCTGGTTTTTATGATTCAGCTTTAGCCCAACTAGATGTGATGGTATGATCACACAATTCAGATTAGTTAGCAGATGCTATGCCTATAATTCCAGTACTGTGTGCCAAAACACATTACTGCATTCTGAAAAACTTGCTTATGCAATAATAAAAATATTTTGTGACTCTTGTATAAGGACTCAAAGAGAGTGTTGGTCAGTGTATATCTGTATATTTTTATTTGTCTTTCTTTATTAGAGATTGTTGTTTTAGTCTATTTCTGACAAGTCCAGAGATCTACTGTGTTCATAGCTAAAGAAAACCTTTGAATTACATCTTCATTCATTTATGTTAAAATTAATATTTTGTCATGTCAGTTTGAGAACTCTGCCATAAAACATTGAGAAATGCAAAAATTTATAATCTGAAACATTTATTATTTTGGCAAATACGAATCTGTTTAATTTTCCTAATAATTTGGATTCAATGAAGGCCACAAAAAGCTCTGTTCTTTCCATTAAGTATCTAGATAGGCTGACATTTTGCTTTAGGTGGAAAGGAAAATCTGCTTTAATTTTAATTCGTAAATTGGCTTCACTTATTTGATAGTGCTTTTCAGCGTTCTCAAGCTGGAATTCTCTAGATGTGTTAGGAAATTTCCAGTATATCTAAAGGGTGGGCCAGTTGAGGAAGAGAGACTTATGCTGACATGTATGTCTCATGGGTCTGAATCATCCAAATGCTTAATCGGTAAAAATCCAATGAATGAGTTCTATGTCTTATTTACAGTAGGTAGGAGTCTGAAATGAGGCACTTCAGCAGTGGCTAGGGAACAATTCACTCTAACCCGCTTTTTGTTTGTTCTCCCTATACAGTTGTAACTGCAGATGGTGTTTACGTACTAGACCTGGCTGCAAAAATTGATGCAACAGCTGATTACATCTGCAAAGTGAAATGGGGTGATGTGGAATTCCCTCCTCCTTTTGGAAGGGAGGCTTATCCAGAGGCAAGTAAAAAGATTCTTCTTCCGTGGGGCTGGAGAATTAGAGTTCCTGAAGTGTTTGAATATATTGAAATGCTTGAAGTAGATTGGTTAGACCAGGGGTGGGCAAACTACAGCTCTTTGAGGACCTGTGAACTTCAACTCTCAGAATTTTTGAGTCAGCCATGCATGCATGGCTGGCTCAGGGATTCTGGGAGTTGAAGTCCACGGGTCCTCAAAGAGCTGTAGTTTGCCTACCCCTGGGTTAGACCCTCACCATCTAATCATCATTCAACTATGAAACTCTTGCACTGATCTTACGCTAGGTGCTATCTTCTCAGACTAACCTACTTACATACAGCTGTTGTAAAGATAAGAGGAATGATGACTAGGTACACTCCATTACAGACATTTTGACATTAGGAGATTAATTATAAACATATTTGACCAGGCACTAGATCTCTTGGCAGTTAACATCCTCCAAAATACCATTGAAATAATCCAGAACTGAACTGAATTTGTTTGGTGGTAGTCTTAGAATCCACACTATGGAAAATGTCTCTGAAATGCTTTTGATGGCTCTTCAGGTAGGCTAATAAACATTCTGATGACTATTTGTGGTGCACTGGGCATGGATTAATTTTGTCTGGGCAGAACTGGAATACAGTTCTGTCCATTCAGTAAACTGGTTCTGCTTGGAAAATATGAACATTCTTTAAAATGGTGGGGTTTTTTTTTTGTTCATCTCAAATTTGAGTGTCAGAAAAACTTGGCTGAATGTTACTAGGAAATGTAACATTTATCTCTTTTTTTGTAAAGCTCTTTAATGATTCACATTGTAATTTAATTGAGAAATCCATTTGGCTCTTTTTCTTCTTTCTTCCCAGCCTGTACCTTCTGTTCAACCTTTTAATGAATGAGATTTAATTCTGGCCTCATTGAATCATCTTCTTGCCAGACACTAATGAAGTCTCAGACTCTGCACTATTTTAGAATTTTAATGAAAATAGCCCCCGTTCTAGAAGAGCCGAAACCAACATTCTCATAATACCATCTGGGATGTTCACATAATCATTCAAATGTCTGTTCTTCCATTCCAAACCACATTTTCTCAGGAAAGCTTTCAACTTATGTCTAAATTAAATTTAATTGTTTTATTTAGTTAGCTGTTTATCCATAACCCAAAACTTATTTAATCCATTTCTTAATTGCTCGGAGGATATATATTCTTCTGTGAGCCCCTCCATTTGTTGTGGTTTTATATCCACATATAGAACTCAGTAGGTTCTATTGCCAGTATTTTTATTTTTATAGAGTCCCCTGGGAGTTGGGCGGCATATAAATCCATTTAAATAAAATAAAATAAATAAATATTTTACTTTTTGTCTACTGTTTGGCAAGGAAGGTTGTGATAGCATTTGGATCACAAATTATCTGGTTCCCTTTATCTACTTTATTAATATGTCCGTATTAGAAACTTCAAGATAGTTTTGAAATCCCTTTGTTTTCTAGATTTCCAAATCTTCCTTCTATATAAAATCATCATGGTGACAAGGCTAATTTTAGGACCTGCCACGATGGCACAAAAGTTAGAATCAGTGACTTCTACTGTCTGTTTTTCTGTTCATATATGTAAGTGTGCAAGGAGAGAGCTGAAGACAGACAGAACTATATATTTGAAGAGCCAGTCCCAACCCTGGGGCATATATTAATGGAATGGTGCTCAAGGGATTTGCTCAGTCGTTCTGCATACTCCATCTTAAATAAGTAGTGCAAGACTGTTTATCACACAGTTAACCAATCAATGCTTCCTGTTTGTTCCCTTGCAACTAATCGAACCCCCATTTAACCCAGCACAGGATTATGAGGCTGGAGGGAGTTGAGTATTGAGCATTTGCATGTATCTATACAACAGGAATGGCCAACCTTTTTGGACCAAACTTTTTTTAAAAATAGCTTGATTGAAGCTGCAGGAATGACCTGTGACACAATTTTCAGACCTTTTTTTGTGGACAGGGAACTTATAGGAGCAAAATGAATCCTGGTTGCTTTGCCGAGACTTACTATGTTTATTTTAACACTTCATTTTTGCAAAAACGTTTTTAAAAATCTGCTACTATGCCACTAGATTTCAGCAGACATGGCTTTTCCTACAGAATCGCCAAGAATTGGTGTTAAGAGTTGAATATTCTCTAAATTAGTCTCCTGTATCTTTACAAAGATGATTTTGATTGCTTGTTTAGTCTTGTTTAGTGTTACAAGGAGAATCTTAAATGTATTTCTGCTCTTTAACATTTTGATTCAAATGATATTCAAATGGTATGTCTGCAGGAAGCCTATATTGCTGACCTCGATGCCAAGAGTGGAGCCAGCTTAAAATTGACCATCTTGAACCCCAGTGGCAGAATCTGGACCATGGTGGCTGGAGGCGGTGCCTCTGTGGTATACAGGTACCAGGCTCAGGTTTTGGTGGAAGTGATCTGGCTGTCGGATACTTTAATGTAGATTGTGATCCAGTTCAATAGCTGCACCAGGAAGACATTTGCTACCATTTTATGTGCCAAAACCTCAGCAGGGTTACATATTGTTGAATATGCAATTCTTCCTGAATCCAGCAGCCAGGGTTTGAGTGTCACCATCTGCTTTCATCCTGTTAATCATTGTCAGGAAGAAATGCTGTGATCACAGCTTTGGGAATGTGAATGCTAGTTCGCTCTGTATTATTTTAAATACTTAGGTATTTTTGACACATGAGAAGTGGTTAGCTGGAATTTGGATAAATGTGTGCATTACTAATAGCCTTTTACTGTGGGGAGGCGAAAGAGAAAAGTTAGGACATTTGTATCTGTACATTCAGTCCAGATAGCATCAGGATAACCTCTGCTCTCTTTCTGTTGCTTTTAAAACCTTGTTGTTAGCAAAGTTGTACGCCGCCCTGAGTCCTTCGGGAGTTGGGCGGCATATAAGAATAACAAAATAAATAAATAAATAAATAAATAAATAAATAAGTTGCATACCGAGTCTTTTCAAAAGCTTAGTTTTCTAGACCTCAGTGAGCAGACATCAGTGTCTTTCATGATCTGATACTTGGGAGGTAAAGTACATTACTGCCATGGTTTCCCCTAACAGACATTCTGGCTGGGAGAAACTATGCCTAGATCTGTTAGAAAGATTGGCTGTATAAATATTTAACAAAATATCAATATTGTAATTGCTGTACTCTAACTCTTAAGAATTGCTTGAGTTAGCTGATGCTCTTGTTTCTGCAGGTAGCTTAATAGTTGCTTCAGTTTTTATGAGAACTTAATGCAGTTTATGCCTTTTAACACCCCATGTGCATTCCATTTAGTGACACCATTTGTGACCTTGGTGGGGTGAATGAACTAGCCAACTACGGTGAATACTCTGGAGCTCCTAGTGAACAGCAAACCTATGATTATGCCAAGACTATCCTCTCCCTCATGACACGAGAAAAACACCCAGAAGGTAAAGGCCAAATTGGAAGCTGCAGACACCCTTTGTTCCTTTAATTCTGCATGCCCTTTGGCAAAAGATCTGCTGTATTATTGGAATGAATGCCGGATTCATCCAAGCCCCACCCTGGTTTCTGTTGCTCTGAAGTGACATAGATAGGCAAATTCAAGGCAACCATGGGACAACCAAGAAATAGATTAAAGAGGGTAGAAGGCTGGATGTAATGAGAGTCAAGGGGGGAGTATAAAAATGGGAGAGAGAAAAAAAGACGGGAGACTAGCACGTATGTGGAATGGGATGTGCCAAGTTCTCTTGATTTAGTGACATGCAAAGCCCAAGAAAATCAATTTCTCTCTGAAATATCTTCAGGAATGTAGAATTGATTTGGGAGATAAACATTCAGATGGTCTTCGACCAGGGGTGAGAGGCTCACTTACCCAGACCGGTGCGCTGCTCCGCGGTCCTTTGTGCTTTGTTGCCCGCACGCGCGCGCGCTACATGCGCGCGCGCGCGCTACATGCGCGCGCCCCCTTGCAAGATGCATGCACAGAAGCAAAATCTCACTGAAATCTCTCTCTCGCGTGCGTCCCCTCGCAAGATTTCGGCGCGATTTTGCATGCACAGAAGCAAAATCGCCCAAAAATTCACAAAAAAGAGATGGCGACGCGCGCGACTGCCCAGTGGAGACGGTACCGGAGCAGTCGCGCGCATATTGGGGTATCAGCGGGTCCCTACTGGAGCTCCGCACTGGACCGCACCGGTAGGATCCCACCCCTGTCCTCGACATATGACCACAATGCAGCCTGTCCATTATGGTCATATGTCATAACAGTTGGGCTGTTCACATGATTGATTTTACAACCTTTTTTGTGATGGTTGTTAAACAAATACTACATTCATGAAATGAACACCACGATCGTTAAGCAAACCAATAGTTCGCTATGGGCACGTTTTTGCCAAAAACTGGAAACAAGTGCCAGTTTTTGGCAAAGCTGTCATAAAAACATCAAGTTGTGTTGCCAAGCCTCCAAAGTTTGGTCACATGACCTCAGAGGGGGGGGGCCAACTATCAGAACTTTGACTCTGGGTCATGTCCCTTTTTTTGGGTCAGTTGTTACTTCAGTCACCAAGCTGTTCGAGGACTACCTATATTGATAATTGCTTAACATTTGAGCCATTACCACATTTCTGAGTGGAGTTGCCTGCTTCTAAATGGCTGTAGACCTGATTATATATTCTGTATATTCTTGCCAAATCTTCTATCTTGTTTTAAACTTTTTCTTTTTCCTTCTCTTTGCAAGGCAAAATCCTAATCATTGGAGGAAGCATTGCTAATTTTACCAATGTAGCTGCCACTTTTAAGGTAAAAAAAGGTGCTGACATAGAGCCTGTTAATGGCCATTTGGATGTATGGTTTGGGAAGATGCATTCACTTTTGGAGGTGCCCATGCTTGGACTGGCATGAAGTAGTTTGAAGAGCTTTTGCAAAAGAGTCTCTGCAGCATGATTATTGGAACATACATTCCCCCCCAGACAACTGGCATTCATGTACACAGATTTAGCAACATAAATAGATAATGGTTGAGTTATGGTTTTTTTCATATTATCATGGGTTACTATGCATTGGTCAACCTTGATTGGGCTTTTTTTCCTTCCTGTCTTGAGAACATACAGTGTAAACAGTGTAATATAGAAATCTTTTGTTAATTTGGGCTTTCAGAGGTCAAGAGGCTGCCCCACAGATATTAGACAACCTTTTTGGAGTTTATTTCAACCCTGAACTGAAGGCTCATTTTTGGGAACTTGGACAGTTTTTGAGCCAAAACACAACAAATGGAACTTTAGTACTTAATATTCAGTATAGTACCTAGTACTGATAGATACAACTTCACTTTTATTGTTTGGGTTCTTTTATCTTTATCTTGGGTTGCCCCCATGAATGCATAGGAAGTGATAGTTGAACCTATATAGAACTGGAAAGCAAAGTGCAGTTAAAATTCTATTATATTAATGAGCAAACGTGACAAAATGAAGACATATATCGTAAATATTATAAATGAATCAAGCTTTACAGATTTCTTTGATCTTGTGCAATTTAATTGGCTTTCTTAGTTTTACATTCTCCCTTAAATAAATTAGTCATAAATAGGTTCAGTTCAAATAGTATTTCTTGGCACACAACAAATTACGTTGTCCTAGGTCAGATCATACCTTTTAACTGGAAGGTATTAGAATTAAGAATTAAAAGTAAATAATTAAAATTGAAAGAACTATATAACAATATATCACTAGAGCTAACTTATAACTGGCTAATTACATATGATTAGTACTGATATATAACAAAGTCAATCAAGGGTAAAAAGTAATAGGGAGAAAGTAATAGTATAATATAAATCAAATCAAAATAGACTATTTTAACAAAGAGCAATCCCAGTTTTTCCTTAATGTGATGTCCATTTGTTATATTTATTTCTAACAAATTCTAGTGAGTTCCATATTCCTTAATAGTGAAATGAGATTGCTATAAAGTGCAATTCATGGTGTTAATTAGAGAATGATAATGATAATGATGATAATAACAACAACAACAACAACAACAACCCGGGTCAACAAGGACCGCATCAGATGCTATGGCTCCTGGACATCTGTTGAAAAAGGGGCTACAGGGCTCAGTTGTTACTGCCAGGGAACCAGGACGTGCCACTGCAAATTGACTGGAACCAAAGTGCAAAACTTGGGCAACCGAAGAAAATCGAGAAATCATCAAATATTACTACCAGGCAGAACCAACAGCCAGGGGATTTCAAAAAAGAATGATACAACTGTGGAAGGAAAAACACCCAGAAAGTGATGTAACTGAACAAAGATTAATGGATCAAAGACACTTCATCATCCGTAATAAAGTTTTCACAGATGTGGAAATGCAACATCTAGAAATATTGGCTAAAAAGAAAACAACAAGTAATGATGAACAAGCTGAAGAAACTGCTCCAACACATGAACAAACTGACCAGCCGGTGGAAGAAACCTACATACAGAGTGAAGATCCTCCTGTGCAACAACTCGAAAATGTGGAGCTAAGTGATCTAGTAAAAATGCAGAAAGAAAAGATTGAAAACCACATCAAAGAAAACATAGAAAGAAAAAGACTACCTACCATTCGCGAAGTGCATAGCAAACGAGTGAAAGATCTGTTAACTGTCGTGAACAAAATTTCAACTTCCATCCTATCCAGCACACTATCTGAAACCAACCAACTAATGTATAGCACAGCCGCCGTTATAACTGCAGAACTGGGTTATAAAATGCCAAAAAAGAAACCCACTGGAACACCAAAGTGGAAAATTCGACTTGAAAATAAAATAAAAAAACTACGAGAGGATGTCAGCAATTTAAAGTACTTGAAATAAGGAAAACTAAAGAACAAAAAGCTGAAAAATAGTTTGCACAAAAAATACAACCTGGAGGAAAAAACAATAATATCATGGAAGAAATAAAACAACATGCAATAGCAATAGCAAAGAAAATTGAAAGATATAAAGGATGAATAAAACAATATCGTGAAAATGTCCAGTTCAGAAGAAACCAACACCTCTTTTTCCTTGATGAAAATCGAGTCCAAACTAATGTTCACCCATGTAAAGAAAAAGCTTTGAACTTTTGGAAAGAACTGTGGGAAAACCCAGTGGAATACAACAAAACTGCCTTCTGGATCAAAGATATTCAACAACAAACAACACGAAACAAAATGGAAAATATTATAATAACAACTGACATGGTTGCAAAACAAGCAAAGAAGGTCAAGAACTGGAGTGCACTTGGTCTGAACTAATTGCATGGATATTGGCTAAAACACCTGACCAGCCTCCATCATCGCATGGCCACTCAATTTGATAAAATGCTTCAAAATGCAACAAGCAAAGAATGGTTAACAGCTGGCTGAACATACTTGATAATGAAAGATCCAGAAAAGGGCACAGAACCAAGCAACTATCACCCAATTACTTGTCTGCCAACAATGTTCAAACTTTTTACAAGAATACTGGCAAATTCAGTATTCAATCATCTGATGGAAAACCGTTTGTATCCAGTAGAATAAAAAGGAAATTATAAAAAATCAAGAGGAACAAAAGATCAGTTGCTCATTGACAAAATGATACTAAAAAATACAAAACGAAGAAAAATGAATTTAAATATGGCATGGATTGATTACAAGAAGGCATTTGACTCTTTACCCCACAGCTGGATTAACACCTGTCTGGAAAACTTTGGAATCAGCAAGAATATCTACATTTTTGAAAGCAAATATGCAAAAATGGGAAACAATTCTAACAGCAAATGGGGAGAACATTGGTGAAGTCAACATCAGATGAGGAATCTTTCAGGGGGACTCACTTTCACCACTACTGTTCAACATTGCATTAATTCCACGTAGGAATTACGAAACACAAAACTGGGATACCAAATCTCAAGCCAACATGGCAAGATAAACCATCTACCCTACATGGATGACTTAAGAATGTATGCAAAAAGCCCCATTGAACTTAAATCAATACTCAGCACAGTTCAACTGTTCAGCAGTGACATTAAAATGAACTTTGGACTTGAAAAATGTGCTATATTATCCATGCAGCGAGGAAAAATGAAAAAAATAGAAGGAATAGAATTGGGAAATGGAAGCATAATGAAGGCATTAGCAAAGGATGACAGTTACAAATACCCAGGCATATTGGAAGCAGATAAAATCTTGAATGGAAAAGTCAAAGAGTCAACACAAAAGGAA
The DNA here is from genome assembly GCA_023053685.1 of Diadophis punctatus similis. NCBI lineage: Eukaryota > Metazoa > Chordata > Lepidosauria > Squamata > Dipsadidae > Diadophis > Diadophis punctatus. Next base: position 20,677,073 of record JALIGW010000009.1, on the reverse strand, counting down.
TACATCAGAAGGGTCCACAAAATATTAAAATCAAAGCTGAATGCTGGAAACATAATTAAAGCCATTAATATATGGGCAGATCCAGTGATACGCTACTCAGCTGAAATAATCAACTGGACTTTGGCTGAACTGGAAAACTTGGACCGGAAAAGGCGCAAACTTTTGAATATGTACCACGCTTTACATCCACTAAGTGACATCGACAGGTTGTACCTGCCAAGAAAAACAGGAGACAGAGGGCTATTGCAAATCCATCAAACTATAGAAGAAGAAAAATGAAGTTTGAATGATTATGTGAACCAAAGTACAGAAAAATTGTTGCAGGCTGTGAAAACGGAGAACATTATAAAAACAACAGAAACAAAGGCAGAATATAAGGAAAAACAGCTGGATGACAGATTAAATAGATGGAAAACCAAAGCTTTGCATGGACAACACTTGAAAAACATTGAAGGAAAATGTGATGACAACTTTACATGGGCATGGCTTAAGCTGGGAACCATCAAGAAAGAAACGGAAGGTTTAATACTCGCTGTTCAAGAACAAGCACATAAACAAACAATTCATGTTTAATGAATAAACGAGATAATAATAAAAAACAAGACCTAGTTTGGTCTAGTGGTCAAGACACAAGACTAGAAACAGGAAGATTGGATGAGAAAGGAGTACCTTTCTCCTTTCCCTATTGTTACTTATAAAACTAATTAAAACATGATAAAAAATAAAATGTAAATTAAAAATATAGATATAAAATGCTTTTCTATATCTTCACTTCCAAAGCATTGTCCAAATTCAAAGCAGTGTTTCAATATATCGAACACCTGTGATTTACTAACTATAAATAAATATCTCTTGCCAATATGTTCACATCCGGTATTATTTTTTTAGTTCTGCAAAGATAGGGAGAAAATCCAATTTAGATTCTTGGAAGCCAACTATAGCTTCTCAAAGCATGATTTCCTACTCCAAATATAGATTTAAGCAAATTCACTAAATTCAGGCTTTGACAAGCCTTGTTCTTCAGAAGGCATTATTCCTTATTTACAGCATTCTTGCATTTAGTTCAGGCTTTGTTTGTTTGAGATTTCAAGAGATTCTCATTATCCCATATCAAAAAATGACCAAGCTAAATTAAAAGCATTTAAATTAAAAGTGTTAAGGTGAGAGGCTTGAATTTGAATCCACTATCTGGCATTTTAGGCATCAGTGTTGCTTTAGATAATAATAAATATGCAGGCATTAACTTCTCTGCATTATTAATTAAAATATGTAATTAAGGAAATTGTTTCTTGATGTTTAGAGTATCTATCTGTATGATTTTTTCAACAAAAAAATTTTACAGGGTATTGTTAGGGCCATTAGAGATTATCAAGGCCCTCTCAAGGAGCATGAAGTGAGGATTTTCGTGAGGCGAGGTGGCCCCAATTACCAGGAAGGCTTGCGTGTCATGGGGGAAGTAGGTAAGGATGCCCAGTGATTGTTTGAATTTATAGCGGGGCCCCACTCCCCTCCAGAAAGGCTGAGATTATAGCTGAAATAAAAAATTGTGTCTCTTTCTCATACGTAAGCCAAAATGAGGAATAACAGCTCTTTCCCAAATGACTAGAGCACTGCAAAAATCTCTTTCAGACTGGAGTGGAAAGAGCAATAATAATGTTGTCCCTGTTGGGTTCCTGTGTTCTTAAGCTAGCAGCTCCTCCAGCATTTGCTCAGTTCAAAAATAAGACTATATATATATATATTTAAAAATCAGTTATTGCTGGGCATTAACCGGTTGGCTCCCTTTTATTCATGCCTCAGTGAACTGAAGGTTTTGCACGTGCCTGGATTTGAATCTGAATTTCAGCCACATTGATGAGGCAGACTGCAAGGAGACAGCTCTGAGCAAATCACCCAAGGAACCCTGGGCAGTTTTGAAAGCACTGTGTGAATACTCAATATATTTAACTAAGCAAGTGGGCTATATACTAAAAGATGGCTTGGAGGGCGCTTCTGCTGCTGCCATCTGGGCTGCTGAAGCTTTTAATTGCTAGTCTATTTAAATTGCCACTTTCATCCTTGCAGCTTCAGTAGAATTTACTGGTTTATTTTGTAGATTTGCACTTTTTCTTCACTGACTTTCCACAATAAACCTTAACAAAGGCTAATCCACTGATGTATTCTTTGCACTTAGGAAAAACTACTGGCATTCCCATCCATGTCTTTGGTACGGAGACTCACATGACTGCTATTGTTGGAATGGCACTGGGGCACCGGCCCATTCCAAATCAACCACCTACTGCTGCCCACACTGCAAACTTCCTCCTTAATGCCAGTGGCAGTTCCTCGGTAAGTCTCTTTCGTGATCCAGTGTCGTCTTTGGCCTCTGTGCTGATGTGAAGAGACCTACCTTCCTGCTTTCAGTCTTATTCAGTCTGTGCCTGGATACTAGGAAATAGAGTTCTGTTTAAATAATGGGAGAACATTGTGACTTCAGGAACGATGGTGCTCTGTGCATTGAGACGTTGCATTCCCATTGTTTGCAGGCACATAGTAGATCAAATAAAACACCAAAATGTGCAAGAGACAATAGCAATAGCAATAGCACTTAGATTTATATACTGCTTCACAGTGCTTTACAGCCCTCTCTAAGTGGTTTACAGAGTTCAGCATATTGCCCCCAACAATCTGGGTCCCCATTTTACCCACCTCGGAAGGATGGAAGGCTGAGTCAACCTTGAGCCGGTGAGATTTGAACAGCTGAACTGCTGAACTAGCAGTAGCCTGCAGTGCTGCATTTAACCACTGCGCCATCTCGGCTCTTAATATTGTGATACTTCTTCCTAAACCTTTTAAATTGCTCTCCAGAACTTTTACCTGCTTTGTTGAATACCAACCAACCCATCCTTATAACATCCATCTCTGCTAATCCTGTTTTATGATTTGTTTGTTTTCCACTCCTCTTCAGACCCCAGCACCAAGCAGAACTGCATCATTTTCTGAAGGCAAATCTGATGAGTTTGCTCCAGCTAAGAAAGCCAAGCACACAGTATCTTCTGGTAAGCTCTTGGCCTTTTTTATCTTTGGGAGCTGTTGCAGGGACACCTTTGCCATTCCTCTTGGGTTTATTCCCAGAACATTTTTGGCCTCTGTTCCTAATGTTCTCTCATCAAGCCCTTCATGTGGATTTTGGGCAGCTAATGAGAGATATGAAGAGGAAGCCAAATAGATTAGCATTAGGGAATATCCTAACATGTAAAGGAATCAGTAGTTTCCAATTTAAAATAATATTAATATATGTCAGAAAAATGTGGAGGCTTTAAAAATAAAGGAAAGTAATAATAAATATGAAATAAATCTTTTTTTTAATTGACAATTGAGAAGATATTTTGAAGGATTTATGATGCTACAAAAATCCTTGCAGCTATAAATTCCTTTGCTCTTCATTAACTTATCTTGTGTGGAAAAATTGCAAGAATGCAGGAAAACTAAAATGTGCATATCCATGGGAAGACAAAAATGTGCTATTTTCAAGGAATATTTTGTCTATCAAGGAATTCTACCCATCTGCCATAAGATCCCTGCATTTTACTAATAATTTGGGTTGGGCTTTTTTATTTGTTCCAGTTTTTTGGGTTTGTTTTTATATGCTCTACGTTTATACTATAGGCTAACTACAGCAGTAAGATGTAAGACTATGTTTTTGAAAACAATGAATTTGGGATGGGTGCGAGTGAAAAGTTTCTATATACCTACATGCCTCCCCACTTGCTTGGAAGCACATCATACAAGTATGCATAAGCTTTCTACAGATAGTCCTGGACTTATGACCACAATTGAGCCCAAAATCTATCTTGCTTAAGTGAATTTTATTTGTTGAGTGAATTTTGCCCCATTTTACGACTTTTTTTGCCACTATTATTAAGTGAATCATTATGGTTGTTAAGGAAATCTGGCTTCTCCATTGACTTTGTTTGTCAGAAGGTTGTAAAAGGTGATTGCATAACCCATGACACTACAACAGTCATAAATATGAACCAGTTTCCTTGCATCTGATCACACGGCCATGGGGATGCTGCAGCGATCGTAAGTGTGAAAAACGGTCATAAATCACTTTTTTCAGTATCATTGAACAGTCACTAAACCGTTGTAAGTCGAGGACTACCTGTACATAGCTGCATTCATAACAATGGCTATTGCATGTGTCAGGATATGTAGGTTGAGGCAGGATTTACCATTTCCATGGCTATTGTAGTATTCCCTCAATGCCAATTCTGTGCTTTTGGAAGGAATGGGTCTCTCTTAATCTTCCTGTGGGTCTCTTCTAGTGACCCTTCAGGGTGGGTATTATAAAATAAGAGCCACTGTTGTTGGTGGTGTTTTTTTAAAAAAGGTCATAATAAAACAAATTTCCCCCTTTGGGTCATTATACTATATAATCAGTATTTCCCCTTCCCCTTCCTCCTGTGAGATTCCAAAAAGCTATAGGTTTGGGAAAGGCATTGTTTGAAAACCACTATACTAAGTCACAAATAAAGCTCCTCAAACTCTCCCTAAGTATAATGTGAGCCAAAGCCCAGGACCAATTGTTGAATTTCTTGCAAAACTGATTCTCTCTTTAACAGATACATCCCCATCTCCAAGACGTGTTCAAGGTAGGACTACCCACCACTACCTTAGCGTGTCCAGCCTTGCTATCAGCTGCTTCTGCAGTTCTATTTGATGGGTTTCCTGTGTGTTTGGGTTTTTGGTTAGCTTGTATTATTTCTGCTGTTTATGTTCTTGCAAAATTCTGCAGTGAGCCTTGGTTAATTTCTATCATCTTTTTTCCTAGGAATAGGGGTTTTCAAGGATCTTTTCTTCCCTGCCCCCCCTCCTATTTCCCATTTTTATATTTAAATTTATGAAGGACCTAACATAGCTTCTTAACATCAATTACCACTAAATCTTACTGAATCTCTCTTCTGCTTCCAGTATGACACTTTTTCACAGTGGGATCTCTAATTTTTGTGGGGACCTTTTCTATCTGGCAAGTGGCTAATTCTATCAGAATGACTACTTCTGCAATGCCTCCTATTATTTTAAACCTGCCCTTTTAAAATAATTTTATTGAAAATTTCAATACAATAAAAATAAAGGAAATGAAATAAAATAGAAACGCTGAAAAAAGTAAAAACACATAGAATATAACTTCCACTCTGCCTTTTGACTTTCAGTACTCTTAAATGCACGCACGCACGCATGCACGCACACACATACATACATTCACACATACATTAAGCTACATCCTTCTTCACTTCCATTCTGATGATTGGGAGAATAACCTCAATCCCAATCTTTTCTCTTTTGTTGCCTTTTTTCTTTTACTTTTTAATTATAAGCCAGCCGAAGTTGTTGGGAGTTGAGTGGTCTATAAATTATAGAATCAAAGTTAATTATAGTCCAGCATGTCTTAAGTGGTCTATGCTAAACTAGGCCTTATCTAGTTTTGTGGACCAACCCCTAGAATTCCTAGCAATGAAATTACTGGCTGGAGAGTATTTAGAGTTGAAGTCCTCATATCTGGAAGATAACTAAACTAAGGAAGGCTGCCATAGGACATCAGAAACAGCCCAACCAAAGATTCTCTAAGACCGCCCCCACCCACACAGACAGGATAAGCCATCAGAATATAAACTGATAGTAAACAGCACTCCTTACTAGCACTGATTATGTTACCTAATTAGGGTAATGAAACATCTGCAAGAAAACAAGCAAGCTCAGAGAGCACCAAGGACCCCTCACATCAGATACGCCAAAAAAAAACCCACACAGGTTTCTCAATGAAAAATATGCCCAATATGAATATAGATTTTTCCTCCTCCCTTCTTTATATTTGTTGAGTAGTGGGAATAATCACAGGAGACAGACTTCAAAAGGAATTTCTTTACTTGGCAACTTCTCTGTACAACCAGCAACTTGCAGCTGGTTGTACAGCTAGCCCTTTTATAAGGAGCTATCAGATGCATCAACCAATGGCATTTGAGTATTTTCCTGCTCAAACGCTGGACCTGAATGAAACCATGTAGGCAGTTGATACATAACACCCCTCCCCTCCTCAATGGAGCAATCCATGCGGCATAGATAGTCACGCAGGTAGGCGGGGCGTTTGGGAACCCTCCCTGACCTGCGCAGCTCAGTCGTTGGCGAGGCAGCAGCCTGGGCGGACAGTCGGGCGGTCCCCCGCGAGCAGTCCCAAGAGGGTTTGTGATCCGTTACCAAATCAAAGTCCCTCCCAAACAGGTATTCGTGGAATTTTTTTACCCCAGCCACGGCTGCCAGAGCCTCTCTGTCCAGCTGGCTTTAGTTCCTCTCAGCAATAGACGAGGTCCTAGAATAATATGCGACTGGGGCTTCAGTCGCATTTGGAAGCCTGTGGCTCAAAACGGCCCTGACGCCGAAGGGGGAGGTTGCAAACAAGTACTAATGGGGAGGTTGCAAACAAGTACTAATGGTAGAGTGCAATTGTATTGTGTCAGGAAACTGTCAGCTGTCAGAAGTCTCTTGATGGCTTGAAACGCCTCGGCTTCCTTTGGGCCCCACACCCAAGGGTTGTTCTTTGCCAGAAGAGGGCAAAGAGGGTCTGCTATTGTAGCCTTGTTTTTTAAGAACAGGCTGTAAAAGTTGAGGAGACCAAGGAAGGCTTGGAACTCCGCTTGGTTCTTGGGGGCTGGAGCTTACTTTTGGTGGGGTGAATGCCATGTTTGTCAATGTGATAGCCTAGAAATTCAATCTCTGGCACCCCCAGTAAGCATTTACTGCACTTGGCTTTAAGGCCAGCTGCGCGGAGTTTGGACAGAACCATTCTGACTCGACAGCGGAGCTGCTCAGGGTCACAGGCTGAGATTAGTACATCATCGAAATACGGCACGACCCCGGGAATGTTCTGCAACAGGCGTTCTATTACACTCTGGAAAAACCCAGGGCCACGTTAACCCCAAACTGCAGCCTGTGACATTTGAAAGCTCCCCTGTGAGTCACAATGGTTTGTGCTTCAGCAATAGTGCCATCTACTGGCAGCTGCTGGTACGCCTGCACAAGATCGAGTTTAGCGAACAGGCGGTCAGGACCCAGGGAGTGTAGTAGATGGTGCACAGTTGGCACAGGATAGGCGCTCTGTTGCAACACCTTATTTAACGTGCATTTATAGTCGGTGCATATCCTAATGGAGCCGTCCCCTTTAACAGGGGTGACTATAGATGTCTCCCATTTAGCATGGTCGACCGGCTCAAGGATCCCCTGCTTCATAAGTTTGTGAAGTTCCATGTCAATCTTGGGCCTTAAGGCCAATGGTACCCACCTGGGCTTTAATCTGATAGGAGCGACATTGGGGTCTAGGCTAAAAGAAATAGGGGTGCCCACATACTTGCCCAGGTCTTTGCTAAAAACATCCTGGAACTCCACGAAAAGGTCGTCCAATTAATCGCTGGTGACAGAGTTGATCCCGGTCACCCCTAGGCTGAGGCGTCGAACCAATCCAAGCCCAAGAGACTTGGAAGGCTGCCGTGGACCACGGTGAGCTGAAGAGCCCCCTTGAAACGGTTGAACTTTACCAGGAACTGACCTCGGCTGACGACGGGAATGCGATTTCCCTGGTAGTCGGACAGTTCTACCGGTCTCTCGGAGGTGGCTCTTCTGTAGGCTCAGGAGGGCGAGCTTCAGGGTCTGCCAGGTGATGATGGAGACTGTGGAGCTGGTGTCGATCTCCATGAGGCAGGGCATGCCGTCAATTGACACGGTGACCGTCAGCTTGCTCTTGCTGGGAACACTGGCCCTGGTATCTCGCGTCTGGTTTGTGTCAGGCAGGTCTTGAGTTGCGGTTTTTTGGCGCGGTTTCCAATATTCCCGCCAAGAAGCTTTTGACAGTTCGTGACGTGCAGCGTCAGGCGCATGTGCATGATTGGCAGGCAAAATGGCATGGCATACTTTAGCTAAATGTCCATGCCGCTCAAACTGCTGGCAAATGGTGTTGCGGAAATGGCACAATGCCCTCAAATGCTGCCCCCCACAGCTGGCACAGTCAGATCTGGTGCCCCTCTTGTCAGGCTGCTGTTTGTGGTTGGTGCAGCAGACATCTTCATTGCTGCTAGCCGAATCCTCGAGCGCGCCTTTGTGCAGAGGCAGCCGGCTTGGTGTCAGCCCAGGCAGTGGCAAATTTGTGCAGTGATTCCGCGGCCTTAGTAGATGATTCAGCCACCCTAGCTTCGTCCAGGGCAGCGGCCAGGGTCAGATTAGGTCTCGCCAGGAGCCGGTGCTGGAGACGAATGTCTTGCACGCCGCAGATCAACTGGTCGAGCAGGATGTCGTTTAGGTCCCTGAATTCGCAGTGACCAGTGGCTTTGTAGAGGGCAGCGATGTACTGGTTGATGGTCTCCCCTTCCTGCTGTAGTTGCTGCCGGAATTCATAGCGCCGGATGACTTTGGAGGGAGTGGGAGTGTAGTGGGTCTTCAAGGTTGCTTGTAGGACCTGCCACGGTAGGGTGTGTACCGGGGTTGGATCTGACAGCAACTCCGCGGTGTCAAACACCTCGGGGCTGCAGTGACTCAAGAAAAGCGCTCTTTTTCTGTTATCAATCAGGCCCAACAGGTCATTTGCTTCCAAGAAGCATTTGAACCTCTGCATATATGACTCCCATTTTTCTTTGGCGGCGTCGAAAGGTGCCGGCGGATGGAAGGCAGACATCCTCGGTGAGGTGTGCCTGGCTGGTTACTCGTGCCTAAGTAGATCGTCTTCGTTCTCCTACTCCCCTCATCGCCACTGTTGAGTAATGCGAATAATCACAGGAGACAGACTTCAAAAGGAATTTCTTTACTTGGCAACTTCTCTGTACAACCAGCAACTTGCAGTCTGACAGCTAGCCCTTTTATAGGGAGCTGTCAGATGCATCAACCAATGGCGTTTGAGTATTTTCCCGCTCAAACATTGGACCTGGGTGAAACCATGTAGGCAGTTGATACATAACAATATTCACAATAGCAAACCCTGGACCAGCTTTATGGAACAGTAGAATAGTTCATGTCAGGCACAGAAAGATCATGTGAAAGTCCAGTAAAACTTATTTATTGTTAAGCAGGTGGTGCTGGAGTGGGTGCATTTGGTTGTGGTTTGGTAGAGGAGCATTCTTCATGGGTGAACAATTTCCTTATGCCACTGTCTCAGGTATTTGATAGTTTACTTGCACACTGCACACTAAACACATCAGCTCTGTTCATTTATCACTTCTTAGAAGGGTGCTTTGATTTATAGAAACTTTCTGATACGGACTTTTTGAAGCTTAGTTTTCTGATGACAAACTGGTGGAATATTTTAGAGCTTGGAGATAATCAACCTTTGGGAAGTAATTCCCATCATTTTTGGTGGCGCAGTGTTAGAATGTAGTATTGCAGGCTAATTCTGCCCACTGTCTGCAATTCGATCCTGAAGGGCTCATGATTGACTCAACTTTCAGACATTGGTAAAATGAGGGCCCAGATTGTTGGGGACAATATGCTGACTCTGTAAATCGCTCAGCCTTAGAGAGTGCTGTAAAGCACTATGAAGTGGTATATAAATCTAAGTGCTATTGCTATTTTATGGTATAGGTTAGATGAGATTTCCAGCCTGATCAGGATATCTTTAAAGATCATCAGACAGCCCTGTGACTTACTGAGTCATCCATTAAAGAAAAGATAGTGAAGTCTGATGTAACCAAAATAAACATTAAATTTTTTAACCTAATGCTGAACAGTCCTACAATCATCTGAGAAGAGTATATAGCATGAATAGAAAAATAATTGTATGACTAATGAATTTCAATAAGTCAATATTAACTTGTCTAAACATATAAACAGAAAGGCCAAGGGTAGGAAAAAAAGCCTTGGGAATTGGAATGATTTCCAACTTCCTGCTGGCTTTTCCATTGACTATTTGTGGGGAGCTAACAGGAAACATCAGAAATCATGACCATATGACCACATGGAGACTGCAATGGTTACAACTTTAAAAATAAAACTGGCCCGAACATCATGGAAATTTCAATTCCACAGGAGTAATTGATCCTGGATTTTTTACACAATTATTTAAGTTAGTAGATTCAAAAATTGTTGTGGTATACTGCAATCCTTTGGGCTAATGTGAGGGTAAACACATAAACATAATGAGAGTTTTAGTAGTATATGGATATGCTCTTGTTTGCATGAACAGCTGCCTCTCCCACTCACTCATCCCAACATCTCTTACTATTTAAGCCCTATTATACTGCCAAGAATGATACATTTACCTATAGGTTTGTAGATGATATGAAACAAAAAGCTATGTGGCTGCTTCGTTTCCAGTGCTTTGCTTCATACGAATGGCTGGTATGCTGGCTCATCCCCTTTAATGCCGAGAGAAGTGACTGACCAGTCTTATTTCTTGCCATATATTGCCACCTTATAGTCATCTACTCTTTTTCTGCCTGCAGGTAAAGCTACAACCTTGTTCAGTTGTCACACCAAGGCAATTGTGTGGGGAATGCAGACTCGGGCTGTGCAAGGCATGCTGGATTTTGATTACGTCTGCTCAAGAGATGAGCCTTCGGTGACTGCCATGGTTTATCCATTCACGTAAGTTCATGCTCCTTTCAGGCTACCTTGCTTCTTTCTGCCTGTATTAAATTCCATTCTTTTTTTAAAATAATAATGCTACTAATTTTCTTTAAAACTACAGATGAAAATAAAAGATACAAGAATACAAAACTTTCAAAAGCAAGTCAACAACTATATATTTAAAAATTAGATTATGCAAATTGTCATAAAATATATACAAGATAATGACATGAAAATAAAATAGAAGAAAAAAGGGAAAAAATCAAAATATATGTGATTCAAGAATAGTAGTTATACCTTTATGCAAATAACTGTATCTGTTTTTAAATAAAAAATTGAGTCTTGACCACACAGAATCATATTATTGTATCTTTTTATCAATAAGAACCCATTCAAAGAGAGTTGACACATAGAGTTAAGCTCCCCTTCAAGTCTGGTGTACAAACATAATTACCCTTTTGGAAACAGTCCAAGCATAATATATCCAGAGCTCCTCATAGTAGAGAAATTCCAGATTGGGAGCTATAATTTAATCACACATTAATATCTATAAACTGCATTTTCTTTCCAAGAACTCAGACCACAATAGTAATAAAGTCTAACCAGAAAGGAACTACCAAGGGGCACTACAAAACATATGCACAAATATGTCTTCAAATATATTGCATCTCCAACCTAGGAAGAATAATAATCAACCTTTTACATATACCCATTGGAGAGTCCAGTAAATATAAAAACATGTTTGTTGGATTAATTTAAATTTATTAAGACAACAAACACCTGGCCACCTTAAGATGTTGTAATGAAAGATAATTCAATTCTTTATTTGGAATTTCTTGTATATTATCCAAATGTAATTATGTAATTAAAAACGTTAAGAATGAGTGGCTCATTTAGCTTCTATAACAGCTTTTTTAAGTGCAGTATTTTAATTAGAATGTTCTCCCCCAAAGCTATTATTATTACAGTTACAATTACAATTGTGATTGAACTAACACGTCTTTTTAACCAGATTACCGCATTTTTCGGAGTATAAGACGCACCGGAGTATAAGACGCACCTTAGTTTTGGGGAATGAAAATGGGGGGGGGGGGGAAATCTACCTACCAAGTATTCATCTGGCTAGCGTCCTTAGTCTGTTCAGCTTCAGCACATTATTTTAGCCTCTGGTTAGGGCTGAAAAAGCCTTTTTCAGAGGGAGTAGGAATGAAAGCAAGCCTGCAAAGACTTAGGGCTGGAAAAAACCTTCTTCAGAGGGAATAGGAAGCTGGGAAGATCGTTAGCACCTCGTTAGGGCTGGGAAAAAAAGCTTTGAGAAAGCTACATTTGGAGTATAAGACACACCCAAATTTTCAGCCTCTTTTAGGGAGGAAAAAGGTGCGTCTTATACTCCGAAAAATACGGTAATAATAAATTTAATCTAAATTTTCATATGCCAACTATTTAAATTCCTATGTTTATATAAAGAGTGTATGGATCCAAGAGTGAATTAAAGTCCCCAGCAGCATCAATTATCAATACTATCTGTAAAGAAAAAAAGATTTGCAAAACAATTACACTAAATTTCTGACACTTCTCTAGTTGGCTATAATCCTTGATGTAAGTGATCATATCTATTATTAATCAACGGTATACTATGATGATACACTGTCACCAAATCAATATTCAGAATAAATACTGAGATAAAATGATTGTTGCCTAATTTAGATAACAATTCTGGGATATAAACTGTTTTCAAAGTTTTAAAGCAAGACTGAGGAGAAATTTCCTTCTATTTGTTGTTCCACCAAAAGTGAGGCAGTTGTTGACTTAGGTAAATGTATTGCAGTAAGCCGAGCCCCATGCCTCTACTAATAAATGAGGCACTGTTTATGTCTCTAGTCAATAAATTAATATTGCATTTACTTATTATTTTGTACAGAGGTGACCACAGACAAAAATTTTACTGGGGTCACAAAGAGATACTTATTCCTGTATTCAAGAATATGGCAGATGCCATGAAGAAACACCCAGAAGTGGATGTGTTGATCAACTTTGCCTCTCTCCGTTCAGCATATGATAGCACCGTAGAGACTATGAATTACCCTCAGGTATGTGGACGGGCAAGGATTTCTATTAAACTAATCCTCTTGAGTTATTTGTGAAAATCAGTTATAAATGCCTCTTATTATACCAGAGATTATTTTTGCTAAGACGATGAGGCAGCGTGTTGTGCTGCCCATCCTTAAATTAAACTATGGGACCTCTCTAGGCCCTAAATTCTTCATTGGTTGGATAGGATATCTGTATGTCTCTATAACATATTTACCTGAAACCTCTTGCTCTCTTCATTCTGTTCAGGAGTCAATAGAATAGTAAAATACTTTGGATTTGCAATTTCAAATAAGTTTAGATATAATATAGTTTATCTTAAATAATACTAGAAGAATTACTAAAATACTGTGTGTTAAGTACTGGTTGCTTTTAAAAATGTAGTAGAAATAGTATTACAACAAATTGGCTGTTTAAGTACTAAAACTGTATTAAATAGTGGCAAATACTTTTCAAAGTCTAGGAACACTGTTCTATATTTTAATAACAAAACAAAAACACCAAGTTTATTTTTAGTACATTCTAAAGTTAGTAAAAATATTGAAGTAATTTTTTTAAAAAAATTTTTCACCATCTTAACATAAACATCCATACATATACCATAAGTCATATCAAAATACATATAATCATACATTTCTATCCAATAATCCATAAACATACATCCTAATTTGCACTCTTTGTACTTTTATCGCCTGTCTGTTTTCCTCCGATATTTCATATTACTCCCTTCCTTCTATCTCCCTCTCTTCCCTCTATCTTCTTCTCCTTCTCTCCCTCTTTCCTACTTCCCTCCTCTCCTTCTCTCCCCTTCCTTCTCTACTTCCTCTTCCTCCCTCTTATCCTTTCCCTGAGTAAATCTAATCCTAATCCATTTCCTGTTTAACAGATGGGTAATTCAAATCCCTAATTTCATTTAATCATCTGTGCTATTCTTAAACTTATATTTCCCCCTATACATATTTCTACATATGTTATATTTTTCTAAATATTTTTACTATTGCCCTAATGCTGCCTCCTTAGTCACCTATTTTTGTTGCCTGAGTCTACCACCTTTAATTTTCCACTTTCTTCCGATTTAATCGGTGTTACTTATCTTCCATACCTATTCATTGTATCTTGTACCTCATTTCATATATTCTTCAAATCCATCCTTCTTGTGTTTTTGGTTTTGGGCCCTACTCCTCCCTTTTCTTAATTTTTATCTTTACTCATTTTATTTTTATTCAATCATCTCTAAATGCCCTTAATTTATAATCTTTTTTACCTTATCAGTCCCCCTTTCATCTTTATTACTCAATTTTTCATATTTTAACTCATCTTTGATATTTAAACAAAATCTAACCTTATCGCTACACAGCCATCCCTTGGCTGGTAACACTACCAACTTCCCAATATACGAAAACCCACTAATCTCTTCAACATAAAATCAAATTTATGAATTATATAATTCTTATATAAAAACCTTTAAAAGTAATAATTATACAATTTTTTAACATTCCATCAATTTCACCTACTGTAATATAATTTATTTACTTTTATAGTATATATCATCATATATCTATCTTATATAAAAACCTTATATCATAGTTAATTATACACAATTAATAATGTTGATGCAATTAAATCTGTTAACACATGTCTTTTTATCCCTCTTTCTTTCCATCACAAATCTTGTATAGAAACCTTTTAAAATAATATTTATACAAATTTTATAGCATTCCAACAATTGCACTTTACACCTTATTCCCCTTATTCCTTTCTAAATTCATCCCTTATAAATCATCATCAAAGTTTATTTTTCATAATATATGTCATCATATACCAATCTTATATAAAAATCTTACACAATTAATAACATTGATACAAATAAATCTATTAACATAAGTCTTATTACCCCTCTTCCTTTCTATTAGCCTCCCCCTCTTCATCCATACTCTTTTGGTGTGGGTTTTCCCCTGTCCTCCCCTTCTCTTAACTTCTTTTTCTTTCTTTTATTTTTATACATATAAATTCTTTTTTTCTGAATTCCTTTTCTTCCTTTTAAATATATTGTGTGCTTAAATCTCCTCCCATTTTCTCCTTGTCTCCTTTCCCTATTACTCCCTTTGTCTTTTGATTGGTTCTTCTGAACATAATGCTCCCCACTGTCTGCTCTTTTCTTGTCACTGTACATCCCAGTGGAATCATCTATTTGTTTTTTGTTTTCAATTTCTTTGTCTTCAATATAGTTTCCTTGTTCCTCATTTTCATTCTCCAGCACAGTACATTCCAACTTTGTTTTCTTATTACCTCTTAATTTCAAAAGATAAGTTTTTATGTCATAATGAATGTATTTTAACATCCCAGTTAGTTCTTCGTACATAGATTCCTCCATATTGTCAAGTTACAATTGTTAATATTTTTTCTTTTTTAATTAAGTCTCTCTTTATTAAAGCTTAAATCCATATAGTCTCTTTATACTTCAATATTATATTATCCAATTTTAGTCTGTTTCATTTCAATTCTAATTATCTTCCTTCACCATAATAAATCAAAATCAAATGTCATAATACAACATACATTCCTTTCAGAATCTTACAGTTCCAAGTTATCTTCTTTTAAGCAAGGTCATTCCCCACAGCTGCCAGCAAACTTTTCCCCCTCTTTCTTTGCCTTCCCACAATATTTTCTTTCAACTAGCAGATGGCGTTGCCGGATTCCCGATATAATAAACCAGTTATTTAACAAAACTCTCCAAAATGCTTTAAACCACATATGGGATATTTTCTTCAAATTCATTATTCTCTTTCAAATTTTTTTAGTTTTCACCGTCCAATTGCAAAGACTTCAACAATCTTCTTGGGCTTTAATCTCCATTTATCCAACTCTCTCTATGGTATTCCCAAATGCTAGATAGCCGCTAGTTTCCGCTCTGGGCTATCTTTTACTGTCTCATTTAAAATCTTCTTTTATCTTTAAATTGGCCACACTCACCTGACTTCAGCACTATTTCCACACCGCACCTGCACAAACACTTAGATCTTTTCACCCAGGCAATCCACAAACTCTTTGTTTCGATCGTTCCATTTGTGGCCATCTCAGCTAATGGTGACAGAGTCGCCTTTTCGCAGCTGCTGGTCGGGAAGCTGGTGCCGGCTTCCTGGGGGGTTTGCAGATCCCCCCGGACCACCGACCTGTGCTTCTCCTCTTCACCATCCCTCCAGGGTGGTTCCGACTCGGTTCCAGATGGTTCTGAGTCCCCGGACAACTGGAAATTTGGCGTTTCCCTCGGAGATACCGAGGGGAACGTCCATGGCGCCAGATGTTGGCCATGCCCCCCTAAGTAATTTTTTAAAGTAGCCATGTACAGGTAAGTTATTTGCCAATATTTCCATGGAGCTGTATGTATGCTTCTATGTTAAAGGAACAGAGTCCCGCGGGAGTTGGGTGGCCTATAAGAATGAATAAATAAATAAATAAATTATGAAATCCTGTTTAATTTGAGAAAATCAGCACTTTCATTGAAAAACTAGAAGCCTGTTTGCAGCATGAAATATACAGAAGTGGTCTGACTGAGACACCACAGAAAACAGTATGAAATCAGGTTATCTGGAGCCTTTCATTAGTGTGTGTGCTAATTATGCCCAAATTTTATAGCCCGTACTTCATTTTACAGGTCTCCGTGGCTGTAAGAAGAGTGACATCAATATCAGATAATGGGGAAATCTGGGGATAATGGGGAAATATTTAGATATCCGCAAATCTAGGGCCATTTTAGAATAGTTTGATAAGTTTACTGAATCTATTGAAGTCAACTTTTTTTTAAATCAATTACACTTTTTAAAAAACTGGTGCTGATTTTGCAACTGATAGTGCAGCTGTGGAGCACTAAAATTCATCAAAAAAAATTTAAAGGAAATATTTATTTGAAGGAGAAAAAGAGTTGTACAGCCATGTTTTTGTCATAAATTGCCTGCCATTGTTTATTGGTAAAAGTTAATAAGGTTTAATAATCATAAGTCTATTAGCCATAGTTATGCTGCAAATTAGAAAGCCTGAAATCAAAAATCAAACTCTGTTTAGACATAACTTTAAGCTATTATTAATTATTAAATCACTACTCAAAATTCACATATTATGATGTTTAAACATTGTCTTCCATCCCCAGTTTCCACAGTTTGCATAATTTAAAAATTTGGAAAAGTCTGATGTGGTAATTTTGGTTGAATGATGAATTTTCTTTCCTTGTCATTGTGTCGTCATCCCCCAGTCCCAATCTTACAATAAAAGTTGAGAAAAATATATTATTAGAATCATTTCCTGAATCTCCATTTCTCATGAGCAAAAAACAAAACAAAACACCCCACCCAGAAATCAATATTGGTGCTACTTTCCTCTTGGGCTTCAGATCCGTACAGTGGCCATAATTGCAGAAGGGATTCCTGAGGCCCTGACCCGCAGGTTGATCAAAATGGCAGATGAGAAAGGAGTCACGATTATTGGACCAGCAACGGTGAGGAAAAAAACCACTTCCTTTGGATTACTTTTGTTTTCTTCTGACTTTAAAAAAGCTTTCCTTTTTTACAGACTGAGAACTTCTTGCTGCACGCTAAATGTATTCCAACTGTGCCAGCAGGTTCACTTTAGAACCTGTAGAGTTCTAAAGAGGAAAATTGTCACAAAGCCTTGATTAATTTATATAAATGCATCTTACTGGGGATAGTGAATCACTGATTAATCAGCACTTCAAAGTATTTAAGCATCAGAACACACAGGAAATTTCCATTCCTTCTCTTGGTATGGCTGAGTGAAAACTGGCCCCTAAACACCTGGTCGATATATTTTTATGTATTTTTGCCAAGATTTCAGCACAAAACTTCGTATTGTGCTACAGGTCATATACAAGATGCTATCATATCTGTGGCCCAAAACGTTAGCGTGCACTGCCAATCCCAGAGTAAAGATCTGCCTTATTATTGCTTCATTATCTCTTAGATTCATCAGAGCTGGAAAACATTCTTAAAATAAATTTTGATAAATGTAAAGTATTCTATTCTATGATCAAATGTCCAAATCTTAATATTAGAGGGGGTTTTTGGTTATCACAACCTTAATAATTATGGGCAAAGAATGACTGTTTTTTAATTTTGCTTCATATAAAATATAATGGACTATAGGTAAAGATGAGAGCCAACGTGGTGCAGTGGTTAAAGCACTAGGTAGAAATTAGGAGACAGTCAATTCTAGCCTCACTTTAGGCAGGAAACCAGCTGGGTGACTGTGGGTAAATCAATCTCTCTCGGCCCTTGGAGGAAACAAAGCACAAACCATTTATGAAAAGATTGCTAAAAAATTGCATGGATTTGTCCAGACAATCAGCAGGAATCAAGACTGACTTGACAGCATGTGAATGTGCTTGTGTGTGCATACACTCGCACACACTCATGCACAAAAGAGGTAAAAATAAAGTCTTCTCCGGGTCACATTTAACTTTTGGGGTCCTTTTGAACACACTATTGTAATTTCCTTTGCAATAGTTCAGAATTGACTCTCTACTGCCTTCCTCTGAGAAGTTATTTCAACTTCTGGTTGAACCTACAGACCCGGGAAGCCTCAATGGCCTTTTCTCTAAAGACCTCTCTATTAGCCAAGTCTGACCCTATGTAGCCTTTTTTTTTTAATCAATCAGTTACATCAGAGGTCTTCAAACTTGGCATGGCTGGCTGGAGAATTCTGAGAGTTGAAGTCCACAAGTCTTAAACTTGCCAAGTTTGGGGATCCCTGAGTTAGATGCTGCCAGTAGATGTGCTATACATGTTCATACTAGGTACGTGTAAATTAGATAATGGGGGGAAATGAGATAAAGTTTACATGATACAACTATCCTTAGCTGGACCTGACTCAAACATTAATTGTTTTAATTAAGACATCTTGATATTTCAGCTCTTTATTTATGTCCACAGGTGGGTGGAATTAAACCCGGCTGCTTTAAGATTGGAAACACAGGAGGAATGCTGGATAACATTCTGGCATCGAAACTGTATCGCCCTGGTAGTGTAGCTTATGTCTCCCGCTCAGGAGGGATGTCCAATGAGCTCAACAACATTATCTCCAGGACCACAGATGGAGTCTTTGAAGGTGTAGCCATTGGTGGAGATAGGTAAGAGTGGTAGTTCCAAATGTTTGTTTTGCCTATTTTTATTTTTTAAACAACTTCTTAAAAAATTGTTCCCTTCTGCCCAGATATCCTGGTTCTACCTTCATGAATCACGTACTGCGTTACCAGGATACTCCAGGGGTGAAGATGATTGTAGTGCTAGGAGAAGTGAGTATCTTTTAGTTTTTATCTTGAGCATAATTTGGAAATGGGATTTTTTCCTGTAATGGACTTTCTGTGTAAAAATGAACTTGTGATTTATATTTTTGATGATTAGACAAATAGATTATAGAAAGAATAGTAATATGTGGAACTTTAGGAAGGGAGCTTAAAATATATTTGTACTTATAAGGCTGTGAAGAATATCAGAAATTACTACTTTGTTTTCTTTCTTTCTTTTTCTTTCTTTCTTCAATTTTTTCTTTTCGTGCACTTTTTACTTTTTCTTTAATTTCTTTTTCTTCCTTTATATTAGTTTTAGTTTTTATCTTGTTTAGTTTTATCTCATTTTAATAAAAATTATACAATTATACATACACACATATATACATATAGAAATGGGATCTTTTCATTGACTTCATAGAATTTTTTTTGAAAAAGCAAGAGTAGATGAGAACAAAAATACACATCATTGTTGTGTTCCACAGCCAGTGCCATAAAACCAAGGATTGGGAAGCCTCTCTCTCAACAACTAGCCACTTTGGCTGGGCTTCCTGGCAAGTGTAGTCAGCAGCCTCCGGCGGGCTACTGATTTTCTACCCTTGTATATGCTGTAGAAACATAAATAATTTGTCTAGAATAAGCTTACCAAGTTTACCAAATACCAAGACATTGTTGGAGGATGTCTACACCCAACTAGTGCTGGTGCTACAGTTGAAACATAGCTTTGATTTCTTATGTCTAGCAGCTCTCCATCACTGTATTATCTGGAGACCGTTGGACACATACTCTTTTGATACTCTTTCTATAGAGATATTTGAAAAAAAACATATCCTCCCAATAATCAGTAGGTATCCTGGCCATTCCGACACTACTTATCTCCAGTGGCTGGCTGCTTAAGGACGAATAGACTGTGATTACAGTGCAGTGGCTAGATTCTGTGTAGCAGCACTGGGGATTCATCTGAAACAAGTGATTAATCCATTATTAGTTATACAACCAATGTAGCAAACCCTTTTGCATTACTATTCTTTTGCATTTTAATATTTAATGACTATGGGCCTTACAATTTAAGGATTGGTATTATAGTATAGTTAGGCCCAAGGGTAACTGACAGATTGGATGCAAAATTGTAATTTTAATATAGATTTTATCTGTTATTTATTATTTTATTCTAGAATTTTTAACTGGATATTCCTTAAGTGTTTTTATTTGTTCTGGTCTCTGGTCTTTGACTGTAATAATCTTGATTTGATTTGATTTGTATTACCTTAATTTTGATATAAATATATTCTTATTTTACCTGCCACTTGGCTTAATTTAACATCAGTACATAGTCTTAAAAATGCCTTGATCTTGATTTATTATTATTACTGCTGTTTTATTCAGATTCATAGTTTACTCCATGTAATCAGGAGACTTACGTTAACACTTCTCTTTATCTAATCCTCTCATTTAATAGAATTAAATTAAAAGCAAGGCTGGATTGGTGAAATTGGTATAGTGCCTTATTTTAAAGAACGGCATATACGGACTGCATTAATACACTTGACTCCAATTTTGTTTCAATTTTTTAGATTGGAGGAACAGAAGAATACAAAATCTGTAAGGGTGTTAAAGAAGGCCGGATCACTAAACCTGTTGTGTGCTGGTGCATTGGAACATGTGCTACTATGTTCTCTTCGGAGGTAATATATATAGTAAAGAGGAAATCATTGAATCATTGGCAGAATCAGTCTGTTTTAATTAAGGGTGAAGGCCATCCAAGAATACAAAGTCTTCATTAGTTTTGTTTCTAATAGTCACTTGCTATTTCTTCATAAAATGAGACTTTGAAAGCTTGATGTTACTCCACATCCCCGTGAAAGATCTAATAATCACCTCTCTGCCTCTTTGGTAATCAACCAGTCTTTGTATCTTCTACAGAATCTACACTATCATTGTCCATATACAACATGCACTACTTTAATTCTTTAAAAATTTATAAAACATGTATGAGTTATTAATTTTGCATACAGTGTAGTTATTGATTCACCTGATCATTAAGATCTTCATCTGAGGCCAGGTGTTCCTGCCAAATGAGATGAGACAAATGTCCACAAGAACCTTTTTTCAAAGGGGAGAGGGTTATCCCATATGTGGAATTCTTTCCACATAGAGGCTCATTTTGTGCATATGGTGGTCTTGCTAGCAAGTAAAGAGTGCTTTATGCCATCATGCATTTTAGATGTAATTTTAGTTTTCAGTTATTATTCTATGTGCTGTTAGTCTTACTCTGATCGTATGGCTGCATTGTTTTTACTATTTATAGCTAGTTTTACTTTGTTTCATTGTACATTCTTTTTGTCATTATTCTGTTTAGTATTTTATGTTTTATATGTCCCTTCTTGATAACAGGTACAATTTGGCCATGCTGGAGCATGTGCCAATCAGGCATCTGAAACTGCTATAGCCAAGAATAAAGCATTAAAAGAAGTGGGAGTCTTTGTACCACAAAGCTTTGATGAGCTTGGTGATGTAATCCAGTAAGTGACATTATGACAATAATCATGATATATTTGTTGGGCTTCTGAAGACAGTCTGAGAAACAGTATTATAGGATTACTCAGGATCTTAAGAATAGAGTCAGTCATCCTTTGATGGATTACATGGTGGATTGCTCCCAGAATTATAAATGGCATTCTTTATTACTATTAACTCTGTGCAAACATCAGTAAACAGATACGTGAATCAGGCTACATGTTATAATCATGATAAGAATTGTTTTTCCCATTGCAAAGTCTGGAATATTCTTTACCAACAGGCAAAGCAAGGTGAGTAGAAATCTCACATTGCATTAAATTATACATATTTATGCTTGGAATGAGATGTTCGGTGAAACCATTCAGAATAAATCCTGGTTTTAAAAAACCCATTGCTTAGTAAAATAGATGAATTACACTAATGAATGAGGTGGTACTAGGTTTACAACATGTCCCCTATTATTATTTGAAGCACTAACATACCTTCTACCTTCAGTCAGTGAAAATTTACAATACTGGATTTGGTAAACTTTGCTAGCAGCATAAAATCATCAAAAGTCCCTTAACTTAATGAAACTTTTAGACTGTTTCATATATCGTTTGCTTTACCCTGCCTATAGCCATTTCCACAACCCAATCTTTTCAATTAAATTATATTGAAGGACAGGTGGTAGTACGCAACTAATTTTGTTCTAGTGGAATTTATCTGGTATATATAGCCAAAGATATTTTATTGAATAATTCATCAAGTGTACATACTAAAGAAAAGGAAATTGAATACCACATAAAATGGTGTTTCTCAGTCTCACAATTTTAAGATATCTGGACTTCAACTCTCAGGATTTCTAGTTGGCATGCAAGTCTACTCATCTTAAAAGTCTCTGAGTTCAGAAACACTGAGCTACAACAAAACTGGAATGTATTGTTTTTTACTTGTAAATATAAGTACAAGTAAGTACAAACACAAGTATTTAAAAGGTTTAATTAAAAAAAAACCTCCTCCTCAAAAAGGAAAAGTCAGGTGAAATTTTATTCAACTATGCCATAATATGATATCCATATTTCTTGATTATGGAGCTTAAGAAAATGAAGATAGCAATAGCAATAGCATTTAGACTTATATACAGCTTCACAGTGCTTTACAGCCCTCTCTAAGTGGTTTACAGAGTCAGCATATTGCCCCCAACAATCTGGGTCCTCATTTTACCCACCTCGGAAGGCTGGAAGGATGAGTCAACCTTGAGCCTGGTGAGATTTGAACTGCCAAATTACAGGCAGGCAGCAGAAGTAGATACGATTCTGAGATGGATAATATATACTATTCTAAAGATAGATTTTAATTTGAGTTAGAAATTAAATTCTGCCAAGCAGTTGCAAAGGTCTTTTTTTATTTGGAGATTTATGGAATTTGGGAATATTGGGCTATAATTGTAGGAAAATATAAATACATACAAGAATAATGGTTTGAATCTTCATTGATTATTGGCTTTGTGGAGACCTAGAGGTCACTATCCATGAGTATAAAGAGATGATCCTCAAAGTAGATATAAGACAAACCCAGTAAATAATCATTGGGTAAATCTGTAAGAAATTAACATTGTTTTCTTTTCTTTCAATAGGTCAGTGTATGAGGATCTGGTTTCTAAGGGAGTAATTGAGCCAGCACAGGAAGTTCCTCCTCCAACTGTGCCAATGGATTACTCATGGGCAAGGGTAGGTTTACTCTTAATAGTCTAGAAGAGGTACACATGGGAGGTGAATGGCTGAATGATCTTGAAATTCTTAAAACATGCTATGTAGATCAGCTTTCCCAACCTTTCCGGGTTGGCGGCCCAAAACGGGGGGGGGGGGTTGTTTTGTGTGAAGGGCAGGTGCGTTTGTGCACGTGCACAGCTTCATTCAGCCGGCATGAAGTAGGGCTGTGAATGCCAGTGCCTGCCCCTCACATGAGTGTGGCTGCAAGTGCTGGCGCCCGCTGGCTGCGAGGGCCATTGCCTGGCGCTCACGTGAGTTGGGCCTTGTGCGCCGACTCACCACTCACCCGGTTAGTGGGACGGTAGTGGGCTGTGGCCCACAGATTGAGGGCCCTGATGTAGATGATAATTTATAAAAGTGTTTACTGATACATTTGATTATAATTAGACAGCTTAGTCCTGCCCATTATTTTCTTGCAAATGAATTACTTGAGTGAAGGGTGTGTGTGTGTGAGAGAGAGACATATAATTAATAATATAATTAAAGCTTATGCTTTCATTGGGATAGTGGACTTTGAATTTTACAATTAAGTACCATAGGTAGGGCATCAGTAAGCCAACACTGTTTTATGGAAAAACATTTATTTTATATAGAAGACTAGTCGAAAGGACTGGTCTAACATATCCTGCATGTTCCCTGAAAACAGAGTGGCCCTATCTCTAGGGAAAAAGAGGTAGCTAATTTTCAGTATCATTTGACTTTGGATCCTAGGAACTGTGATGATCGGAGAGGTGGACATGATATGCTACTTAATCTCTCAAGTAGTAAAATATTTGGAACTAGATTTCACTAGAACATATTATTTTTATGGAAGAATATTTACCTGTGTAAGCCTGATAGGAGTCTGAATTGATACGAGTCTACCAGCTCATTGAAAATTAAGACAGGGCTGCCGTGTTTGGGATTTTTTAACCATATTTTTCTGTTTTTTAGGAGCTTGGTTTAATCCGGAAACCAGCTTCTTTCATGACTAGCATTTGTGATGAGCGAGGTCAGGAACTGATCTATGCAGGCATGCCAATCACTGAGGTCTTCAAGGAAGATATGGGAATTGGTGGTGTCTTGGGTCTGCTGTGGTTCCAGAGAAGGTAAATTGTTTTTCTGGTCGTTTGCGGGGGAAACTTCACAATATTATCTTACTTTTCTTTTTTGAGAGGTTTGAGTGTTTTCAGGTGGTGCGGATTCCGATTGTGAAATACAGATTTTAAATAATTGGAATAAACTTCCCATTGAACTATTTACTTAAACTGTTGAGGGTTGACAGTTAAATTCCTGAGGCATGTCTAGCTCTCTGAGAGATGCTGTCTAGGCTCTTCTAGACATAAATATGAGATAAATAAATGGTACTTACATTAGCAAATTCCTTAAACAGTTGAGGGTTGAGTTGCTGACTTCTCATTCATTCCTGAAAGTTGCTCTTTTGACCGTAGATGCCAGGTGATGACAAAAATGGAAACAACTGAATAAACACAGGATAATCATATAAATATGTACCAGTATATCACAGAAGTGAGTATACCCCCTCACATTTTGTAAATATTTAAGTATATCTTTTCATGTGACAACACTGAAGAAATGACACTTGGCTACAATGTAAAGTAGTGAGTATACAGCTTGTATAACCATGTAAATGTGCTGTCCCCTCAAAATAACGCAACACACAGCCATTAATGTCTAAACTGCTGGAAACAAAAATGAGTACACCCCTAAGTGATAATGTCCAAATAGGGCCCAAAGTGTCAATATTTTGTGTGACCACCTTTTTTTTCCAGCACTGTCTTAACCCTCTTGGGCATAGAGTTCACCAGAGCTTCACAGGTTGCCACTGGAGTCTTCTTCCACTCCTCCATGATGACATCACGGAGCTGGTGGATGTTAGAGACCTTGCGCACCTCCGCCTTCCGCTTCAATATGTCCCACAGATGCTCAATAGGGTTTAGGTCTGGAGACATGCTTGGCCAGTCCATCACCTTTACCCTCAGCTTCTTTAGCAAAGCAGTGGTCATTTTGGAGGTGTATTTGGGGTTGTTATCATGTTGGAATACTGCCCTGCGCCCCAGTCTCCAAAGGGAGGGGATCATGCTCTACTTCAGTATGTCACAGTACATGTTGGCATTCATGGTTCCCTCAATGAACTGTAGCTCCCCAGTGCCGGCAGCACTCATGCAGCCCCAGCCCATGACATTCCCACCACCATGCTTGACTGTAGGCAAGACACACTTGTCTTTGTACTCCTTACCTGGTTGCCGCCACACACCATCTGAACCAAACGCTTGACACCATCTGAACCAAATAAGTTTATCTTTGTCTCATCAGACCACAGGACATGGTTCCAGAAATCCATGTCCTTAGTCTGCTTGTCTTCAGCAAACCATTTGTGGGGTTTCTTGTGCATCATCTTTAGAAGAGGCTTCCTTCTGGGACGACAGCCCTCCAGACCAATTTGATGCAGCGTGCTGACCCCCCCCCACTCCTTCAACCTCTACAGCAGTGCTCCCCAACCTTTTGTCATCCTCGGAACACCATAGCCTCTCCCAAAATTCCACGGCACACCACATACAAAAATTGGATAAAAAACAAATATAATCTTCAAAATATCATTTTGAAGAGTATAATATTATAGGAATGTCAAACTGGGCATAACAGAATTACTTGATTTATTATTTTATTTGATAATTAGGTAGGTCAGTGGTGGCCAACCTTAATGATACCATGCGCCAATTGGCCCAGGCGTCCCGGGTGGGCGGGCCCGCCTGGATGCCGCCATTTGAGTTTTGCCCTCTGCGCATGCGCAGAACGCTGTGCGCATGCGCAGAGGGTAAAAGACCACAAATGGCGGCATCCAGGTGGGCGGGGGAAGCGGCCAGGGGCCGCTTCCCCCACCTGCTTCTTCAGCTTGAGTTTTAAAAGAAAGCAAAACGTGGGCGGGAGAGGCAGGTCTTGCTCATTAAGCCTTACTGCAGCGGCCAGCGAGGCTTAATGAGCAAGACATGCCTCTCCCGCCCACGTTTTGCTGTCTTTTATAACTCAAGCCGCCCAAGGCAGCCCAGAGCAGGCGAGTCAATCCAGCAAGTGAGGAGGCGTCAGCAACAGGCGGAGCTTGGTGATAAGGAAGTTTGCTAGCTTAAGAAGCAGACATCCCTGTCACCCTCCCTTTCGGCTCCGCCTCTTGCCGACGCCTTCCTCACTCGTGCCCTGCCAAGCCCCAAATCAAGCCAGCCCTAGCGCGAGACGCGTGAGACTGCTTTCCAGGCTGTATGTGGAAGCTGAAGAGCCTTACCGATAGTTTGGGAGAAAGAAAGTTTTTTGCTGCTTCTGCTTTTGAGTGCACTGAAGGAAAGCAGCAAAAAAACTTTCTTTCTTTCTCCCAAACTACTGGTAAGGCTCTTCGGCTTCCACAAACAGAAGCGGCAGGGAGGAGGACTCGCGCCACACCACGCCCCCTGCCAAGCCTCAAATCAAGCCAGCCCGCGACTGGAGCTACCGGGAAAAGTCCCAGGTAGGACGCGCACCCTGTCCCGCCCGCCAGTGCTGCCCCGCCCGCCCTGCCAACCCCTACCGCGAGACACGGACTGGCGGGTGGGACAGGGCGCGCGTCCTACCTGGGACTTTTCCCGGTAGCTCCAGTCGCGTTCCTTGCTACCGTAATAGCGTCCAGAGCAGAGCAGCCCCTTCCAAAAGATAATGTCTCGCGAGACGTTGTCTTTTGGAAGAGGCTGCTCTGCTCTGGACGCTATTAGCAAGGAACATGACTGGAGCTACCGGGAAAAGTCCCAGGTAGGATGCGCGCCCCGTCCCGCCCGCCAGTCCTGCCCCACCCATCCTGCCAACCCCCAGCGCGAGATGCATGTCCTACCTGGGACATGCCCAGGTACCTCCTCCTCGCGTTCCTTGCTGTTGTGTCCAGGGCAGCAGGTCTGCTCATTAAGCCTCGCTGCAGCAGCCAGCAGGCTTAATGACCAGACCTGCCTCTCCCGCCCGCGTCTTGCTGTCTTTTAAAACTCAAGCCGAGGTGGCTTGAGTTTTAAAAGACAGCAAGTCACACGGGCGGGAGAGGCGTCAGCCATTGGATGATTGCAATGAGCCACTTGCAATCATCCAATGCGCCACATTTGGCGTATGCGCCACGGTTTGGCCACCCCGAATGACACAAGCTTTTGCCGCGGCACACTTGGCATGGCCTCACGGCATACCGGTGTGCCGCGGCACACCGGTTGGGGAGCACTGCTCTACAGCAATGCTGGCAGCATTCATACATCTATTTCCCAAAACCAACCTCTGGATATGACGCTGAGCACAGGCACTCAACTTCTTTGGTCGACCATGGCGAGGCCTGTTCTGAGTGGAACCTATCCTGTTAAACCGCTGTATGGTCTTGGCCACCATGCTGCAGCTCAGTTTCAGAGTTTTGGCAATCTTCTTATAGCCTAAGCCATCTTTATGTAGAGCAACAATTCGTTTTTTCAGATCCTTAGAGAGTTCATTATCATGAGGTGCCATGTTGAACTTCCAGTGACCAGTATGAGAGACTAAGAGCGATAACACCAAATTTAACACACCTGTTCCCCCTTCACACATGATACCTTGTAACACTAATGCGCCACATGACACCAGGGAGGGGAAACGGCTACTTGTAAATGTAGCCCCATTTGGGCCTACAAATGGGGCTACATTTGGACATTATCACTTAGGGATGTACTCACTTTTGTTGCCAGCAGTTTAGACATTAATGGCTGTATGTTGCGTTATTTTGAGGGGACAGCACATTTACACTGTTATACAAGCTGTATACTCACTACTTTACATTGTAGCTAAGAGTCATTTCTTCAGTGTTGTCACATTAAAAGATATACTTAAATATTTACAAAATGTGAGGGGGTATACTCACTTCTGTGATATACTATATGAAAAGTATAAAGGGTGAAATGGATGGAAGAGACATGCTGACATTGCTTAGAGATGTAGGCAACCTGTTTTTCTTCCAGAGACTACTGCAATATATGATTATACCTATGACAATATTGATAATGATGGATTTCTGACAGTGCCCTCTGCTAACCCTTCTCTATATAGTATACAGCTATAAGAAAAGGTGTATCCTAAGATCTGGCCTCAAATTCTGCAGAGTTTTGGTGATGCTCCATATGTTGGAAGCTCTAATGATGCACTGCACTATGTAAGTGTCCACTAAAAGATGCTTTTCAGCATTCTCTGCAGAATGCAGGAGCATTCCCTGCATATAGTAGATGAGGGAGGCAAGAATTATTTGAAACCTGAAAACTTACAAAATATTCTGGTTTAAGAGTCGTGACAGATAATATGTAAGCTTTTTTTTACACAGCATATTTTAATATTTGAAAGTGTTATTCAAAAAGAAGAAAAACAACATAAATCTCACATTAACTACCACATATACGGTATTGTAGAGCAATTGCATTATAATAAGCATGTTTAGGATTAAATGGATCTTTTTCCCGCTTTCCCTTTATCCCAATATTGATTTATGAATATGTTTCATCAGAATGTGTGCACTATATTGATTGGTAGGTATTCTTGGTAGTTTCCCGAGCCTCTTGCTTCGAATATGCTGTAATTTAAGGAAAGTTTAGAAAGGACAAAATGTGATTTAACAGAAGCTGACAGGATTGTGAATAGTTGTGAGAGTTCCTCAGTCAATGGGACCAATGGCTCAAGTAAGATATTCCTGACCCATTTTTTAAAATCTTCCCTTCAGCAAATAGCCTATGCTGTTTCTAAATAGTTTTTAAAGTGCACAGTATGCTATTTCTTGAAGAAGAGCTTCTAATATGGAAACTACAAATGCTTTCTTAAGTCATCTGTTCCCAGTTTGGCTTTCTGTAGATGCTGGTTGGGAAGTCTAGGTCTTGCAGTAACAATCCAACTAGAAGACATTAAAGTGAGAAAGCTGCCTTAAGCTTTGAGTTTATAGTAGATGTTGTTTTTTAAAAATGACACCAGAGTTCTCCAATTTGTAATAACATCTTAATGATTGACATTAACCAACATGTAATTGTTTTAAAGGGAACTTTATAAAATCTTTCTCTCTTCAGGTTGCCTAAATATGCCTGCCAGTTTATAGAGATGTGTCTAATGGTTACAGCTGATCATGGTCCAGCAGTGTCGGGAGCCCATAACACTATTGTCTGTGCAAGAGCTGGAAAGGACCTTGTCTCTAGTCTCACATCAGGCCTACTCACAATCGTAAGCACTGCCAAGAGGTGGATGAAATTCGTGCACTATACCTTTTGTAGCCAGGGCTCTTACTTCTCCACTTATAGTTCACAACATATGCCAGCTTTGAAGAAGACGCTTCTGGACTGGACATCACTTCAGTTTTAGCATTCCATCTGATGCTTCTGGAGCTGTGATGACAAAGCCGATAACAAAGAATTTTATATTTTAAGAGAAAGCTGCATTATACACAACACATATTTTTGAAAATACTGGGTTTCTGTTGATTATTTCATGTAAAATGAGGTCACTTTCAGCTTGCTTAGGAGAATAGGTGAATTCAGCAGACAGAAATAACTGGTTAGTTAAGAACACAGTCCTAACCAGAGATGATAAAATAGAAACTGCTGTTGGAATTTCCAAACTTATTGTTTGCCTGGTAGTTATGGGTGTAGAATATTCAAAGTAATTTGTTACAACATTTCCTCTTATAGTGACACATCAAAAAGACATATCAAAAAGCAAATAAGTGCATATATTTGAAGCCCATTTATTAAATTGGTCGTTTTTTAAAAAATTTGCCAGGATAGGTTTGATTTTGCTCAAGAAATTCTATTTCTTCACATGGATCCTGTTCTTAACTGTTGCTAAGAACGGTAAACTTGTGACTGAATTCCATAAGCTAAAACTATAAGGGAAACGGACTGCATGGAAATTGTTTCTTCCTATAATAGCTATCTCATGCTTCTGCTCCAAATGTCTGTTATTATTGAGGAGGTTATATGCTTTCTAACCTAGATCTCACTGGCATACTCATTTTGTGAGTTGTGCAATATTTGTATCCGAAGCAGGCAAAAGAGTTTGAAATCAGTGAGGCATCCTCTTTGGATTTGTTGGGAGCTGTTTAAAGAAGTTCTATTATCTGCTGTCTCCATTTCTCCTTCTCACATTTTTAAGCTTGATCACAGGATTTTCTGTGTCCGATCTTACTCCAGAAGAAAAATATTTTCAGTTTGGCTTTTTCTCTGCTTACCAATGTCCTCCAGGGTGATCGTTTTGGTGGCGCTTTGGATGCAGCAGCAAAAATGTTCAGCAAAGCATTTGACAGTGGCATCATTCCCATGGAGTTTGTGAACAAGATGAAGAAGGAAGGGAAATTAATCATGGGCATTGGCCACCGAGTTAAATCAGTAAGTTGCTTGCCTGCTTGGAGAGATGGTAGATTTCCACTGATAGCAACATAGCCTAAATCCTGAATTCAGTACAGGATTTCAAAGAATGTAGCCATGATGTGAAAATATTTTTGATCCTGAGTGCTTGCTAGTTTTAAACTGTGTGGTTTCTTTTATTGTTTCTTTTAACTTTGTAGATTAACAACCCAGATATGAGAGTTCAGATCCTTAAAGATTATGTGAAGCAGCATTTCCCTGCAACGCCTCTTCTAGATTATGCATTGGAAGTGGAAAAAATTACTACTTCCAAGGTAATATCTTTTTGTGACAGTTTTAACATGAAAGTAGCTGGTTTCTCTATTTAAAACTACATCAACTATTGTTATAAATATTTGTTATATTATATAAACATATAAACATTACTAAATTTGAATGGCAGGAGTTTGCTAAATTTCCTGTCCCTTTATATTCAATTATTATGATTAAGAGAAAATTTTAAAAATTGCATATGACAGAGGGATAAAAAAGCATGTATTTCCTATTTTTAAAATATTGCCTTTTAATTATCTTTAATTATCTTTAATTATCTATTCTAAGACAAGCAAAAGAAGCTTTTCTTTTGCTTGTCTTAGACATCAGATAACATTGCATTAGCTTATAAAGTCTTACTTATAGAAATCTGAACCCAAAGAAACGTCAGATGCTGCCTGTATTTTCAAGACAGAGAAGTTGATAATAATATATACTTTAAACAGAAACAAAATAATCAAAGGTACTATGATAGAAAATGTTACTGCACAACTTAGTCAACTAATTATGTCAGCTGACACGTAGGGAACTTTACAAATTGTAGTTTAATTAATAGAATTAGGAATTATTTTCAAAACTGCCTCCAGCGCAGCCATAAGGGATCTTAAAAATAATCATATATGTGGTTTATTAATTTTTGTTATTTTTGAGGTGTAACCATTAAGAGATATCACCAATGCTGGTGATACTTTCATCTGGATTAAAAGTTCCTCTTATTGTTAAAATCTCATTATTTTTTTCTCAACCTGCTCCAATCTAGAAACCTAACCTTATCCTGAATGTTGATGGATTTATTGGTGTGGCCTTTGTGGATGCACTTAGGAACTGTGGTTCTTTTACACGGTGAGCAATCAATTTCTCATTAATCTTTGTTATGGTTTAGAAGCTTGGTTATAATAAATCTCCCTTGCCCAAAAATAATAATAGTCTCAGACATTCTGAATATACGGCATATAAAGGAAAAATGATAGAGAAATTTGAGCTTATTGACAGTATAGGCATTATGGCCATTCATTCATTCTATTTAATTTTCTTAGGGTTATATTTGTGTTGTAATTTTTCTAAGAAAGGGATAAACACAGACTGCTTTCACTGTTAATCATAAAGAGATGCTAACAATGACTGCATCTAGACCATGGTTCATAATGTGGTTAATAAAAGCCTCACCAATATTCTCAGACCATGGTTTGTTATAAGTTAGCATTTATCCAGTCTTACATTATCCAAATCCAAATATAGTTTAATTAATTAATATTTCAAAAACATAAGATGCAAAATTTGCTAAAAGCACAACTGCCCTTGCAAAAAGGAATTTGCCTTCTCCGTTTTTGTCTTCCAAAATCTCAGCCAAAATAGCATCTTTTGGGAATCCAAAAGGCTGGAGTTATTTTTTCTAACTCTGCTACCAAAGTTGCTTTATAAACCCCATTAAGAAAATATAACATGTAGGTTACTAAAGTTTAAAGGAAAATAATTTAGACAAGGTTATACTTTGAATTACTTAATATCGGTGGGTCCCAATTGTGGGAATTTGATTTTTTAAAAAGCAGGGAGTATCTTGTTTTATGATAACAGTCTTTTGAGTAAACTTCACTAAATAACAATATGTTAAATAAATAAAAATTGGTTGGGTTCACACATCTTAACCCAGAATATGGAATAGGATATTTTGTGAACTTGTGCCCTTGTCCCAATATCAAAGAAACCAGGCCATGTTTCTCATGCCACTGTCTTGTAGTCTATTCTGCAGACTTTATGAAACTTTTATTTAGCCGATTTAAAAAGAATGTCTATTTTTTCTGCACATACAGATTATTGTATAATTTTAAAGTGTAACATTTAAACAAGTATCATTTGTTTTTCTTACTGCAGGGAAGAAGCTGATGAATATATTGACATTGGTGCCCTCAATGGCATTTTTGTGCTTGGCAGAAGCATGGGTTTCATTGGTGAGTCTTTTATGTTATGCGGTAAAGCCAGCTGAGTGATCTTGGGTTAATTACTCTTTCAGCTATGGAAAGGAGGCAATGTTCCAGGCAACATCTGGATAGAAAAGTGTATGCAATATACATGGAAGAGGATTCCAATCCCACACTACTTGAGCAGATCTTTTAAAGAAGTCATTTTGCTCCTTGATTCATCTAGCAAGGCTGTTTTTGTATGGGCTATCCCTTTCCCCACAAAATTTCAGACACCTATAGGGAGCATAGCAGGGATGTGACAAATATAGCACCAGAGATTACAAGAACACAATTTTTGAGCCCTCTTTCCTTAATCTTGTTTTTAGGGGTGGGCGTGCAGTTGACTCCATTAACTTTAATGGAGACTTACTATGTTAATTTTGTCTATTATTTATTTCAAAACAGAAGAAATATTTTAGGAGTTTCACAAACTGAAGGATTGCTTGTTTCTTCCTTAAAGCTCAGGGAATAACCCAAACTATCTCTATTAAAGACCACAAGCCTTCTGATTTGTACTTCGTCATCTATCTGCTTAAGTGCTCTGAGATTTAGCTAGTGGGTATTTGGAATAAATAGAATGAAGTTTAGTTTCTACCATTTATGTCTTTTTAAAGATTATATTCAAAGAGAAATATTAAATAAAAACATTTCATTTTAGGACATTATCTGGATCAGAAAAGATTGAAACAAGGTCTATATCGTCATCCTTGGGACGATATCTCTTATGTCTTACCGGAGCATATGACTATGTGACAACTGAATGGAACAAAACAAATTGCTTTTATGGAAGACCAATAACTATGACTACACTATATGGCTTGATTGTAAAACAGACTGAATTGAAATTCTATATAAGGCTTTTCTAGGCTTAGATGTGGATTCCATAAATAATGATAAACAAAAACATTAGCTACTTTGTATTTAATATATTAAAGAAGTTGCACTGTCTTTGCTTGTTCCTTTATGCATGTTTATTTTGTCTTCCTCCCCTCACTTCAGTAATTCTGGCCAAATGTTAATGTTTTTTATTTTAATCTGTGACCTCATTAGACTTGAAAAGCTAGAGAGTGTCAAATGGACCTGTATGATCAAAATCTTAAAAACTCTCCTTACAAGCTGTGTATAATTTTGTGACAAATTTGTCCTCTCTGTATCCTGTATTTTACATTAAACATTAGTCTTTATTTCTGGTCTGAGGGACTACATCTGATTTGATAAGCCTTTATAAACCTGGTATAATATTTAAAAATGTAAAACTGGTAACATAAGCTCATGTTCAAAACTGTGAACTTTGTGTGCATTCCAGTTTTTGTATTTATGCAGGTAATATTTTTAGTTGTACAAAACAAGGCCTACTATTTTTGCAGACGGTGATCTCTGAATATATCTGTGTGCGCAAGACACTTCATCTCTGGATCTTTAATGTATTCACAACAATATTCAGTGCTTTGTTTATGTATTACAGCCTGACTCAAATAAAAACATACAATAATAAATTATCTTTGCTAGATTTTGTGTTTAATGAAATTTTGGCTGAGAGAAAAAAGTGTTAGGAGGAAATACGGTAATTTGTATGTTGTTATTTCAATTTACAGATTATTGTGATTTCAAACTGGTGTTTGCAAACCCATGAAGAGCGCTCTCCCTCCCTCCCTCCCTCATCAATGGAGTGCCCCAAACGTATGGTTCTGGGTGACTTCAGTCTGCCTTTTCTGCGTTCAGCTTCAGAAGCGACTCAGGAATTCATGATCTCCATGATGGGCATGGGCCTATTCCAGATTGTCACAGGTCCAACTCTTGTGTCACACCTGATCTAATATTCTTATCAGAGCAATGACAAAGTGTTCTGGTGGGTAATTTAATGTTATCCACCCTATCATGGTCAGATCACACCCTGATACCCCGAAACTCTCCTACACCACCAACCTCTGCAAAGAGACTGGACACACACGTACTCCAAGACTGATGGACCCAAGTGGGTTTCAGAAAGAATGGGGGGATATCCTAAAGCAGGGGTCTCCAACCTTGGCAACTTTAAGACGTGTGGACTTCAACTCCCAGAATTCCTCAGTCAGCAAAGCTGGCTGAGGAATTCTGGGAGTTAAAGTCCACACGTCTTAAAGTTGCCAAGGTTGGAGACCCCTGTCCTAAAGGGTTTACTGCATAGTCCTGCTGAAGCCTTAGTAAAAGCCTTCCTGGAACCAGAAGGCCACTGAGGCTCTGGACAGGATCACCCTCTTACACCCTTCGCTCCCATCATTCTCTCTGCTTCAAAGAACAATGGAAGGTTCTGAAATGGGTTGAGATTTCTAGAGTCTACAGGTAAACAAAGGATGACTGACTGGACATGTCTTGGAGCCCCTATTAAGGCCTATCTCATGGTGATAAAAATGGTGAAACAAAACTAGTTCTCTGCTCTTATTGCATCCACAGTGTCTCCCATTAACCCTATGCAAATCATTCAATCCCTCCTAGCCAAAGGGGGCTAGGACCATCATTGAACACCTGTCACACAAAATAGCTCAGATTCAATTCCAGTTAAAATCCTTGTACGGTGCTAGTCTTTAGGAGATGCCTAGGAAGACATCTTGCCCAGTAATTTTGGAACAGTTTAACTCTGTTGGATCTATGTGTGGTAACCACCAGAAAGGGCATTGGTCTTACCTGATACGCCTGTTCTCGTAGGGTGGAGCTAATATCCAATATGGGATGACACCGTCCATTCAGCCAATGAGGACTCAGTCTGTCAAATTGCAGATCTCCATTTCTGCCTCCATTGCCCCCTCTTTAGCGAAGACTGATAGACAGACTTGGTGTGTGTTCTCCCAAGAGTCACTCAAAAGGAAAAGATCACAATTTGATGTCCCAGAATGCAGACCAGACTGACTTCAGGTGGGATTGGATGTTACTCCACCCTGCGAGAAGAGGCATATCGGGTAAGACCAATGCCCCTTCTCCATAGTGGATAGAGCTAACATCCAAGTATGGGACATATCAAAGCCGTCTGTCCATTGGGAGGGTTAAGTCTGGTTGGGGTCCACAGTCTGCGAGTGCACTCTTTGAAGCACCTGGAGACCAAAGGCCGCCTCCGCTGAAGCAAAAACGTCAATTTTGAAGTGGCAGATAAAAGGCTTTGGTGAGGCCCAGGTGGCCGCCCTAAAGACCTCCTCGATGGACGCTTGCATGAACCACGCCGTCATTGCCACATTGCGCATGGAGTGCACTGTCACACAGCGTGGTCTAGATAAGGACTGAAGGTCATAAGCCCTCGCTATGGTACTACGCAACCATCATCCAATGGTGGAAGGAGAAACCTTCTGGCCCAAGGAGGTGGGCTGGAAAGAGACAAAAAGAGCCTCCATCCTGCACATTGTAGATGTGCACTTGAGATAAACTTTGAGGGCCCAATGAACATCAAGGGTGTGCCACTGTCTCGCCAAGGTGTAGGAGGGGTTGGGGCAAAAGTTCAGGAGGACAAGCTCCTGAGCCCTGTGAAAAAGGGAAGTTATCTTGGGCACAAAGGTAGGGTCTGATCAGAGGATGACACAGTCAGCATGGAAAATGCATAGATCCTGTCTAACCAAGAGGGCAGCAAGCTCAGATATTCTCCTGGCAGAGGTGATCGCCATCAGGAACTCCACCTTGCAAGTAAAATGGTGAAGAGATGCTGATCTCAAAGGCTCGTATGGAATCCCCGTCAGGGAAGTGAACACCTTAGTAACGTCCAAGGTGGGGTACCTGTGAACCACAGGCGGGCACAGGTTAGTCGCCCCTTTTAAGAACCTGCGTATTGTGGGGTGCTGCGACAAAGACTCCAGAGAGCCACTGGACAACACGGAGGACAAGGCCACCACCTGCCGTCTGATTGTGTTGGGTGAGAGCCTCTTGTTCAGCCCTTGTAACAACTCCAGTAGTTTCGCCATAGTCAAGTCTACTGGAGAGCAGCCCTCTTGGGAACACCAGGAACAAAAGGCCCTCCAGATGGCGGAGTAAATCCTCTTGGTGGAAGGCCACCTGGAGGCCTGGAGGGTCCTGATGATGCAGTCGGACATGGCTCGGCACTTCAGAGCGCACCGCTCAAGTGCCAGGCAGTCAGTTGGTATCACCGGGGGTCTGGGTGAACCAACGACCTCTAGATGAGCAACGACTCTGTGGAATCCGCCAGGGCTGGCACACGGACAAAGATTTCAGGTCTGCAAACTAGGCCCTCCTGGGTCAGTGAGGAGCCAGGAGCAGCACCTCTGCCCTCTTCTCCAGGATCTTCCTGATGATCTTGGGGAGGAGAGGCAGTGGGAGGAAAGCATACAGAAGGCTGGGCGGCCAGTCGCAATGGAGAGCATCTGTTCCCTCTGCTCCCTGGGTCTTGTACCGTGTATAAAATTGGGGCAGTTGGGCGTTCTCTGGGGTGGCAAAGAGGTCTGCCACAGGCAGGCCGAACCGGCTCATCAAGACTCTGAAAATGGAGGGATGGAGGCTCCACTCTGCCTGATCTATCATTGTCCGGCTGAGCCAGTCCGCCATCACGTTGGACATCCCGGAGATGTGGTCCGCCAATAAAGACAATAGATTGCATTCCACCCAAAGACCCAGGGTTCTGGCCTCTGACATAAGATGTCGGGGCATGGTTCCCCCCTGGCGATTGATATGGGCCTTTGGAGCCACACTGTCTGTAAGAACAAGCACATGCTGTCCGGCAGTCAGATGTCGCAACTGTTTGAGCACCAGGTAGATGGCGCGTAGCTCCAGTCAGTTGAGTGGGCCCAGTATGAGTGGAGTGTATGGCCTGCCGGGAGAACGGAGGACCAGCGGGGGAGGGGAGGGGATCTCTGGGGGTAGTGGGAGTAGGAGCATTACGGTCATAACAGGGAGGGGTAGGTATGGCGGGAGCAGAGGGGTAGGCCGCTCTCGGGGAACGAGGATTCGCTGTTTACAAGCGATTCCTTGTTCTGGCCCCTCTGATATGGTTCCATCTAGCTCAGCCCGAGTACCTGGTAACCAGGGATGTCAGGGCCCCGGGCTCAAGCTGCTGCTGTTGAATGCCAGGTCGATTATGAACAAGGCCCCCCTTGTACGGGATCTAATCCTGGAAGAGGGGGCTGACCTGGCATGTATTACTGAAACCTGGCTGGGTCAGGAGGGGGGGGTCCCCCTCTCCGAAATGTGCCCGGACGGGTTTTCAGTCCAGCATCAGCCGCGACCCCAGGGAAGGGGTGGAGGAGTGGCTATTATAGCTCGCCAGAACCTTTGCCCTCGAAGGAGCCCTGCCCCGGAGATTGTTGGGTGTGAGACGCTCCTTCTGAAGTTGGACTTAGGGGTTCAGGTGGGCCTTTTGTTAACGTACCTGCCTCCTAGCTGCGTTACAAAGGCCCTGCCTGTTCTGCTTGAGGCGGTTGCGGGGCTGGGATTGAGTTCCCCAGGTTGATGGTGCTGGGGGACTTTAATCTGCCATCGCCCGGCGAAGCCTCAGGGGCAGTCCAGGAGTTCATGGCTTCCATGACAACCATGGACCTGACCCAAGTAGTTCAGGGTCCGACTCATGAGGGAGGTCACACGCTTGACCTTGTGTTTCTCTCGGGGCAGTGGAGAGATGATCTGAGGCTGAGGGGTTTAGTCACAGTACCCTTGTCGTGGTCAGATCATTTCCTTCTGAGGATGGATTTCATGGCACCACTCCTCCACCGCAAGGAGGCGGGACCGACTAAGTGGTTCCGCCCCAGGCGCCTAATGGAGCCCGAGGGATTCCAGAGGGAGCTTGGGGAAATACCTGAATCCCTGGTACACAACTCGTCCGAGGACCTTGTAGCCACCTGGAATCGGGTGGCAGCGGGGGCCTTGGATCGGATTGCGCCTTTGCGGCCTCTCCGTGGTAGCGGATCCAGGAGGGCCCCTTGGTTTACTGAGGAACTCCGGGAGATGAAGCGCCATAAGAGACGCCTAGAGCGACGATGGAGATCTAGTAAAGCTGAGTCTGACCGGACACTTTTAAGAACTTTCATTAAGTCTTACTTAGTGGCGATAAGGGCGGCAAAATGTTCGCATTTTTCCGCCCTTATTGCGTCCGCTGACTCCCGCCCAGCCGCCTTGTTTAGGGTGACCCGCTCCCTCCTAGCCAAGGAGGGTGGCGAAGATCCCTTGCAGGGCAGAGCTGAGGAATTTTCTCGGTTTCTGGCGGATAAAGTCACTCAGATTCGGACAGACCTGGACTCCGATTGGGCAGTACAGGCCGAGGTGACAGGGGCAGGTCTTAGTCCTGTTATATGGGAGGAGTTTGAACCGGTGACTCCTGATGATGTAGACAAGGCCATAGGAGCGATGAGTTCCGCCACTTGTTTATTGGACCCGTGTCCATCCTGGTTGGTTTCGGCCACCAGGGAGGTTTCACGCGGCTGGCTCCAGGCGTTGGTCAACGCTTCTTTGAGAGAGGGGTCCGTCCCGCGGCCCTTAAAAGTCGCGGTGGTGAGGCCCCTCCTCAAGAAGCCTTCCCTGGACCCAGCGGATTTAAAGAACTTCCGTCCGGTCTCCAACCTTCCCTTCGCGGGGAAGGTTGTAGAGAAAGTGGTGGCACTCCAACTCCTACGGCTGTTGGATGACACTGATTTTCTGGATCCCTTTCAATCGGGTTTCAGGCGCGGCTACAGTACGGAAACGGCTTTGGTCACTCTGATGGATGACCTCTGGCGAGCCCGGGATGGGGGTCATTCCTCCATCCTGGTGCTACTTGACCTCTCAGCGGCTTTCGATACCATTGACCATGGTATCCTTCTGCGTCGTCTCGGCGAGGTGGGAGTGGGCGGCACTGTGTTACAGTGGTTCTCCTCCTACCTCTCTGACAGGACGCAGTCGGTGTTGACAGGGGGGCAGATGTCGAGCCCTAGGCCCCTACTTTGTGGGGTGCCACAGGGCTCGGTCCTCTCGCCCATCCTGTTTAACATCTACATGAAACCACTGGGTGAGATCATCCGTCGACACGGGGTGAGGTATCAGCAATATGCTGATGATACCCAGTTGTACATCTCCACCCCGTCTCAATTCAGGGAAGCCGTCGACGTAATGTGCCGCTGCCTGGACGATGTTAGGGTCTGGATGGGGAAGAACCGGCTAAAGCTCAACCCTGACAAGACCGAGTGGCTGTGGATATTGCCTCCCAAGGATTATGTCAATTGTCCCTCCTTGGTTCTTGGGGGAGAGAAATTAACTCCCTCAGAACGGGTTCGCAATTTGGGTGTCCTCCTAGACCCACAGCTAAAATTGGAGCAACATCTTTCAGCTGTGGCTAGGGGGACCTTTGCACAGGTTCGCCTAGTGCACCAATTGCGACCCTTCTTGGAGAGGGAGGCGCTACTCACAGTCACCCACGCCCTTATCACCTCCCGGCTGGATTACTGCAATGCGCTCTACATGGGGCTACCCTTGAAGAGTATCCGGAGACTACAATTGGTGCAAAATGCAGCTGCTCGTGCCGTGGTGGGTGTGCCCAGGTACACCCATGTAACACCTGTCCTCCGGCAGCTGCATTGGTTGCCCATTAGTCTCCGGATCCAATTTAAGGTGTTGGTCGTTACCTTTAAAGCCCTACATGGCTCAGGGCCAGGTTACCTTCGGGACCGCATCCTGCCGCATACCTCCCTACGACCAGTTAGGTCCCACAGAGTGGGTCTTCTCCAGGTCCCATCAACCAAACAATGTCGGTTGGCGGGGCCTAGGGGGAGAGCCTTCTCTGTGGGAGCTCCCTCCCTATGGAACCAACTTCCTCCGGAGATCAGAGCCATCCCCACCCTGCTGGCCTTCCGGAAAGCAATAAAAACGTGGCTCTTCCGGCAGGCGGGGTGAAAGTGAGACCGAGCATATTATCTCTGGGTCTCCCCCCTTGTTATGAATGTTGGAGATTTTCTTTTTAATTTTTTATATCTTTTTAACTGTGATGTTTTTATTGTAATAGATTTGGATATGTTGTGAGCCGCCCAGAGTCCCCCGGGAGTTGGGCGGCATACAAATCTATTAAATTAAATTAAATTAAATTAAATTAAATATTGAACTGCGACTCGGTCGGGGTCCACCTGCACTGGGCCACAGTGGACTGTGTATGGGCCCCCCAACCATACAGGCTGGTGTCCATTGTGATGACAAGTCTGCGTGGCTCCTGGAAGAAGTAGCCTTTGCGATGGCAGGCGAAATCCACCACCAGAGCGATCGACGGACATTCGAAGGAACCAGGACCTTGGTCGCCGACGTGCTGCATCCCACCCTCTGGAAGGATAAAAGAAACCATTGCAATTCCCTGAAATGCAGGTGTGCCCAAGGGGTAATACTCATGGCGGAAATCATTTTACCCAGGAGTATGGAAACCAGTTTCAGGGGAATCCTGTGCTGCTGCAGGACCTGATGCATTAGTTCCGAAATACTGTCCTTGCAGGGTGTTAATCGTTACCTGGATGTCTTGCACCACTTGGTGCCTGGATGAAAACTGGATTAAGATATCATCCAGGTAACATTGGACACGCACGGGTATGGCTCTAAGGTGAGCAGCCACTACAGCTAACACTTTTGTAAAGACCCTAGGTGCTGAGGAGAGGCCAAATGGGAGGGCCCTATACTCATAATGAAGACCTGCGAAGAAAAAACATAAACATTTGCAGTGGGAAGGCCGAATCGGTATGTGCAGGTAAGCCTTGGTGAGGTCAATCGAGGCGAGGAGGTCCCCCTTCCTAATGCCATCCAAGATGGTGTGGAGGGGTGCATCTTAAACCTTTTATAAATAATATACTTGTTTAGCCATTTTAGATCAAGAATAGCTCTCCACCCGCCCAAGGATTTGGAGACTACAAACAAAATGGAATAGAACTCCTGCCCTTGCTGGTCCTCAGGCACCTGCTGGATAGCTCAAATGTCCAACAGGTGCTGAATGGCGGCCGCCATGAGGACCCGTTTTTCTGGATTGGACAACATAGGGCATCTTAAGAAAAACCTTGGGGGGGGGGTGGAAAGGAATTCCAGGGAGAGACCAGATAAAATCATCTCCCTAACCCACTCATCTGATGTAATTTCCCCCCACCTGCTGGATAAAAGAGCCAGTCTACCACTGACGGAGGATCGGGTGTGGGCTCACTTTGCACGTCAGAAGGGGCGCCCCCTCCGCCTCGAAACAACCGCCAGTATTGCCTGCCCCTGCCAGCTCTATCCTGGGGCTGTCGTTGTCTGGACCCATAGTGACCGGAAGGTCTAGGGTAGCTAGACCCCTGGTCGGGGACCCAAAAGGGACGTCTCGAGTAGTTAGTAGAATGAAAACCCTTCCGGGTAAAAATGGGCAGAATCTTACATTTATCCCATGACTCTATGAGTATGGGCTCCAGGGCTTCCCAAAACAACATCTGGCCCCTGTAAGGAGCTGATGACCAAGCACCACTTATGGCGCATGTCAGCATGCCAGCCCTTCAACCATTGCATTCGT
Source organism: Diadophis punctatus similis (assembly GCA_023053685.1). Lineage (NCBI taxonomy): Eukaryota > Metazoa > Chordata > Lepidosauria > Squamata > Dipsadidae > Diadophis > Diadophis punctatus. Next base: position 20,634,744 of record JALIGW010000009.1, on the reverse strand, counting down.
CTCGCTACAACAGAGAACCCCATGGCCCTGGCCGCGAATCTGGCCGAGTGTAGCGTGGCATCTTCCATGAACTGGGTCGCGGCTAGCAATTTATTCAGATCCTGGTGGGCCCTGAGATCGGAAACAGGAAGACATTCCTGTACATGTCTGAGCCACTTCAATGAAGTACGGGAAATAAAGGAGACAGAAGTAGATGCCCTAACAGCCCAGGCAACTTCCTGGTGAGCTTTCTTGAGCGCCTGCTCCATTCTCCTGTCCTCTGGCCGTAGCAGTTCATCAGGATCACCTGGCATATTGGCCATGGAATATAAGGCTGACACCGGAGCATCCACCAATGGAAGCTGGAGATGCTGCTCAACCTCCGTTGTTACATTGTAGTAGCGTCTGTCCGCTGGTGATGGAACAGGTCCGGAGGCCGAAAGGTGCCACTGCCGCAAGACCGCATCCACAAAGAGAGGGGGAGCCGGAAAAACTTCAATTTCCACAGTGGTTTCCTCAAATAGAGGGTCTCTTGTTCCAGAGCTCTGGTCAAAGGGCACAGAGGGAGGATCCAAGTTGGTGGTGGACTTCGCTTTGAACAGCAGCAACTTGAAAAGTCCTGGATCAAACAGTACAGATGAGATGAGGATTCTGAGGCAAGGCCCTCGTCCTCAGAGAGGTCCAGGTCTAGTTGGCCATCCTCCATGGACTCTTGCGAGCGAGACCCCATGGAATGATCAGGGGATTAGGAGTCGTAATACCACCCCTGGCAGTCCTCATGTGCCCATGCGGGGGCAGGAGCCAACGGCCTAGCTATGACAGAGCATGAAGGGACCTGCCAGCCCAATTGCTTCATTCCTGCCTCAATGCCCTGTCTGATGGCCTCATTGATGATGGACTGCATGTGGGGATTAGGGACTCTGGAGGGTAAAGCGGCGAGGAGCCCAGCAGCTGTTGGAGTAAAGGTTGTGAAGGGCAAAGGCCTGCCAGGAGCCCAACCAGCCCCCTGCCGAGGATAGGGCTCCACTTGACCCCACGGATCAGCATTTGGAATATTAAGGCCTGGACTGTCCAGCGAAAGTTACTGAGTGGTCATGGAAGGTCAAATCGGCCCGCGCCAGGCCCACACCATCTTTAGCCAGCCGACTGGCATCGACGGGATGACCAGGCAAGCCTGGGGCTTGACTGCGGCTGAACATGGCGCAGATCTTCTCCGGGGCCTTGTCTCTGCGGGATTCATCCCTCTGGGTAGCCCTGGAGGCTTTGGACAGGGAATGGCTCTCAACGGGAGGCAGATTGTGTGGCCTGTCCTGTCTGGCGGGGCCCCGAGGGTGGCCCGATTCCCCTTCAGGGTCTGAGGGAACGTGGTTCTTCTTCTGCCTTTTGGTGGATAGGGGCTTGGAAGGCTTAGCCTGCCCAATGTCGTCCACCATACTAGAAGTCTTGAGAAGGCCAAATGACCCAGAAAATGGCTACCGCCTTGTGCAATGTCCTTCAGAGGACTCAAAATGGCCATCGCCTCGCCCCTTTCCCTTCATTGAAACAAAATGGCCACCGCTGCATCAAGTGCCATTTGCCCTTCAGCAAGATGGCCATCGCCACATAGAGAACCTCGTGGCACTCTAAAATGTCCAACTCTGGCAAAGGAGGGGCACGAATTGTTGGTCGTTGCAAAAAAACTGACTGGAGAGGCTATAGATAGGGGAGGGGAGCTAGTGAGGATTGTCAATCCTGTCCTGGAAGGACCCGCACTGGTGGAGGCAGCTAAGGTAACGGGCAGAGCCAAAAGACACCTTTTCATGGGCAAGGCAACAAGCCGCTCAAGCGAAAAAGCTCCTGCTGGCTTCCGTTTAGTCCAAGTTGCCTGCCCTCGCTGAAGCAGGAAGGAGAGCGCAAGGCTCTTCTGGCCAGAGGTCACACGAGCGCTTTGCTCCTGTGACTGAGGGAAAAGTCCCGGAGAGGCAGAGGGAGATCAGTTGTAAGGCGCAAGCTTGTTAAGCCTGCCAAACTCTGCGGCCAGACACGCAATGCCTCACAGCAGCTGGCTAATTAGCAAGTAGGAGCTGGGAGCTCCCAAGGCCAGGTGGAAAGGGAAACCTCCCCCTCAATACTAAGATGGCCTTCTGCTGGAGGCTCGGCAACAGGGAGTGGCTAGAGCCGGAGCACTGAGCCACCTTCAACCCCAGTGACTCTGACGATGTTGAAGGGAGTCAGCTGAGGGAAAAACTCACAAATCTCTTATTCTTGACTCCGTAGAAAGGTGGATGTAATGTATTGAAAGACTGGAGAAGTTCTCACTCCAGTCCGACCAGGGATTTGCATAGGCGTAGCCTGATTGGCTGCCTGCTCGCCAGGCTCCGATTGGCTGCCGGTTTTGCCGGCTCCCTATTTAAATCCCTGCCACAGACCTTGCTTTGCTGAAATATGTACTGAACGAAATAAAGAGCTGAAGTCACCGCCTCGCCTCTAGCCTCTTTTATGGGGACTCAACAGTGGAGATAATATCTCATCCTGTCAGACCGAGGACAGTCAAAGAGGGGGCAATGGAGGCAGAGGTGGAGATCTACAATTTGACAGACTCAGTCCTCATTGGCTGAATGGACGGTGTCATCCCATACTTGGACGTTAGCTCTACCCACTATGGAGAAAAGCCAATGCATTCCTAGCTTGCATTAAAGAGGGATAGAATCAAGATCACGTGAAGCACCAGTACTGCTTTACAAAGCCTTAGTAAGACCACACTTAGAATACTGAATCCAGTTTTGGTCATCACACAGTATTATAAAAAAGATGTTGAGATTCTGGAAAGAGTCCAGAAAAAAGCAACAAAGATTAGAGGTTGAATGCTAAAATAAATGAAGAACATTTAAAGGAATTGGGTATGTCTTTCTAGTGAAAAGAAAGACTAAGAATGACATGATAGCAGTGTTCCAATATTTGAGGGGTCTACAAAGAGGTCAACCTATTCTCCAAAGCCCAGAAGGCAACACAAGAAACAATGGATGGAAACTAATCAAGAAGAGAAGCAACGAAGAACTAAGGACAAATTTCCCAACAGTGAAAACAATTAAACCAGTGGAACGGCTTGCTTTCTGAAGTTTTGGGTCCTCTATCACTGGAGGTTTTTAAGAAGAGGCTGGAAGCCATTTGTTTGAAATGGTATAGTCTCCTGCTTGAGAAAGGGATTGGACTAGAAGACCTCCAAGGTACCTTCCAGCTCTGTTTATCCTACGCTTATTCCTATGCCTATCCCTGTCCCTGTTTTATCCTAGTTTATTTGACTTTAACACATTTGGCTAAGAGATTAATCTGTGTTCTAATACTTTATCATATAGGACTTCGTTCAGCCATTCTAAGGTTAGATTAGGTTAGGTTAGGGTTAGATTTCTTTCACATTCATTTTTCCGATGATTCATTCTTGACACTCATTTTCAGAATTTCTCATTACTCCTGCATCTTTCATTAATTTAGATTTTCTCATAAACAATAAGATCCATCATACTTCAGACCTTTGCTACATATAATGTAAGAATGAATAGACATGCTTAAACCAAAATAGGACTTCACACTAAAAAAAATCATAATTTTAAGGTCTGTAAATAACCCAGTCGCCCTTTTTGTACTCTTCATGTCATCTAATACAATAATTTATTCCTTGGATCAACAAAAGTCAGGCATAAATATTGATCTCAACTGCCTATCATGGCTGGTCTAAACACATCTGTTCCACTAAGGAAACATATAGGCAACCTGGTGAATGTTACAAATACAACCAAAACTCAGTTTTATTCCAAGCACCCTCCTGCAAACATTCAAGCTAGCGACTGCCAACATCCAAAAACCTACAAATTAACAAATATGTAAAATACGTTGGACCCTAATTTGATGAAGAAGCTACAGTGGTTTATCCATTGGGGATTACAGTTCTTTAACTAGCCTGGAAACTTGTCCCATGTTTTCAAAAAATAGCTTTCCTCTTTATTTTGCAATTTAGGGGGGGAAAGGAGATTAAAAATAAGCAGAAAGACGATTTTGAAAAGAAAAAAAACCTTGTGAGAATTTTATGTGAATCATTCTTACATCTATGATCGCACGCGGCGACTATTAGTGCCGGAAGTATAATATATTCATATCTCTATGATCGTGTAAGTGACGTAATTCGATGCAGCAACGGGAAAAGTGTTCGAATCGATTTAAAAATAACCAAGATGGCGGCAACTGGAGGCGGCGGGCCGGATGTCAACCTCCCGGGCCTGGAGGGCGAGGCGGGGCCAGACTCAGAGCCTGACTCGGAGGTGTTTTCGTGCGTTGCCCACTGCTCCGACCTTGCCTGCCGCCAGAACGAACAGCGGCGGTTAGGCCTCTTCTGTGACGTCACGTTAGCCTTCAGTGGCGGCAGCAATGAGGAGGAAGAAGAGGAGGGGGGAATGGGCGGGGCCTCCTCCGGCTCCGATCCCCCGCCGCGAGAGTTCCGGGCGCACCGCTCGGTCCTGGCAGCGGCCACCGAATACTTCGCTCCTCTCCTTCTGGGCGACTTTGCGGAGTCCCGCTCGGGGCGGGTAGAGTTACGAAAATGGAGTTCGGGAGCGGGGCCAGACCCGGAGACGATCGAGGCGGTCATCAGCTTCATGTACACGGGGACCGTTCGCGTCAGTCCTGGCAACGTGCACGAGGTTCTGGAGTTGGCCGACAGGTGAGGCGGGAAGTGTCAGGTGATAAATCAGACGCCAACCGACTGATGTATGTGGGCAGAAAGGTTTTCCTGAGTTCTGATGGCTGAAGGTATCTTAACCCGAGGGAGTTTTTAGTGAAGGCAACCAAGGATGGTCATTCGGTGCCTCCTTCCCTGGAATTGTGAAAATTGATCTTGGGTTCCAGTATAAACCAGTGACAGCTTTAGTTGGAGTAGACTACTTTGCCAGAAAGACTAGTGGTCTGGCTTGCTATAAGGCATATCAAGTTGCTATTAGAATTGAACAAAGTGTAGAAAGACACAGAATGGCAGCATTGAACATGGCCAAGGTGAACATTCTTATGGCAACATTTCTTCCCAATGCAGTTTCTGAATTACTTGAGTTAAAGCATGAAGGGGGACTGCTGGACACTTAAAGACAACTTCAGCTCTGGCACCTTTAAAAAAAAACAGTGGCACTTCACATTTTTGAATGTCAGTTTAGTGGGAAGCCAAATACAAGTTATTAACTATCTAATAATTCTCCGGTGGCATTTCTAAATTGCCTTTTTGTTTTGCAGGTTCTTACTAATACGTCTAAAAGAGTTCTGTGGGGAATTCCTCAAGAAAAAACTGAGTCTCTCCAACTCTGTAGCCATTCACAGCTTAGCTCATATGTACTCTTTGAACCAGCTGGCTTTAAAAGCTGCTGAGATGATCAGGAGGAACTTCTACAAAGTCATCGAAGATGAAGAGTTCTATACTTTGCCATTTCACCTTATTAGGGACTGGCTTTCAGATTCAGAAATCACAGTGGACGCAGAAGAGATTCTCTTTGAGATGGTTTTAAAGTGGGTCCAGAGAAATCCTGACGAAAGACAAAAGTACTTTGGAGAGCTCTTTAAGCTTCTCCGACTATCACAAATTAAACCAACCTATTTGACTCAGCATGTTAAATCTGAAAAGCTGGTATCAAGCAATGAAGCATGCCTCAAACTTGTGTTGGAAGCAGTGGAAAGCCATGCTCTCAAGGGTGAGAATGTTCAGTTGGGTACATTCCAACAAATTACCTCCCCCATCTCATCTCTGCCTCGTTTTGGCCAAAACATGGATGTTATCATGGTCATTGGTGGTGTGTCGGAGGGTGGTGATTACTTGAGTGAGTGTGTGGGGTATTTTATTGATGAAGATAGATGGGTGAATTTACCACCCACCCACAATCACCTTGATGGACATGCTGTGGTAGTAACCGAATCCTATCTTTATGTGGCAGGTTCCATGGAGCCTGGCTTTGCCAAGACCATGGAACGGTATAACCCAGGTAGAAATGTTTGGGAGCAGGTTTCCAATCTGATAACCAGGAAGCATTATTTTGGACTTACTGAGGTAAAGGGAAACCTGTATAGCATTGGTGGGCGGGGTTATTTCATCCCTGGTTTTAAAGAAGTGGCTGTCTACAATCCCGATCAAGATAAGTGGCACAATTTGGAGTCTGCACCAAAGATACTCCGGGATGTTAAAGTGATTACAATAGACAACAGATTTGTTTACATGGCAGCTCGCACACCAGATGACGGAGATAATGAAGATGGCTTAAGGTCTGTCATTATTCGCTATGATGCAGACACACGACAGTGGCGAGATTGTGAGTCTCTGCCACTCCTTGACAACTATTGCTGCTTCCAAATGGTTGTGGGGAACACCAACTTTTACCACACCTCTTCATGTTGTCCCAGAAGCTATCCTCTAGACCATGAAGAGGCCAAGAGAAAAATCTCTAACGAAGTATCTGATGATATTCTGGAAAGCTTACCGTCAGAGGTTCTTAGCATTGAAGGTGCAGCTATCTGCTATTACAAAGATGATATCTTCATCATAGGTGGATGGAAGAACAGTGATGATACTGATAAACGGTACAGAAAAGAGGCCTACCGCTACTGTGCTGAGAAGAAGCGTTGGCTGTTACTCCCTCCTATGCCTCAACCTCGCTGCCGTGCTACAGCCTGTCACGTGAGAATCCCCTTTCGGTCCTTGCATGGTACCCAGAAATATCCAATGCCGCAAAACCTAATGTGGCAGAAGGATCGGATCCGGCAGATGCAGGAGATACACCGACATTCCTTAAATTTACGGAGGATGCCTCACTCTCAGATAGAATGCTAGCTTGAATAAACGCCATCAGAAATATCTGTCTGTAATTGTCATGCCTGGCATGGACTAATAGTCACCAAACTGCTTAAGCATTGGAGACAAAGCTTTCTTGTTGAATATTTGATCTGGATTACAAGTGCCACATGGAAATTTGGTGAATACTAGGCATAAATATGAAGATAAGCAGACATAAAATGCTTAGAGTCTGTTGGTTTCTCCACAGATGTGATCCAGATAAAGAATCCAACAAAAGAATTGTTCTTGCATTTTGTAAATGTGTTCAGATTGTATAAAATTGTATAAAAATTCAGCACAGCCTTTTTTCCCTTACATGTATATATTGGACTTGCTTTTTGTGTATTAGGTCATCTCATCTCACTTATTAAATGTTATACAGGTCATGTGAAATATTTCTATTTGTTTTATAATACCAATGTATATGTAAGGTTTTCTTAAGACATTTTTATCTGCTTTTGCAGAGATATTTCTCCTTTTAATCTCTGAATCTGCTTATTTCTGTCAAATATGGATATGTGCAATACAAAACAAGAAGAGTAAAGTACAATCTTTCTAAGAATTTCAAAATGTTCCATGATTATAATATTTTATACTTTTATTTATCTAAAAGCACTTGAGTTTGCTAAATGTGTATTGATAAAAAATAAAATTTATTATTTGGATCATTTGCATTTATATAATAAATGCAAATGTATTTAAAAACCTAATTTTTAGCAAGACCATTCAATTTTTTTGTAGTCCCCCTGGTTTCCCATTAATTAATTTTATTTAATTGGTCCAATATTCCAGCCTTAAAGAAATGAATGGAAAGACCAAAAGAATACTAATTCATAACTGAAGCAATTGGGAATACATTATGGCAGGATTAAAGTTGCAAAAATTCTGGGTGTCAGTATATAGGTAGTAACTTTTAACTACCATCTGATCCATCTTCAACCATCAAACTTCTGTGTCTTAATGATATATAATTCCTTATGTGGATAGTTACACAATTCAGGCAGACAAAATCATGTAGAACATACAATATTTAATATAAACTTCTTGATCCAACAGAATATTTAATTTTACATCCATAAATAATTTTGTTCCATTATATGTGTCCCAAGGTGTCCGACACCTTACTTGATTTCCTGAGGCAGTTTTGTAATGAAATTTGCTTTGGCATCATTATTATTTCTACTCTCTTTCAGAACTTAAATATGTATTCACAGCATTTATCCTGTGTCTACAAATGATTAAAATAACAACCATCTTATGAGATCATCTTATGAAACCATCTTTGTTTAGCTAGCTAGAGCAAGATAGAGTACCTCTTAATCTCCTTTTCACACTTTGTATCAGAAACGGCAGTAAATAAAAATGTAGTGATAGCAATGTCTGAGGAAATCTCAAGAAAAATCAATCGTAGTCATCAGATGACATGCAAGCAGAATCCTTAGAAAAAAAATTGACTGCTTCTTCATCTATTAAGTATTTTCTGAGAAAGATCTAAAACAATTAACTTCATCTAGATCTATTTTTCTAATCTAACTTTTTCTTCTCTTTTAACTAGTTTATATTTATCCCTGAGAGATTAATTTGCAATCTTCGCTGCCAGTTTTCCCAGAATGTCAAGTGGGGAAGTTGGTTGGGAAAGTTGCAAGTGAAGGAGATACTGGATTTCAGGTCTGTCACTCAACTTGATAAGGGATTTTCCTTCCCCTCCCTTCATGCTGGAAGAACTTAGTGAAAATGCTAGCAAAAGCCAGTATTTTGAACATTGGCCTTCACTAGTGTTTTCCCCTCAGAGGGGAAAGGAAAGCACTTCTTTACCAGCATTTTCCCTATGAAATGCTACTGTTTTGAAAGGCTCAGAATACTGGCCTTCTACTTTCGGAATCTTTCAAAACATGCATTTGCTAGCATTTTCACCTCTGGAAGAAATTCCTCGGCGCAATGAAGGAAGAACCTGAAATTTGGGGAAAACACTAGTGACCACCTTCTTCCTTGGTAATGTAGGGAGACGGCCCAAGCCTTCCAAGTGGTTGGAGGTCTGGGCCATCTCTCTGGCACCCCACCTAACAATCCATGCAGTGATGGGTTCCTACCGGTGTGGTCCACTCTACCGCACCGGTAGCGATTGGCTGGTGACATCATGCCGATGCCGATCCCTGGGTGCCGCCATCTTTTTTTGATTTTTTTTTAATTTTTTAAAAAAAAATTCCTTCTGAGCATGTGCAGAAGCCGAGTTCCGGCACTGTGCATGAGGTCACCATCTGTTTTTCGGCTTTGTTTTTTGCCATGCCGTGCAGGAGGAAGCAAACTGGCAGCGAGGTAAGTAAAAAAAAAACCTCCCCAGCCAGCGTTTCTCCTAAAGGCTCTGGGGAGGGGGGCATAAAGAGCAGCCCAGCAACTTTGCAGGGTCCTTAGAAAACCACCTCTCCCCAGCCAGCGTTTCTCCTAAAGGCTGGAGGGAGGGTGAGACAGAGGGCAGCCCGGCAACCTTAGCAGGAGGGAGGGGGGAGAGGAAAAGAAAAAAAAGGAAAGTGGGAGGGAAGGAAAGGAAAGCAGGGAAGGGAGGAGAGGGGAAGGGGAGGGAAGAGAAGGAAAGGGGGAAGGGAGGGGACGGGAGGGAAGGAAAGGAAAGGAGGAAAGGAAAGAAATGGAACGGGAAAAGAAAGGAAAGGAAAGAGGGGAGGGAAAGGAAAGGAAAGAAGGGAAGGAAAGGGCGGGGGGAGGGGAATGGAGGGAAGGGAAGGGGGAAGGGAGGAGAGGGGAGGAAATGGAAGGAAAGGAATGGAATGGGGAAAGAAAGGAAAGGAAAGGAAAGAAGGAAAGGAAGGGGGGAGGGGAGGGACTACAGCTACAGCTCTGGAATATGGGACTGACTTTCCCACCAACATCAGCAAACCACTGTCAGTCTGCCCATCTTCATTTTCCTTCACTCAGATTGACCAAGCTTCTTGAGAGAAGGAACACAAAAGAGGTTTCCAGGCTGGACCAGGCACTTTCTCTCGGGCCTCGCAGAAGCAGACAGGTAGGCCTGAAAGGTGGCTGAGCTTCCCCCCACCAGTGGTCTACAGGATTTAAAATTATTAATTTGGTGGTCCCTGAGATCCAAAAGGTTGGAGACCCCTGATCTATCACACTCTTGGGCAAAGCGTGTGAGCCATTTCCTCCTTTCATTGGTCCATAAAGTACATCTATAGTATGTAGATAATAAAGTTGAAAAATGGTGAACAATATTTTTACAGAACTGTAGATTTGTTGAGGCTGGGTGTGACAAGGAATGGCTGGGAGGGGAGGGGCCAGGTGAGGCACCCTTTGACGTGAGTGACATTGAGTTGGCCACGCCCACCCAGTCACATGACCATCAAGCCTCGCCTGCCGAGTCACATGACCATGAAGCCACACCCACAAACAAGCCATGCCCACAGAGTGGCAGTAAAAAATTTGGGAACCCTACCCTGAATCCATGTGGTCCCTTGATTGTAACGGGGAGGAGGGATTGCATTCACTGAGAGATAATGATGTATCTTGTTCAAATGATCACTCAACAAATGAGATTCTGTGCCCAACTGTGGTCAGAAAAGGACTACTTTTTTAAATGACACGCATTCACAAGCAACATCCAAAATGACTTATAATATTAAAATACAAAACTTACCAGACTAAACAGTTTTGCAAGCAAAACAAAGATTTGCAATGAAAGTCAAATACCTAGTATGAAGTTTTCAAATATTTAATATCAGGTAGTACGGATATACATATTCTATAAATTCAATCTATTTAACATTAAAGGGAATGCTGAGCGATCTAAGAAAAACTTCAGACTGAAAAGCTACAATTCCAATTAAACAATTTTCCATACAGATGTGTCCATGCTTAGAGCTGGATAATATTTTTCTATATTTCTTAATAAGTACCTTTGTTAATTGTTTTGTGAAAGGGAGTTTATAGCCCTGTAACTTTGGAATATCAAAAGATTTTTAGTAAATAAAACCTTTCTTCACCATAAAAAAGTGGCTGATGAAAATATGTCTTTAAGGCAGACAAATAGCATAATTTATCAGACTCTTATTTTAATATCAGGATAATGAAATCCGGGGCTTAGAAAGCTTAGAACTACGTCGCCTTCGACACGACCTAAGCATAGCTCATAAAATTATCTGCTACAACATCCTTCCTGTCAACAACTACTTCAGCTTCAACCACAACAATACACGAGCACACAACAGATACAAACTCAAAGTGAACCGCTCCAAACTTGACTGTAGAAAATATGACTTTAGCAACAGAGTGGTAAATGCCTGGAACTCACTACCTGACTCTGTGGTTTCGTCACCAAACCCCCAAAACTTTACCCTTAGACTGTCTACTGTTGACCTCACCCGATTCCTAAGAGGTCAGTAAGGGGCGTGCATAAGTACACCACCGTGCCTACCGTCCCTGTCCTAATGTTCCCTCTTACCAGTACCCATCTTATGTATATAAACTGTTGTAAGGAATATCCTTCTGGGTTCAGTTCCAAGTGGGGAAAAAGAGACAGGATTCATGGAAGTTGCTTGGAAAGAAGGTTTAATGGTGGATAGGAGCACATGGCAGGAGCCCCTGTACAGAAAAGGTAGATTACATGCTTCCGGGTGTGGGTGAAGAGGAAAAAAGGGAAGAAGAGATGCTGAGTTCCTTGCTTTATACTCTCTCTTGGGCCCCTCCCTAACTGTTTCCTGTTCCTATATAGAAATGTATTCCATTGCCTGTCAGACCCCCAGGGGCATGCTGGGGCAACTCTTTTGGGCTGTCCCAAGTCCTAGGGGCATGGTTGATGGAATCTTCCCAGGTCCCATGTGGTATAATGAAAAGGCTTTGGGATTCCTATTATGGTTCTTTGTTATGCAGAAGACTGTTGGGAGGAATGTATGAGCTGGGCCCAGTCCTTAATGGCCCATTGGCAAAGGGTGGGGGCAGGTAGCTGCAGGAAGCTGCTTTGTATTTAGACCAGGTTTCTCCTTTCGTCATTCAGGGAAACATATTCTTTCCTTTTTCAATATTTCCTAGGATATTTCATTTTCTAGGAGGGGGTGAGTACTAGCTTCCTACAAAACAATGTTATATCTATGTATATTACCAACATGTACTTGACAAAAACAAACAAACAAACAAACAAATAACTAACTAACTAAAATACATCAGCACGCAGGTTTAACCCCATCCTAGCCCCCAGTACAGTTCTATAATAAAAATTAGTATTAGGAAGGCAATAAAATATTAGGAAAACTGTGGACATCTATGCAATTGCAGGACTTATCCTAGTATCTCAGACATGAATTAAGTTTATTTCTGAATTTGTCAGTATTTAATCTAACATTTTATTTAACTTAAAAAAGAAACATTTAGCATATATTCTGAGAAGGTTCTCATGATTGTTAGAAGGTTAGAAGAAGCCTTACAAACAACGGGAAAAGCTTATTGCAGAAGCTGCCATACCAGCAGCTAAAGAAAAAATGAAGGTAAGTGGAGTGCTTTAAGCTTGCTGAATATACCGTGTAACTGACCAAGGCCTCCCCAGCCTGGAGGGACAAGGAATAAGTCCAGATCTCCGAAGCCTGATTGGCTGGGGAGCAGGTCTGGGCTTCCGAGGCAGCAGCAGCTTTCCACGACACTGCAGCACCCCTGAACTCATAAGGGGCTTATGTTGGGCCTCCCCCATCCTCCTGGGGCACCTTTACACCTTTACACTCTTTGTCCAGGGCTCCATTTGCTTAATGACCTGCAGTCAGTTAAGGCCCACAACTGGGAGAGCTGTTATTGCGGTTGTCACCTGATTTCTCAATTCTCAACCACTTAGTCATTGCAATTCTGGTCCCAGTTGTGATCATAGTTTGAGGACTATCTGTAATACTTGAGTGCTACATTCATAGGTACACACTCTTCACATATAAACTTTCCTTTTTGGTTTGAAACTAAGGCTCACCTTTCACAATGAAGGTAAGAGATATCAGTACAATGTTATTTATTTATTTATTTATTTATTTATTTATTTATTTATTTATTTATTTAGTTAGTTAGTTAGTTAGTTAGTTAGTTAGTTAGTTAGTTACTTAGTCGTATATATCAGTAATAGCGAACCTTTTTTTCCTCGGGTGCCAAAAGTGTGCGCGCTAGTGAGCGCACATGGCCACACACATAATTCAATACCCCCCATATGCCCCATCCCCCTGTGCATGTGTACTTGACCCCCCCCCGCTCCCCCGCTCCCTGACTTGCGGTGGGTCCCGTAGGCCCGTTTTTTCGCCCTCCCCAAGCTCCAGAGGCTTTCTTGGCGCCTGGGGAGGGTGAAAATGCCCTCCTCCGCCCCCTGGTGACCCTCTAGATGCTGAAAACACCCTCCCAGAGCCTCCACACAAGCCAAAAATCAGCTGGCGCTGAGCTAGGGCAACAGCTCGTGTGCCAGCAGATATGGTTCCGTGTGCCACCTGTGGCAAACGTGGCATAGGTTCGCCATCATGGGTATATATGATTAAAGACAAAGTATAAACATGATTGTGAATACGTAAGATGTATAAGCATGGTTATGAGTACATGAGATGGTTACGAATACATGGGAACATTAGGACAGGGACAGTAGGCATGCTTGTGTGCTTATGCATGCCCCTTACAGACCTCTTAGGAATAGAGTGAGGTCAATGGTAGACAGTCTGACGTTAAAGTTTTGGGGGTTTGGGGAAGAAACTACAGAGTCAGGTAAAGTATTCCAGGCATTGACCACTCTTGCTGAAGTCGTATTTTTTGCAATCAAATTTGGAGTGGTTTACGTTAAGTTTGTATCTATTGTGTGCTTGTGTATTGTGCAGTTGAAGCTGAAGTAGTCATTGACAGATACGACATTGTAGCAGATAATTTTGTGTGCTACACTTAGGTCAGATTGAAGGCGGCGTAGTTCTAAATTTTCTAGGCCCAAAATTTCAAGTCTGGTGGCATAAGGCGGGGGTCATCGATCTTTCGGACCTCAGGGACCACTAAATTCATAATTTTAAATCTGCAGACCACTAGTACGATTTTTAAAAAAAGGATAAATAGTATTTAGTGCAATATAAAAAATGCAAATAATTTTTCTGCGGACCACCAAAATTTTCTCATGGACCACCAGTGGTCCGCAGACCACTGGTTGGTGACCACTGACATAAGATATTCTTTCTTTCTTTCTTTCTTTCTTTCTTTCTTTCTTTCTTTCTTTCTTTCTTTCTTTCTTTCTTTCTTTCTTTCATTTGTCAAAACGTGTACAAGATAACAGGTATGGTATAAACATAAACAAAAGCAAAGTAGGTATAGGTAAATTTAGACAATAGGACAGAAGGACAGGGACGGTAGGCACAATGATGCGCTTATGCATGCCCCTTACAGACCTCTTAGGAATGGGGTGAGGTCGACTGTAGACAGTCTAAGGTTAAAGTTTTTAGGGTTTGGGGAAGAAACCACAGAGTCAGGTAGTGCATTCCAGGCATTGATCACTCTGTTGCTGAAGTTGTATTTTCTGCAGTCGAGTTTCGAGCGGTTTACATTGAGTTTGAATCTATTGTGTGCATGTGTATTGTTGCGGTTGAAGCTGAAGTATTAATTGATAGGTAGGACATTGTGGCAGATGATTTTATGAATTACATTTAGATCAGATTGAAGGCAACGTAGCTCTAAGTTATCTAAGCCCAAAATTTCAAGTCTGGTGGAATAAAGTATTCTGTTGCGAGCAGAGGAGTGGAGGACTCTTCTTGTTAAATATTTCTGGACTCTCTCAATTGTATTAATGTCCAATATGCAGTGCGGGTTCCAGAAAGGTGAGCTGTATTCGAGGATTGGTCTGGCAAATGTTTTCTATGCTCTGATTAGCAGTGTAATATTGCCAGAGAAGAAGCTACGCAAGATTAGATTAACTCTTTGTGCCTTTTTGGCAATGTTGTTACAATGGGCTCTGGTACTTAGGTCATTAGATATGAATACTCCAAGGTCCTTAACAGAGTGAGGGTCATCTACAAGGTCGTGTCCTCAGGTTTATATTTTGTGTTCTGATTCTTTTTGCCAATGTGTAAGACAGCATTTGTTGGTCGAGATTTGCAATTGCCACCTGTTTGACCATTCTGATACGTAGTTAAGGTCTTTTTGAAGGGTAGCAGCATTGTCGGTGGTGTTGAATAGTTTTACATCATCTGTAAAGAGGACGCAGTTGCTTTTAATATGATCATATAATAATAATATTATTATTATATATCATATAATCATATAATATTATATAATATATAATATAATATATATATTATAATATATATAATATATAAATATATAAATATATTATAATATATATTATATATTATATAATATATAATATATATAATAATATAATATATAATAAAATCATATAATATTATTTTAATATGATTGTTAAGACAATCTGTACAGCTTTGCTACAAATGACACATTTGTTAGTGTTGTAACCTCTACCACAAAAAAATTATAATATGAAAAAGATTTTAAATTAGTCATTATTTAACCATGTGACAAGCCATTTGCAAATTTCTATAAACAATGACTGTGTTATAAGCACCTTTCATCTTGCAATCACAGTAGGCAAATGATATTTAGAATAGAATGGAATAAAATAACAGAGTTGGAAGGGATGTTGGAGGTCTTCTAGTCCAACCCCCTGGTCAGGCAGGAAACCCTATATTGAATGTAGGAGAAGTAACTCAGGAGAGGTAGAGAGGAAACTGGAAATATTGGCTATTCTGTAGAAAGTTTTGTGAAAATATAGAAGCAGCAGGTTTTAAACCTAGCTTTTTGTTCCATCAATAACTTGCAATAGGTTTTTGTTTTTTTGTTTTAGCAATGATGACACAAATTGATGCTAGCTTAATATGCATGCATCTCTTATTTACTATGATACTAGCATTTCATGTAGCGCACCATGTTAAATAGTGAAGTGTATATGTCCTTAATTATAGAATTTGGGGGGGGGGAAATGATCCTATAAATAGCAGGGTTTTTTTAATTACAATTAGTTTATGCTTAATAACCAATCATTTAGCAACTCTTTAAAATTACAACAAGCCCCCTCAACTACTTATGACCTGGTTCTGGAGTTTCAATGGCTTCACACACGCGTACACACACACACACACACACACACACACACACACACACACACACACAATCATATGATAGATTTAGAGCACTTGATAACTGGTTCACCTTTGTAGCCAATTGCAGCATTCCATGGTCATATGACTTCACTTTGTGATATTTTTGGCTGGCTTACAAGACTGGTTTCCTGCAAAAATCACCATAGGAATACATGTAGTCCTCAAACTATAAATGGCTATTTAATAACTGTTCAAAGTTACGAATGCATCCCAAAAGTGTACTTATGACAAAGGTTCAGAATTGTGAACTACAAGAAACTTCTGCAGTATCTCTGACATGTAGTCAGTCATTTCTGAAGCTCGCCATTTTTAGTCCTGTGAGTGCCCTTTCTTGCCCAGTTATGATAAGCAATGGTTGGCATGCTCCCCCTTGGTCACATGACCAGTCAAGTTCAGGGATTTTGCAGCTGGCACATCATTTCCCCCCTCTCTTCATTGCTGCCAGCCGAAGGACTAGATCAAGGGTCGGAAATTGCGGCTCGCGAGCCACATGTGGTTCTTTGGGCCCCCTGCTGTGGCTCCCTGTCCCATCACTGGCTGGCTTCACCCCCCTCCCTCACCTGGCCTGAGAGGGTACAGTAGACGGCGGGAATGGAGAAGCGGCGGGGCTGTTTCTCTGGCGCTGGTTGAGGAACATAGCTACCCCCAGCGGAGACTTCCCTTCAGGCAACGCTCCTCCCCCTCTCGCAACTCCGACTGGCTGTGGCGGGGCCAGTAGGGTGCGCATGCGCCGGGAGACCCTCTTGGAAGCCACGGAGAAGTGAGAACCTTCCTTCTGGAAGCGAGAAGCCGCAGAGGGTGGGCGGTTTCTCGCTTAAGGAAGGTATTTGGATGCGGCTTCTCTCCTTCCCTAAGGATCCGGCCATTGCCTTGCCTTGAGGCACGACCACAAACCAGAAGCCATACTACAGCTGCATCATTAGCCACTTTAAACCCCTCCAATCCATACATGAAGCAAACTGACACCCTCCATGAAGATGTGGTACGACCAAGAACCAGAAGCCAAACAGCAGCAATGCAGCTCACCAGCTCAAATGCCCCTGCAAGTCAGACTAACCTAAGAACACCCCCAGCCAATCAGAGCACAGCTAACCCCCCAGCCAATCAGAGCACAGCCAAGCCCCCAACCAATCAGAACACACCTCCAACCAATCAGAACACAGCCATGCTCCCATCCTATCAGTTCAAACCTCCACTGGCAGTTAAAAGGAAGAAACAGCAGCAATCTCACATTGCTCCTAGAAGCAGGAAGCAGAAGACACCAGCCTGAAGATGATGAATGAGACTTCATCGAAACGTCGCCAAGACACTTCCAATTTCATGCGGTAGAAAACCCGAATACCCAAAGACATATATATATATATATATATATATATATATATATATATATATATATATATATATATGTATGTATGTATGTATGTATGTATGTATGTATGTATGTATGTATGTATGTATGTATGTATGTATGTATGTATGTATATATGTTTATATGTTTATATGTGAATATGTGAATAACTGTGATATTGGTTTAATTCTGCAAATAAAAAGTTGTAAAACTGGGTTTGGTCATAAGGGTGCCTCAGCTTATGAACATAATGACTTATAACCAGAAATTCTGGGCTTTATTATGGTTGTAAATTGAGAGCCATCTGAAAGAACTACTTGCATTCTCTGACCCCAAATAAAATAGTAAAATATAACTCTACAAAATATAAAATTCTTCCTAAGACTTCATAATGAATCAGGAATCTGTAAAATAACATTTTGTTTAATTTTTCTGTTGTGATCGTAATTTGTTTTGCGTCTATTCTTCAGTAAGTGGGTCAGCTCTCAGACTGAGAATCAAACTTTTTCCCAGTCAAGAAGAATTGTCTAGAAGCTACACTGGCTCCTAAACATTATTTTTTAAAATGCAATTCATTATGTGTAACACTAAACACTAATTAAATAAAAATTATTTATCTTTATCTTTTGTTCATGTTGTTATTTGTGATTGCAGCAAGACAGAAAATGAATGAAGATCTATTCAAGATGCTTGCCTTAAAGGTGCTTTTCAAAAGGCAACTGAACTTTCTTTGTTTTTGCTTGAAGATATTTCACTTCTCATCTAATAAGCTTCTTTATTGAGAATCTCCATAGATATTTAAGATGGTTAAATCCAGATTCCTGCAATGATGATCGAAAATGGTCTCGTCCAAATTGATGACACATTTGACCACCCAACCTTGCGCTCAGCCTGGTCGTATCCTATACATACTAGATAAATAAAATGCTTTCATTTAGTACAATAGCTTTGGCAATTGGATGGGGAATAAATTCCTGAGAATTTTTGGAAAAGGATTTGAAATTAACCAAGTTTATGTGATGTTGCTGAGCTGCAACATGAGGAAATAATTTGTCCTTTTGACCTTTGAATTTCTTATATGACTTGATTTGCCTGTTTCAGGATGCTGCATAGCACTGCACAATGGTCTGTTTAACTGTACTCTTTAACCTGTTAGCAATAATATGATTTGTATGGTTACCAGTTATTAGTATTGTTGGAAGAAATATTCCAGGTCTAGTTCCAAGCTGGGAGAAAGGCACTGAAGACAAAATTGAGGCTGGAGGCTGATTGGATTTATTGATGAAGCAGAACCAAGCACATGTGATTCTGGGTAGCTGACCACATGGAGTTGAGAGTGAGGGATTTTTATACCTTCTCTTGGGCTTTGCACTTGAACTTCCTGTTCCTGTGCAAGAACATGTATTCTATTGGCTGTTGTCAGACTCCCATGGTGCCATGTACAAATGCTAATAGTTTGTCTGAGCTAAGCTTGGCTGAAGTTTGGCTGATGCAATGAAGGGACTTGTTGGGGAATTTCTATTGTGGCTGAGGGCTAACCCTACCTTTGTTCTGAAAGCCAAATCTGACTCTAGGTTTTGCCTCAGTTTATCTTTCCAATAAGCAACTGAGTCAGAAGATCATTTAAAAGAAGTTTATTAGGGTACCCTGATAAAGTGGGTCTCTCTATGAAAAAGAGAGAGAAAACCTCGAGAGCCCCATGTTTCCCTTCTTTTTATAGTTAACACAACAAATAAAATGCAAGAAAAAAGTTGATTGGACAGAATAAAAGTAACCTCCCCTTTGCATAGGAAATCAGTTACATGTAGTCAAACATGTTACATATTTGTATCCCATAATATCACACATATTCAATAAAATGAGGTCCGAGGTCAGAAGGGGCATAATTGTAAGGGAAAAGATTGTTTAGAGTTCACAAAAGAGATAAGCCAGACCCCAAGTTGTACTAACAAACTTTTCTTATCTGAAGGTAGTCTCCAGCTTGTTTATCAGTTTAGTAATGTTAAAGGGTAATAAATCTGAACATCACTTTAAAAGAGAGAATATCAATCAGATTAAAATACAAGGTAACTATGTTAATTAACAAATTACAAAACACATGTTATTTGCCCCTCAGTTCAGACCTTGCTGCAAGGAATTTGCTTATGAGTAGAGCTAGCTATCTCATATATCTCTTAAGTGCTGACATCTGCTGAGGGCTATTAAGAAAGGTGGGGGCTATTAAGAGTGAATCTGCTTCCTGCCTCTAAAAAAACCATGTTTCTCCATTTCTCATCCAGGGAAATATAATATTCTACCTTTTTAAATATTTCTCAAAATATGTCATTCTTCTAGGAGAGGGATGGGTGCTAACTTTCTACAGTTTATAGTTTTGCATTTTTTCTGAATTCAACAATGTGATTATTCAATAAACAATAGGTCACCAAACCATGCTGTTTTATACTAACCATTAGTTTACCATGGTTTCTGACAAACAACAAATCAGAAGGACCCACTTTTTACTGATTGCACATAGCAGGACTGGATTCAAGGAAGTAATGGTGGGATTAGAATATTATTCTTGATTTAATTTTATTATTATGTTTAATTTCAATTATATTTTACCTCCATTCATATAATCATTTTTCTGGGCTTAAAAATTACAATTTGATATTCATTTGAGAGCTGTAGATTGCACATCTTCACATAACGTATAAATCATGGTTTGTAATCCCACTAAATGGATTAATGATTAGGTGTAAAATGCAAAATTTGATGAGTCTACTTAATGACATAAATTTAATGAAACAAATTAGAGTAGGTACTACTGAGATACATTAAACAAAAGTTTTTGTCATCTAAGGTTAACTTTGAGGAATGTTTGTATTTTTAGTTTGTGCGTTTCTGCAAGTAGGGAGTTTCATGAATGTGCTAACCCCTTTTTTTTAAAAAGCGAGCTATTTGCAGTACATAACAATGCATAGTTATCCAGACGGTACTAATTCAAGAAATAATTGCTGAAATGCTCCTAATTAAAGAAGAGCCAGTTTTTGCAAACAAGATAACTTATGCGAATTTTATCTCTATCATTCTTTTATCTATCATCGCAAGCGGCGATTTTTTTTAATTTCCGGAAGTATAATATATATATATATCTCTATGATCCTGTAAGTGACGTCAAAGTGTTCGAATCGATTGAGGAGAAACCAAGATGGCGGCGGCTGGAGGTGGCGGCGATTTGGACGCAGGAGGCCACGGCGACGCAGATGTCAACCTCCCGGGCCCGGAGGGCGAGGCGGGGCCAGACTCAGAGCCTGACTCGGAGGTGTTTTCGTGCGTGGCCCACTGCTCCGACCTCGCCTGCCGCCAGAACGAACAGCGGCGGTTAGGCCTCTTCTGTGACGTCACGTTAGCCTTCAGTGGCGGCAGCAATGAGGAGGAGGAAGAGGAGGGGGGAATGGGCGGGGCCTCCTCCGGCTCCGATCCCCCACCGCGAGAGTTCCGGGCGCACCGCTCGGTCCTGGCAGCGGCCACCGAATACTTCGCTCCTCTCCTTCTGGGCGACTTTGCGGAGTCCCGCTCGGGGCGGGTAGAGTTACGAAAATGGAGTTCGGGAGCGGGGCCAGACCCGGAGACGATCGAGGCGGTCATCAGCTTCATGTACACGGGGACCGTTCGCGTCAGTCCTGGCAACGTGCACGAGGTTCTGGAGTTGGCCGACAGGTGAGGCGGGAAGTGTCAGGTGATAAATCAGACGCCAACCGACTGATGTATGTGGGCAGAAAGGTTTTTCTGAGTTCTGATGGCTGAAGGTATCTTAACCCGAGGGAGTTCTTAGTGAAGGCAACCAAGGATGGTCATTCGGTGCCTCCTTCCCTGGAATTGTGAAAATTGATCTTGGGTTCCAGTATAAACCAGTGAAGGCTTTAGTTGGAGTAGATTATTTTGCCAGAAAGACTAGCGGTCTGGCTTGCTATAAGGCATATCAAGATGCTATTAGAATTGAACAAAGTGTAGAAAGACACAGAATGGCAGCATTGAACATGGCCAAGGTGAACATTCTTATGGCAACATTTCTTCCCAATGCAGTTTTTGAATTACTTGAGTTATAGCATGAAGGGGGACTGCTGGACACTTAAAAACTTCAGCTCTGGCACCTTTAAAAAAAACAGTGGCACTTCACATTTTTGAATGTCAGCTTAGTGGAAAGCAAAATACAAGTTATTAACTTTCAAATAATTCTCCGGTGGCATTTCTAAATTGCCTTTTTGTTTTGCAGGTTCTTACTAATACGTCTAAAAGAGTTCTGTGGGGAATTCCTCAAGAAAAAACTGAGTCTCTCCAACTCTGTAGCCATTCACAGCTTAGCTCATATGTACTCTTTGAACCAGCTGGCTTTAAAAGCTGCTGAGATGATCAGGAGGAACTTCTACAAAGTCATCGAAGATGAAGAGTTCTATACTTTGCCATTTCACCTTATTAGGGACTGGCTTTCAGATTCAGAAATCACAGTGGACGCAGAAGAGATTCTCTTTGAGATGGTTTTAAAGTGGGTCCAGAGAAATCCTGACGAAAGACAAAAGTACTTTGGAGAGCTCTTTAAGCTTCTCCGACTATCACAAATTAAACCAACCTATTTGACTCGGCATGTTAAATCTGAAAAGCTGGTATCAAGCAATGAAGCATGCCTCAAACTTGTGTTGGAAGCAGTAGAAAGCCATGCTCTCAAGGGTGAGAATGTTCAGTTGGGTACATTCCAACAAGTTACCTCCCCCATCTTATCTCTGCCTCGTTTTGGCCAAAACATGGATGTTATCATGGTCATTGGTGGTGTGTCTGAGGGAGGTGATTACTTGAGTGAGTGTGTGGGGTATTTTATTAATGAAGATAGATGGGTGAATTTACCACACGTACACAATCACCTTGATGGACATGCTGTGGTAGTAACCGAATCCTATCTTTATGTGGCAGGTTCCATGGAGCCTGGTTTTGCCAAGGCCATGGAAAGGTATAACCCAGGTAGAAATGTTTGGGAGCAGGTTTCCAATCTGATAACCAGGAAGCATTCTTTTGGACTTACTGAGGTAAAGGGAAACCTGTACAGTATTGGTGGCCATGGGAATTTTATCCCTGGTTTTAAAGATGTAGCTGTCTACAATCCTGATCAAGATAAGTGGCACAACTTGGAGTCTGCACCAAAGATACTCCGGGATGTTAAAGTGATTACAATAGACAACAGATTTGTTTACATGGCAGCTCGCACACCAGTTGACGGCGATAATGAAGATGGCTTAAGGTCTGTCATTATTCGCTATGATGCAGACACACGACAGTGGCGAGATTGTGAGTCTCTACCACTCCTCGACAACTATTGCTGCTTCCAAATGGTTGTGGGGAACACCAACTTTTACCATACCTCTTCATGTTGTCCCAGAAGTTATCCTCTAGACCATGAAGAGGCCAAGAGAAAAATCTCTAACCAAGTATCTGATGATATTCTGGAAAGCTTACCATCAGAGGTTCTTAGCATTGAAGGTGCGGCTATCTGCTATTACAAAGATGATATCTTCATCATAGGTGGATGGAAAAACAGTGATGATACTGATAAACAGTACAGAAAAGAGGCCTACCGCTACTGTGCTGAGAAGAAGCGTTGGCTGTTGCTCCCTCCTATGCCTCAGCCTCGCTGCCGTGCTACAGCGTGTCATGTGAGAATCCCCTTTCGGTCCTTGCATGGTACCCAGAAATATCCAATGCCGCAAAACCTAATGTGGCAGAAGGACCGGATCCGGCAGATGCAGGAGATACACCGACATTCCTTAAGTTTGCGGAGGATGCCTCGGTCTCAGATAGAATGCTAGCTTGAATAAATAACATCAGAAATACCTGTCTGTAATTGTCATGCCTGACATGGACTAATAGTCACCAAACTGCTTAAGCATTGGAGACAAAGCTTTCTTGGTGTTGAATTTGATCTGGATTACAAGCACCACATGGAAATTTGGTGTATATTAGCCATAAATGTGAAGGTAAGCAGACATATAAAATGCTTAGAGCCTGTTGGTTTCTCCATAGATGTGATCCAGATAAAGAATCCAACAAAAGAATTGTTCTTGCACTTTGTGAATGTGTTCAGGTAATATTAAAAATTCAGCACATCCTTTTTTTCCCTTACATTTTTTATATTAGGCTTGTTTTTTATGTTTTGGATCATCTCATCTCTCTTTAAGTATTAAAGAGGTCATGTGAAGTATTTTAGTTTGTTTTAAAGTGCTGATATATATGTAATGGACCATTCTTAAGTCTTTTTTTTGCAGCGGCATTTTTATTCTGTTATAAATTTCTAATTTGGAGATGTAAAATAGCTAAAATAAAAACTCTTCTAAGAGGAATAAAGCACAAACTTTCTAAGAACTTCAAAATGTTCCGTGATAATAATTATCTTATAGTTTTATTTATCTAAAAGCGCTTGAGATTGTTAAAATGTATTATAAATTTTGCTAGTTGAACCATTCACAATTATGTAATGAAATATGTCTGAATTCCTTAAGAACTTCACTATAATTTTTAGTGGTTACTGTTCTTCCTTTCAATAGCCCCACTTGTTTCCCATTAATTAATTTTTTTCCAGTTAAGAATTGTGGCCTTAAAAAATGAATGAAAAGACCAAAAAAATCATAATTTATAATTGAAGCAATTGGGAATTCATTATGCAGGGTTAAAGTTGTATAAACTTGGGTGTCGATATCTGGGTAAGTAAATCTCAGTACCATCTGATCTATCTTTGACAATCAAATCCATTTTTTTTAATGTGACACCATTCTTTGTGTGGACAGTTCGGGATGCAAGACTGTTCAATTGGAAAATTTGCCTGAATATTCTTGACTTGAGAGTCCACGTTGTCAAAGTCTTGGCAGCATATAAAATTTATTCTCACTCCAATAATTCAAATGATTGAGATACTGCTATTTACTATTTACTCCTTTCTCTCCATTCCTCTAGCCTAGTAGCATGCAGAATCCCATTTTGTAGGTTCTGGTAGTTTTATGGAAGATACAGAATATATTCAGATGATACAAATATATATTTTATTGGTTCAAGGAATACTGAAGTTTTAGAATGCTGCAGAATTGTTCAGGCAGACAAATTTATATAAAGCATTTATGCAATATTATTTGACATTAGCTTATTGTTCCAAGAGAGTATTTAATTTTACTTTATAAATTCTTTCCATTACAAATATATGTCCCAAAGTTTCAAACATGTTAACTCATGAAATCATCCTTGCTTAAATAGAGCACCTCTCCATCTTCCCTTATGGCCTTGAGTCATAAATGTGGTAGATAAAGATGTAGTGATGGCAATATCTAAGTCTCAGGAAAAATCAAGACCTAGTGCATGAAGTCCCCAAATGATGTATAAGTAGAATCCTCAGATACAGAATTTGCCTCTTCATCTATACATATTTTCTGAAAAAGATATCAAACACTTCATCTAGGTCTGCTATTCTAATCTCTCTTGCTTTTTCTTCTCTTTTAACAAGTCAGATTTATTGCTGGGAGCACAAAAATGAATCATGAAGATGAAATCAGTATGGGAAAGATCTGTATTGGGCAATATTATTATTGATGGTGTTCGATTGGTAAATAACTATGTCTTAAATTTTAGAAGCATTAAAAAAATTAAAAGAAAAGAATGTTACAGACTGACCAATACTGTTTTCCAATTTAGCAGGAAACCTAATTCATGTCTGAGATATTGGGGTAAGTGTTGCAATTGCATGGATGTGTAGGTTTTCCTAATTTATCTTTGCCATCCTAATACTACTTTTTATAATTTAGCTGTAAGTGGGTGGGGGCATGATAAAACTATGGGCTGCAGTAATTATCCTGACATCAAATTAAAACTAACATGTTCTTGTACCACAGAGTAACAAACATTAACAGTCGTTATGCCGCTTGCCTGCCTTAAAGATACTTTATTGTTACCAGCCACTTTTTATGGTGTAATAGCTGCTTCAGAAAACAATTTATCTTCTAGAAATCTTTTGACATTCCAAAGGTGCAGGGATCTAAACTCCCTTCTTCAAAACTATAATCTGAAGTACTAATTAAGAAGTACCCTTCTTAAGAACATTATCTAGCTCCAAGCCTGGACACATTTGTGTGGAAAATTTAAATTTTTTAAATTTGGGATTACAGCTTTTCATTCTGATATTTTTCTTAGATATCTCAGTATTCCTTTTAAACATAATTAAAATGGATTAAACTTACAGTATAGCCATGTCCCTATTAAACAATTTGAAAACTTTGTAGTAAGTATAGTTGGCATTCATTGCAAATCTTTGCCAAATTGCCACAAATAATATATTGATTATACTAATTAAAATGCTTGTTTAAAATGCTTATTTAGTCTGGGTAAGCTTTGTATTTTAAAATCATAAGTCACTGGATGTTGCTTGTGAATGAAGTCACAGCTATTCACATGCCGTTCTCGGGGATTTCAGTTTGCATGTCCAGTTAAGAGCACTCTATAGCAAGCAATCGCATAGTATAATATGCAGCGTGAAATGTCAAAGTTTCTTAATGTAGTGTTTGGATATTATGCTATTAACTTGGTCCCCTGGTCTGAATGCACAACACTGGCTTCTATGTAAAAATCTCTTAACTTTACTTAGTCATGACAACCTTGACAAAACTGCCTTGTGGCAAAGGGAAATGCTCCAACAGATTATAAAAATATTTCCATTTGGAATTATTAACAGATTTAGATTATGTTATGTGGCATATTTGAGAGTTTCAGTTAAATGAATGAGACTTCTGCCAGAGTGAAAATAATTAGAAATACATTTTGTTATTTCCTGCAACCAAAGGAAATTGCAGTGGAATTGTTCAGGGACAGACACACTTCAAAGCTACATAGGGACTTAGGAGACAATAATCTTTTATAAGTTACTAATTTTCTACTGGCAGAATGTATGGTTCCACAGTTTGCCTTTATTTTATGATGCTACTGGAGTATAATAGATCTTTTTATAATAAACAGACATTATTACTCCATAGGCACATATTCTTCATATACAGTGTTTGATCTCTTGCTTTGTGTTCAAAGCACCTTTAACAACAAAGCTAATTAGATATATCAGTACAATGTTATTAAGGTACCGGTAGTCTTCTACTTACAACTATTTGGTTAGCAACCATTCAACATTATAACAAAAAAGTGAAAAAAGTGACTTACAACTAGTATGCACACTTAAAACACTCACAGCTTCCCCATGGTTACATGATGAAAATTCAGGTGTTTAGTAATTTGCATGGAGCATTCCAGGATCATGTAATAGCCATTTACTGTATATTCTTCCCAGCCAGCTTCCTACAAGCAAATAGGGGAAGCTGGATTTGCCTAACTGCGTGATTTACTTAACTACAATGATTCACAAGAACTGTGGCAAAAGAGGTCATAAAATTGAACCCAACTCACTTAACTGCTTTGCTTAATAATAGAAAATCTGGTCCCAATTGTGATTGTATATCAAAGACTACCTATAATCTGTACAGTTTTGTCACAGATGATACATTGGTTGTTTTCATAACATCTACAATAAAAAACATAGTATCAAAAAGATTTTAAGTTGGTCACAATTTAATCAAGTGATAGGTAATTTGCAATAGTTGCCACAAAGAATGACATTGTTATAAGTTCCTTTAATCTTGAAAGGCACTTATAACATAGCGCAACTGACACTTCATATCACTCAGGAGAAGGTGTTCCCCATTTGAAAGAAACTGGTAGCATTGCCTGTTCTATAGTGTTTTGGAAAAGTATAGAAACAGCAAATTTTAAGCCTAATTTTCTCTCCCATCAATAGCTTTGCACTTCTAGCAAGGGGTTATATATTTATAAGGGTTGTAAATCTGTTAATAGTACAAATTGATGCTCAGTTGATATGCCAAGCTAAGACTTGTGGATCTCTTTGGCATGTCATGTAGCATGCCAAGCTAAAATAGAGGTATATATATTTGTCCTTAATTATGGATCACTTTTCTGAAAGCTATCTCATTAGTTGCAGGTTTGCAGTTGCCAGCTTCTGGCCTTCTCTGAATCTGATTAAAATAGTAAAAAATACAAAACTTTATAAAATATAAAACTTTTTCCAGTAAAGACTAGGAAACCATAAAATAACTTTGTTTCATTTTTTTGTTGTGATCCCAATTTATCTTGGGTCTGTTCCTTAATAAATGGGTCAGTTCTCAGAGTGCAATGTAAACTTCACCCCGTTCAGTAGAATTCTCTAGATGCTATGCTGAAACCTACACTTTATTTTTTAAAAATGCAATTCTTTGTTGTCTTACAATTGTGTAACACTAAACACTAATGCAATAAACATTTTATTTCTCTATGTCTTTTGTTCATGTTGTTATTTGTGATTGCAGCAAGATAGAAAATGAACAAATCCTTTAATTCAGGATCCTTTAATTCACATTACAGCACTCCTGATCTAAAATGGCTCCTTCCAATTAATGGCTCTGATCAAGAAAGGACCAAACTAGATAAATAAAACAAAATGCCTTCTTATGGTACAACAGAATATCTGCCTTTGAATAATAATGTTGCCAAGGTACAACATGGGGAAATAGGTTGACTTTTGATCTTGGAACGTATGTGACTTGATTTGCCAGTTTAATCATGGTGGATTAGATATGACAATGGGTAATTTTTAACTATACTATTTAACTTGTTTAGAATATGGTTTGTTTGGTTTAGTCAGTGTACTCAGTAAATATAGCCTTAAGCATAATGATAACTAACCACATCAGAGGTGGGTTCCTGCCTCTGATTGCCGGTGCGGTTAATCGCTGAGTTCGGCGCAGAGCCGAAGAAGCTGCTCCCGTTCGCGGAACGGGAGCTTTCCCCGGGCGCTTTACCCACCCGCATGGATGCCGCCAATTGCGTTCTTTTGCCCTCTGCACATGCCCTCTGCACATGCGGAACGCTTTGGGCATGCGCAGAGGGCAAAAACGCAATTGTCGGCATCCATGCGGGTGGGGAAAGCGCCCGGGGAAAGCTCCCGTTCGCTCTGCGCCGAACTCAGCGATTAACCGCACCGGCAATCAGAGGCAGGAACCCACCTCTGAGCCACATTCTATAAATGAGAAGGATGAACTTTTTACTAGTTTCACATAAGTGACATACCAGGATTGGATTCCAAGAAACAGTGGCAGCATTAGAATTCTTAAATCAAGAATTAACCTAAATTTATAATTATATTAAATTTCAGTTGCAATTTAGTCTAATTTTAGGTAGTTAATAAAATTATCTCCATTACCTTTTAAAATATTTTACTGGCTTTAAAAGTTTTTGTTTTCAGGAAGACCATTTGATTTTTAATTTGTGATTTTCTGCAAATACTGATTTGTCAGAGGTTAACTTCCTCTTTCTATTTCGGCTAATTTTATTTTATTTTATTTATTTTGTCAACACGTACAAGATTTTTATTTTATGAGATTTATATACCGCCTTACAGTGCAAGCACACTCTAAGCGGTTTACACCAGTAAACAATGTATTTTTATATTGCCCCCAACAATCTGGGTCCTCATTTTACCTACCTCGGAAGGATGGAAGGCTTGAGTCAACCTTGAGCAGGTGACATTTGAACCGCTGACCTGCGGATCACAGTCAGCTAAAGTGGCCTGCAGTACTGCCTCTAACCGCTGCGCCACCTCGGCTCGATAACAGGTAATTTAAAGTAAACTTGAACATACTAATTCAAGAAATAATTGAAGTGATCCTAAAGAACGAACCAATTTTCGCAAACAAGATAACTTATGCGAATTTTATCTCTATCATTCTTTTATCTATCATCGCAAGCGGCGATTTTTATTTACGGAAGTATAATACATTCATATATCTATTATCCTGTAAGTGACGTAATTGGATATAGCTACGGGTAAAGTGTTCGAATCAATAGAGAAGCCAAGATGGCGGCGGCTGGAGGTGGCGGCGATTTGGATGCAGGAAGCCACGGCGACGCAGATGTCAACCTCCCGGGCCTGGAGGGCGAGGCGGGGCCAGACTCAGAGCCTGACTCGGAGGTGTTTTCGTGCGTGGCCCACTGCTCCGACCTCGCCTGCCGCCAGAACGAACAGCGGCGGTTAGGCCTCTTCTGTGACGTCACGTTAGCCTTCAGTGGCGGCAGCAATGAGGAGGAAGAAGAGGAGGGGGGAATGGGCGGGGCCTCCTCCGGCTCCGATCCCCCGCCGCGAGAGTTCCGGGCGCACCGCTCGGTCCTGGCAGCGGCCACCGAATACTTCGCTCCTCTCCTTCTGGGCGACTTTGCGGAGTCCCGCTCGGGGCGGGTAGAGTTACGAAAATGGAGTTCGGGAGCGGGGCCAGACCCGGAGACGATCGAGGCGATCATCAGCTTCATGTACACGGGGACCGTTCGCGTCAGTCCTGGCAACGTGCACGAGGTTCTGGAGTTGGCCGACAGGTGAGGCGGGAAGGAGGAACGAAGTGTCAGGTGATAAATCAGACGCCAACCGACTGATGTATGTGGGCAGAAAGGTTTTTCTGAGTTCTGATGGCTGAAGGTATCTTAACCCGTGGGAGTTCTTAGTGAAGGCAACCAAGGATGGTCATTCGGTGCCTCCTTCCCTGGAATTGTGAAAATTGATCTTGGGTTCCAGTGTGAACCAGCTTTAGTTGTAGTCGACTACTTTGCCAGAAAGACTAGCGGTCTAGCTTATTTTTTAAAATTTATTTATTTTTGTCAAGTACGTATTGGTAATATACATAGATATAACATTGTTTATATACATAAGATGGGTACTGATAAGAGGGAACATTAGGACAGGGACGGTAAGCATGCTGGTGCGCTTATGCACGCTCCTTACTGACCTCTTAGGAATCGGGTGAGGTCAAGAGTGGACAGTCTAAGGGTAAAATTTCGGGGGTTTGGTGACAAAACCACAGTCAGGTAGTGAGTTCCAGCATTAACCACTTTGTTGCTAAAGTTGTATTTTCTACAGTCAAGTTTGGAGCGGTTCACTTTGAGTTTGTATCTGTTGTGTGCTCATGTATTGTATTGTGGCTTGCTATAAGGCATATCAAGATGCTATTAGAATTGAACAAAGTGTAGAAAGACACAGAATGGCAACATTGAACATGGCCAAGGTGAACATTCTTATGGCAACATTTCTTCCCAATGCAGTTTCTGAATTACTTGAGTTATAGCATGAAGGGGGACTGCTGGACACTTAAAGACAACTTGAGCTCTGGCACCTTTTAAAAAAAGACACTGGCATTTTTTTAATGTAGCTTAGTGAAAAGCAAAATACAAGTTATTAACTATCTAATAATTCTCCGGTGGCATTTCTAAATTGCCTTTTTGTTTTGCAGGTTCTTATTAATACATCTAAAAGAGTTCTGTGGAGAATTCCTCAAGAAAAAACTGAGTCTCTCCAACTCTGTAGCCATTTACAGCTTAGCTCATATGTACCATTTGAACCAGCTGGCTTTAAAAGCTGCTGAGATTATCAGGAGGAACTTCTACAAAGTCATCGAAGATGAAGAGTTCTATACTTTGCCATTTCACCTTATTAGGGACTGGCTTTCAGATTCAGAAATCACAGTGGACGCAGAAGAGATTCTCTTCGAGATGGTTTTAAAGTGGATCCAGAAAAATCCTGACGAAAGAGAAAAGTACTTTGAAGAGCTCTTTAAGCTTCTCCGACTATCACAAATTAAACCAATCTATTTGACTCGGCATGTTAAATCTGAAAAGCTGGTATCAAGCAATGAAGCATGCCTCAAACTTGTGTTGGAAGCAGTGGAAAGCCATGCTCTCAAGGGTGAGAATGTTCAGTTGGGTACATTCCAACAAGTTAACTCCCCCATCTCATCTCTGCCTCGTTTTGGCCAAAACATGGATGTTATCATGGTCATTGGTGGTGTGTCTGAGGGAGGTGATTACTTGAGTGAGTGTGTGGGGTATTTTATTGATGAAGATAGATGGGTGAATTTACCGCACGTACACAATCACCTTGATGGACATGCTGTGGTAGTAACCGAATCCTATCTTTATGTGGCAGGTTCCATGGAGCCTGGTTTTGCCAAGGCCATGGAAAGGTATAATCCAGGTAGAAATGTTTGGGAACAGGTTTCCAATCTGATAACCAGGAAGCATTCTTTTGGACTTACTGAGGTAAAGGGAAACCTGTACAGTATTGGTGGCCATGGGAATTTTATCCCTGGTTTTAAAGATGTAGCTGTCTACAATCCTGATCAAGATAAGTGGCACAACTTGGAGTCTGCACCAAAGATACTCCGGGATGTTAAAGTGATTACAATAGACAACAAATTTGTTTACATGGCAGCTCGCACACCAATTGATGGAGATAATGAAGATGGCTTAAGGTCTGTCATTATTCGCTATGATGCAGACACACGACAGTGGCGAGATTGTGAGTCTCTACCACTCCTCGACAACTATTGCTGCTTCCAAATGGTTGTGGGGAACACCAACTTTTACCACACCTCTTCATGTTGTCCCAGAAGCTATCCTCTAGACCATGAAGAGGCCAAGAGAAAAATCTCTAACCAAGTATCTGATGATATTCTGGAAAGCTTACCATCAGAGGTTCTTAGCATTGAAGGTGCGGCTATCTGCTATTACAAAGATGATATCTTCATCATAGGTGGATGGAAGAACAGTGAAGATACTGATAAACAGTACAGAAAAGAGGCCTACCGCTACTGTGCTGAGAAGAAGCGTTGGCTGTTACTCCCTCCTATGCCTCAGCCTCGCTGCCGTGCTACAGCCTGTCACGTGAGAATCCCCTTTCGGTCCTTGCATGGTACCCAGAAATATCCAATGCCGCAAAACCTAATGTGGCAGAAGGATCGGATCCGGCAGATGCAGGAGATACACCGACATTCCTTAAATTTACGGAGGATGCCTCACTCTCAGATAGAATGCTAGCTTGAATAAATGACATCAGAAATACCTGTCTGTAATTGTCATGCCTGGCATGTACCTAAACTGCTTAAGCATTGGAGAGAAAGCTTTCTTGGTGTTAAGTATTTGATCTGAATTACAAGCACCACATGGAAATTTGATGTATACTGGCCATAAATATGGAGGTAGGCAGACATATTAAATCTTACAGTCGGTTGGTTTCTCCACAAATATGAGTCCAACAAAAGAATTGTTCTTGCACTTTGTGAATGTGTTCAGGTAGTACAAAGATTTAGCACAGCTTTTTCCTTACATTTTTTGTATTGGACTCACTTTTTGTATATCGGATCATCTCATCCCACTGTATAACATTTTATACAGGTCATGTGAAATATTCTAATTTGTTGTAAAATGCTGGTGTATATAGAAAACACCATTTCATGGTTTTCTTAAAAAATATTTTTATCTGCTTTTGCAGAGGTATTTCCTCTTTTTAATCAGCTCTAAATCTGCTTATATCTGTCAAATTTGGAGATGTGCAGTAGTAAAAAAGTTTACAAAAGGAATAAAGCACAAACTTTCTAAGAGCTGCAACATGTTCCATGATTATAAATACTTTAAAATTGTATTTATCTAAAAGCACTTGAAATGGTAAACCTAATAATAATTGTCACTCATATAATGAAAATGTCCTGAGTTGTTTGAAAACATCACTATTATTTTTAGTGATGATCATTCTATTTAATTGTCCCACAGATTTCTCATTAATGATTTTTATTTAATTGGTTTAGAATTGTGGCCTTAAAACATGAATGAAATTACCAAAAAGATCCTAATTCGTAACTAAGGATTTGTGAGTTCCTCATGGAAGGATTAAAGCTGTGTAAACCCAGGTGTCAATATCATGACAAGTCTAACTACCACCTAATCTATCTTTGACAATCAAAGCCTTTTGTCTTAAATGATACATCATTCTTTGTGGACAGTAGGCTCTTCGATTTTGAGTAGAAAATTTGCCTGAGCAATTATTCTAGACATTAAGAACCCATAACTCCCATGTCCTAATTATATTTATATATTTTATATGGCAGCATATAAAATTTATTCTCTCCCAAGATAATTCTTGATATAAATTATTTGCTGCTTTTTGTCCTCTCCACCAGTCTGGTAGTAAGCTGAGTCTTATTTTGTTTAAAGTTCTGATAGTTTAATGGAAGATACAGAATATGTCCAGATGATACAAATGTATTTTTATTGGACTAAAGAGTAGTTACGGTAGGTTTTAGAATGCTACAGAGTTGTTCAGGTAGGCAAACTGATATGAAGCATTTATGCAATATATAATGTACTCTTGTTGATCCAATAGAATAATTTTATTTTACAAATTATTTTGCATCACAGGTATATGTCCCAAGGTGTTAAAAACGTAACATGATATCCTGAAGTAATTTTTTATGGAATTTAGTAATATTGCATGTATTATCTCTTACTCCCTTTTTCTAAAAACCTGAATATATATTTACATTATTTATCCTGCCTCTTCAAATGATTGAAATAAATTACTCCAAAAACCATATTTGGTTAGGTAGAACATCTTTTAATTTCTCCTCTTATAAAGATGTAGTGATGACAATGTCTAAGGAAGTTTTAAGAAAAATCTAGATCAGATGCATGCAATCATCAAATGATGTGCAAGTAGAATCCTCAGGAAAAGAATTGGCTTCTTCATCTAAATATTTTCTGAGAAGGATCTAAAACAGTAGACTTTTCTCATCTCTTAATTTTTCTTTTTCTTTTAACTAGTCCAGATTTATCTTTGGGAGGACTAAGATGAGATAAATAAACAAAATCAGTATGGGAGAAACCTGTATTGGGCAATATTATTATTGATGGTGTTTGATTGGTAAATAACTATGTCTTAAATTTTAGAAGCACATTTTTTAAAATATAAAAATAATATTACAAACTGACAGATACTGTTTTCCAATTTAGCAGGAAACCTAATTCATGTCTGAGATACTTGGGTAAGTGTTTCAATTGCATGTGTGCAGATTTTCCTAACTTATCTTTGCTCTTCTAATATTTCTATTTATTATATAGTTGTACAGTGGGTGGGGGCAGGGTTAATCTTGTGGGCTGAAATAACAATCCTAATATCAAATTAAGACTAACATATTTTTGTCCGACAGTGTCACAGACATTAACAATCAAACTATACCGCTTGCCTGCCTTAAAGATACTTTATTTTTACCAGCCACTTTTTAATGGTGTAATAGCTGCTTCAGAAAGCAATTTATCTTCTGGAAATCTTTTGACATTCCAAAGCTGACATTCCAAAACTCCCTCAAAATTATTATCTGAAGTACTACTTAAGTATGCTTCTTAAGAACATAACCTAGCCCCAAAATTTAAAACTGCTTAATTGGAAATTGTACCTTTTCAATCTGTTATTTTTCTTAGATCTCTCAATATTCCCTTTAATCATATAATATAGCTATAGCTGTAGTACTTGAAATTAAGTATCTTATATTTATTTAGTAATGACAACCTTGACAAAATTTCAATTACCTGAAATTAAACACACATTTGAAATCTTTATAATAGTATATATGGCCTTCATTGCAAATATTTTACTAAATCAGCACAATCTGTTGACTATATTACCGTATTTTTCGGAGTATAAGATGCACCGGAGTATAAGACGCACCTTAGTTTTGGGGGAGGAAAACAAGGAAAAAAGGCCTCTGCCTCCCAGCAATTTGCCAAACAGCAAACAGTACAGATGATATACACTGTTTGCTATGTATTTCTGTGCATGTGTGCTTGACCCATAGAAATAGCAAAGAATTGGAGAAATGTACATTATGGCAGTATATTAATCCCAGAAAGTTTTCTTAAATGTAATCACACTAACTCCTCCCAATGATTTAAATAGATCTACTCCAAACATGACTAAATCAGGGTTTCTCAGCTGCCTTCTTTTAATACTAATACTTAATACTAATACTTTCAGATTATACTTTTACAGATCTTTAAAATTGATGTGGCTTTCTGGAAGTATTCTCTGCTATTTAAAAGAAGATATAATAGCACTGGGCCTCTTCAGAGCAAGCATTTATTTTAAAAAGCTTCTTCATTTTGTTAAGTTGTCTAGAACAATAATAAAGCAGTCTTTAAAAAATAAGTCTAATAATTTGAACACTCTACAAACATTTAACAAAATAACATATTAACAGAATCTGCCTCTACCTAGGATAGAACTCACAACCTCCTGATTGTGAGGCAAGAGCTCTAGCTCTGAGCCATAGCAACTATAGCTTGCCTCCTTTCCATTTTAGCAGTCTAATATTGCCAGCAGTTTATCTCCCAGCAATTTGTCACATTACAGCCACCATAGTTAGTTTCATTTTACCACGTGGCTTGCAAGCCTGTCAGCTGTAGATCGGGAGGCAGTTTATCTCTTCTTGTGCTGTGCCCTGTTTGCTGCAAAAAGGTAAATTGCTGGCAGGCAGAGGCTAAAGGGTGGGGGTGGCTGGGTGGGGCTGCATTCGGTGTATAAGATGCACCCAGGTTTTCACTCTCTTTTTGAGGGTAAAAAGGTGCGTCTTATACTCAGAAAAATACGGTAATTAAAATGCTTGTTCAAAATGCTTGTTTACTCTGATAAGTTTTGTATAACTAGTTATGAGTCACTTTGGTTGTTTGTGAATGCAGTCACTTACAGCTATTTACATGCCTTGTTTGGAGATTCCAATTTGTATGAAGAGATAAGAGCAGTATGGAAAGCAGTCACATTGTATATATGTAGATCAAATGTCAGAATTTCTTAATGTCTGGATATTACGCTACTAACTTGTTCCTTTGGTCTGAGTGCACAACTCTGGTTTGCATGTAGTTTCTTATTCTTATTTAGTCATGACAATCTTGACAAAATTGCCTTGTAGCAAAAGGAACAACTACAAAAATATTTCCATTTAGAATTATTAAGAGATCTAGATTATGTTCCTCAGCATACCTGAGAGTTTCAATTAAATGAATGGGACTTCTGCCTGAGTGAAAATAATTAGAAATATATTTTGTGGACAAAATATATTTCTAATTATTGTAATGAAGATGTTCAAAGACAGGCAGACATCAAAGCTAGAGTCTTAGGAGACAATATTTTTTTAAGTTGCATTTCTATTGAAAAAATATATGTTCAACAGTTTGCCTTTTATGATCTACAGGAGTATCAGATTTTTTAAAATAATAAACGGGCATTATTACTAGAGTAATATTGTCTGAAGGTTATATTCATAGGCACATGCTCTTCATATATTGAAACTCCTGTTTTGTGTTTGTGTCTCTGTTTCACTAAGGCTCAGTTTTCACAAGAAAAGTAACTACATATATCAGTACAATGTTATTATGGTAATAGGTTATTATTATAACATCTACCACAAAAAACATTAGAAATATGTTATGTCATTTTTAATAGTATGACAATAAGCCATTTGCAAGAGGTCCTACAAAAGAATAGCTCTTTTCTATCTTGGACTTACATAGTGCAAATGACACTTGATGTGGGAAGAGTGACTCAGGAGAAGATGGAGAGTTTTCCTCTTTTGCAGGAAACTGGTAGTATCAGCTGTTCTGTAAAATGTTTTGTGGAAGTATAGAGGCAGCAAGTTTTAAACCTAGTTTTCTCTCCCATCAATATCTCTTACAATTCTGAGAAAGGGTTATGTGTTTACAACGGTTGTAAATCTGTTAATGATATACATTGATGCTCAGTTGTATTGCAAGCTAATACTGATGGACCTCTTAACTTACTGGCCTCCTCTGAATTTGAAAAAAAATAGTAAAAATATAATACTTTATAAAATATAAAACTCTTTCTCTTAAGAGTTCATAATGGATCAGGAATTCGTAAAATAACTTCGCATTTCATTTTCCTGTTCCTCAATAAATGGGTTATCTCTCAGACTGCAATGTAGAATTTTCACCTGGTTCAGGCAGAATATTCTAGATGCTATGCTGGCCTCTAAACTTTATTTTTTAAAATGCAGTTCATTATGTGCTATATTACATTGTGTAATACTAAAGACTATTCAATAAACATTTTATTTCTCTATATCTTTTGTTCCTCTCTTATTAAAATTCAATTTTCAGCACAAAAGGTCCTATCCTTCAATATCAGTTGTTATCACTGAATTGTTAAATAGTGCAAAAAGAAGATTCTTGTCATTTTATTCATATCTCACTTGTCTCTTATAGAATGAAGACAAACTAACCAATGTAAGGTCAACAAATAGGAATCTCTTTATTTCCTAATTCCTACCAACATTGACATGCAAGCTACTGTATATATAGATTAAGAGCAAACTTCTCTCTTCTAGCATGATGATGTTACCTAATATGGTAATGAAACATCTGCAAGAAAACTATCAAGCTCAGAGAGCAATAAGGATCCTACAGGCTAACATCTATTTTAAAATTGCACAAATTGCCAGTTTGCTTCCAGGTCCAATTCAAGACACTTCTTTTGATCTTTAAAATCCCTCTTGGGTATTGGGTAAAATGAGGAACCGCCTCTATCTGACTACCTCTGCCTATCCCATTAGATTTGGCAGAATAAATATGTTTTGAATACTGCCTGCTAAGGACTTACATCTGGTAGGACTTCAGATATATTATTTCCCCTCTCAGGTGAGACTGGCCCCGGCTCCACCATCTTTCCAAAAGTTACTTAAAATATGGTTGTGCAATCGGGATTGGTTATTACAGGTAGTTCTTGACTTAAAAGCTTAGCAACTATTCAAAGTTATGACAGACCTCCCTGGACATACCTGTGACCCAGTGCTGAAGTGCCAACATTCAGCCCCTTTCTGCTGTCATGTGATCACATTTTGGGCACTGGGCAGTTGGCCCACATCTATGGCCATTTGTAGCATCTCAGTGCTTTTTACAAAGTTTTTGCCAAAAATCAGCATATATTTTGATGTTTTTTGTAAAACCAGCCCATAGTGAATGGGTGGACTTAATAACTGCAGCAAAAAGGTTGTAAAATTGGGCTGGTCATATGGATGACCTGTTTTACAACCATAATAAACAGGCTCCATTACCATCACAAGTCAAGGAATACCAGTAACGAGATGGCTGTATTGCCTATAACAGTGATGGCGAGCCTATGGCACGTGTGCTACAGGTGGCATGCAGAGCCATATCGGGCACGCGAGGTGTTGCCCTATGTCAGCTCCAGCGCGCATGCGCGCACTGGTCAGCTGATTTTCGGCCTTGGGGAAGGCTGTTTCGCCCTCTGGGGTGCGAAAAATAGCCCAAGGGGAAAACTGGAAGTCTGTTTTTCCGAACCTTCGGTTTGTCAGTTCGCCCGTTTTTCACTGTCCCAGGCTTTAGTGAGGCCTGTACGCATGCGCGGGGACGGGGGGATTGTGTGCATGCGCAGGGGGCAATGCGGGGGGTTGTGTGCATACGTGGGGGGGAGGGAATGGGTGTGGGTACGTGCGAGCGCGCTAGCGTGTGCCCGCACCCCCTTTAGGCACGGGAACCAAAAAAGGTTTGCCATCACTGGCCTATAATGATAGCGCTCTCTACTACTCTATTGCTGGTAGCTTTTACTTTTTAATTGTAGAATGCTCTGTGTAGAAGTAGCTTTAATGCATTTGATATTTTCACTTTTCCATGCAATTTAAAGATGGTTAATTAAAAGTCAAAAAGGAGGTATAAATTTAGACTGGTATACCCAAGTCCAAGCAAAGTTCTACAAAGACAATAAGACACATGGTTTTCAGAAGGAATACAGCAACTTTGACAGGACATTTCTGGGACCGAAAGATAACCTGATTGGAAAAAATTATAAATTTTTAATAAAATATAAATTAGAAGAGATAGTAAAAGAACCAATGCTGAGATGGGCCAAAAACTTTGGATATTCGATAGATTTAGATAAATGGGAAGAAATTTGGATGACAAATTGGCGGATGACAATGTCAGTGGCTTTCAAGGAGAACCAGTGCAAGATGTTTTATAGGTGGCACCTTCCACCGACAAGAATTGCAAAGATTTCACAGAATTCATCTGTCTTATGTTGGAAATGTAAAAAAGAAATAGGCACATACTATCATACCTGGTGGACCTGTAAGAA
Organism: Diadophis punctatus similis; assembly: GCA_023053685.1. Classification (NCBI taxonomy): domain Eukaryota; kingdom Metazoa; phylum Chordata; class Lepidosauria; order Squamata; family Dipsadidae; genus Diadophis; species Diadophis punctatus. The sequence goes on along the minus strand of JALIGW010000009.1, from coordinate 20,595,322 downwards.
AGCTAAGAGTTATTGGGCCATTATAGGGAAGTGGATTAAAGAAATAACCCAGGAAGAATTTTCTAATAAACCCGAGTTTTTCTTGTTAGGCATCATTGAACCAAGAGTTAATAAAGATGCATCATTATTGCATCAATATTCACATTCTAACGGCAGCTAGGATTATATACGCACAGTTCTGGAAAAACAGTGTAACACCTACAGAGGAGGACATAATTAGATAATGCACTGTGCTGAGATGGACAAATTAACAAAGGAATTAAAGGATAAACAAGAATCAGATTTTTATATAACATGGAACAAATTTTATGATGGGTTAAGAAAAAGAAGGAATGCATAAAATATGTATATCTGCCAACTGAATAATATATTAGTGTTCGAAAATTCATATTGGTACCTATGGAATAAATGTAACACGGTATATGTATATACCTGTATATATTAATATAAGTAAAAACTATAGATTTAAAAGGCTATATAGATAATACGGATATAGTTGTTTATTATGGTAAAAATGTAACTAAAATTATGTAAAACTCCGAGGATAGCTTATTGGAGTTAGGGGCTAAACAGAAAAGCCCAAAATGTCTATTTGTTGTTGTGTATGTCAGTGTTGTATTGCTGTATAGTTTTGTGTATTTAATTAATTTTTTTTAAAAAAAAGACAAAAAGGATGGGGTAATTGGGCAATTAGAGGAAATTCTGCATCCCTCCTTTTGAATTCTGCTGTTTTAGCAAGTATAACTACCAATTCAATGGTTTCTATACAATAAATTCTTTCCCCCTTGCTGTAAGCCAAAACAATATTCTGGAGAGATATTATGTTGTTAGAAGTAAAAATATTAAATTGGAGCTCATGGCCATTATATATAAATAAAAGGGCTGAATAAAACTCAAATTAAGCATTCTTTGGCCTGGCATAACATTATAGAATATAATACAATGATTTGTCTTAGCTTATTGTGTAAACCAAGTCATCATATATAGCTGTTTACTTCTGTTATGTTCTCAACATAGGATAAATAAATAATAAACATATAGCTGTAATTTGGATAGTGAAATGGGAGCCATATAAATTTAATAAATAAATACATTGGCTTATTTAAATTTAAATATAGACACAGCATGCAACATGAACATGCAATTCAGATATAACAAACTAATAAATCTTACATTTGACCAAGTATTTTATGGCCTTTTATTTTTCAGAGGGATGCTAAAGTCCCAGTTGAATTTATTAGTATTTATTGCATATATAATCTACCTTTTTCTGTAAGAGCTTAAGGAGAGTAGGAACATCTTATTGTGTACCTCCTTATTAGAGATAAGATTGATTTTTCCCCTCCACAATAGTGATTCTCTTAAGTTTAGTTAAAGAATGGGATTGGTCCAAGTCACTCAGGCTCTTACAAGTCCAGCAACATACTGTTCTCCAAATCAAAAGAAAGTGGAAAGCTACCATACCTATAGTAGTCCTTTCCCCACAGTTTGAAAATGTGAACAAGTTGCTACCTTTAAGTCTCTGTCTTGCTTTCTAGCAGATGTAGAGATAAGGGAATGGATCATCTTGGGGTTATAAGCAAAAGTTACTGGCACCAATAATTACCTTATGAAACTGCTATAAAATTGGTATTTTTACTAGACCCCACCTCCTCTTCTCCCCACCCCCCAAATCTTCGGGTTGTCAGGCAAAGCTCTCCTTTCCCCAGCAGCTAAAACGGAGGCACTCCCTTTTCAGGGTGGTGTTCGGGAAACAAGCCAATTGGAGCCCTGGAGCTCACTGATCTCCTTTGGCTTGCCAAGAGTAAAATAACTAACACCTAATAACGCATCGGCTATTTTCAGAAACTTTTGCTGGGAGGGAAGGCGTATCTCTTTTTACAGGCAACCCGCCTCACCTCAGGTGGGAGGGGCTGATGCCAGAAGTCTCCTCCCCCGTTGAGGGAGGAGGGAACAGGAGAAAAGGGAAGAGCTCTGGCCTTTCCTGACCCGGTTAAGATAAAACCTCTGCTCGGGTTTCAGGCGCTTAGTTAACGAGCACGGGAGGAGTCGCCTCCACTGCCTAGAGAAGCTCTCGCCTGGCGGTCGTTCACTTTGTGCATTCCTCGGCCTTCCTGAGAAGAACCGGACAGAGGCCCTACTGCTTGCAGCTGCAGCAGCCGTAGAACCGGAGTCATGGTGAGGGATTTTTAAGGAGCGCCTGTGTGGCACCTTGGCGCTTTCTGGAGACAATGCAGTTAAAAGGCCACCGTGGTGTTTAATTAATGACTGGTGAGACAAGGTTTGGAAAGCGAACGGGAAAGCAAGTCTTACCTTTAAATCCAGGTTTCGTCTGGATGTCCGCTAGTAGGGTTGACGGGGAACGCGGTAAGGCAAGGCTGATGTGGGATGGGATAGATATACTTAGATAATGGCGGTTCATTCTTCCTCAAGCCTATAGTAACTATAGTATAGTTCATATAGTATAGTATAGTTCATAGATCCCGAGGATCACTGGATGACGGCGGGTTTTGTTAGACTTTTCTATACCTTTGCTGTCGTTTAACTGCTGTGCTGTGTCCTAAATATGGCAATGTAAATTATGAAAGTTGTATTCCAACACATCAGGTGGCATCAAATAGGATGTGGCAGTTGCATGATCAGATTCATTTGGGTAGAATCAAGATTTGCTCTCAGTAGTGTGTATGGGTGGGTAATTGTCCAAGGGATAACTAACTTCAGTTTGTCTGAGTTTACACAACCCACAGCTACAGATTAAAATAGCTATTCTTTAGCTTAATTGGTTGTGTGATTTAGACTTTAGTGCTTCAGTGAATTATCAGAGTCCAGAAAAATGGACTGATTATAGTAAATAAAATTGAAAGTGAGTTTAATATAATAATTAAAAAGCTAGATTCAGGTTCATCAGTGTTTCACTAACTGACTCTAGGTGAGACACTTTCTCTCAGCCCAATCTACTTTACAGGTTGTATTTTATTGTCTGTCCATTGCAAATAGAGATCTTAAGATGAGAGTGATTTGAGTAGAATTAATGGAAAATTCAAACCTGTTAATTTTTAATCTGATTTGAGATGATAAAATGTATATTACAGATTTAGACTTTGTGCAATTTGTGAAGAATAGAATTCTTTATTGACCAAGTGTGATTGGACACACAAGGAATTTGTCTTTGGTGCATATGCTCTCAGTGTACATAAAAGGAAAAAAATACATTCAACAAGAATCATAAGATACAACACTTAGTAATAGTCATAGGTTACTAATAAGCAATTAAATATACTAGAAAACAAAAACATATAAATCGTAAAGATACAAGCAACATGGTTATAGTCATAAGTGGGAGGAGATAGGTAATAGGAAGGATGAGAAGAATAATAGTAATACAGGCTTAGTAATAATTTGACAGTGTTGTGGGAATTACAGTAGTTGTTTAGCAGAGTGATCGCATTCAAAGAAAAACTGTCCTTGTGTCTAGTTCTGATGTGCAGTCCCCTATAGCGTCATTTTGAGGGTAGAAGTTGAAACAATTTATGTCCAGGATGTGAGGGGTCTGTAGATATTTTCACAGCCCTCTTTTTGACTCGTGCAGTATACAGATCCTCAATGGAAGGCAGGTTGGTAGCAATTGTTTTTTCTGCAGTTCTAATTATCCATTGAAGTTTGTGTTTGTCTTGTTTGGTTGCAGAGTCAAATCAGACAGTTATGGAGGTGCAGATGACAGACTCAATAATTCCTCTGTAGAACTGACTCAGCAGCTCTTTGGGCAGTTTGAGCTTTCTGAGTTGGCGCCGAAAGAACATTCTTTGTTGTGCTTTTTTGATGAAGTTTTTGATGTTAGGTATCCATTTTAAGTCTTGAGATATGATAGAATCTAGAAACTTGAAGGTCTCTACTGTTGATACTGTGTTGTCTAGTATTGTAAGAGGTGGTAGTATAGGAGGGTTTCTCCTAAAATCTACCACAATTTCTACGGTTTTGAGTGTATTTAGTTCAAGATTGTTCCAGTTGCACCACAAGGCAAGTTGTCCAACCTCCCTTGTCATCTCGAATGAGACCAATCACTGTTGCAAACTTTAGTACTTTAACAGAGAGATCTTTTGAGATGCAGTCATTGGTGTATAGAGAGAAGTGGAGAGAGAGCATAGCCCTGGGGGGCTCCTGTGCTAATTGTATAGGTATCTGATGTGATTTTGCCTAGCTTCACCTGCTTCTTCCTGTCTGTTAGGAAGCTTATCCATTTACAAGTGTGGTCAGATACAGGTAGTTGATTTAGTTTAGGCTTAAGGTTAGGAATATGTAAGGAATATTGTTTTGAGGTTAATTATGGAGATTTGGGGAAGCAATACAGAAAATCTGAACTTTTCTTTAGATGCTAGAGATATGATGGTGCAGAACTGAAAAAATGATTTGGGTATTAGTGATGTGATTATTTGAGATGTTAGATTATTTAAGAGATTGGGGAAGTTGATTGAAAGATTGTAGGCTGAGAATGTAGGACTGAAAGGTTAGAGAAACAAGGAGAGCAAACAACAGGTTTTATATTTTATTTATAGAAAACATTCTTCTATTTTAGTTTGTAATACCGTGTTTCTCCGAAAATAAGATCCTGTCTTTTTTTTTTTTGAACCCTGAAATAAGTGCTTGGCCTTATTGCCATGCACTCAAAAGCCTGATTGGGGGATATCAGGGGATGTCTTATTTTGGGGAAAACAGGGTACTAGGCATGGGAACATTCACAATATTTTCCTTATTCTGCTTTTTACCAACTGAACTTTCTGATGGGTTTCATAGGCAACTTTCTCACTGAACCTAATTCTAGTTTACAGTCTCTATATAAAGTTACCTGCCTTGATTTTTCTTACCTACCGTATATAAGCAGTATGAATCAAAATTCTTAGAGGTAAGCTTCCCAGCTTATGGATCAAAGTGAATTATTCTTTGTTCACTTCCATATACATACATAAAGCTTTACAAAGCAAGCTTGGCAGATGTTGGGGAAAATACCTGACTGTCACCATACTTCCAAAGGAAATTGTGTAGAAAGAAAATGCAGAAAACATTCATACCAACAGTCACTATTTTTCAAAACAGATCAACATTTTTAAGAAACATATTAGAGTTTGTAGAAAGAGGGCTAGACATTTATGTTTGTTTTAATTTTGTGAAAGAGGCAAATTGGGGTTTTGGTTTTTTGCTATATGGCAGCTAATTATGCTGCCATAATTTAGACTATGAACATTGACTTGAATAATTGTGTTTGCATTTCCTTACTAATTAGCTATAGGGAGCTCTCTTTATTACATGGTGTTCCTGCTTTTTCAGCATTCCATATTGGCCACAAGTGATGATAATCTCATGGCAAATTTCAAAATGAAAGGACTGGGAATAGAAACATATGGGAATTCCCTTATTTTACTATTTTACCTCTTCTTGCATGCATCTTAATTGTGGGCTTATTTTTATATACATTTTATGTATTTAAGTTTTTATAATTTTTATCAACTGTAAAAATGGTAATTGTGTTCTAAAATATAATTAAGTGCTGTGCATACTATATCTGTCTCAAGGTACCTGAGTTGCAGAAAATAACTGTCCGGATGAAGAATCCTGAACATGTAAAAAATATAGTTTCAGCACTCAGGAAAGGTGGAGCAGCAAGACTCCAGGTGTGTGACTCTTTTTATAATCTTAGTTTCTTTCCCACCTTTTTTCAGGATATTTGTTTATTCCAACTATTTCACCAGCATAAAACAATGGTAGGCAGGGGGCCAGGACAAAACTAAATGTAACTTAAAATTAATTGCAGTTAATATTGAATGTTGCATCAAAGCTTTTGTAGAATAAGTTGTAAACCCCTGATTTAGAGACCTAATTGCTAAGTGGCTCTGTCATATGGTGATATAGGATGCCACCTGAACACAATATTCCTTGGTAAATTACTAAATTGTCTTTTCTGTTCAATCCAGGTTATTTCTGATTTTGACATGACTCTTACTCGGTTTGGCTTCAATGGGAAGCGCTGTCCTACTTCGCACAGTGAGTGTAATTTCTGACCTTTTTTAATTATCAATTCTCTTTCTTCTCCTTGATGGTTTTCTTTCTTTTTTTCTTGGTGTTTTATCATATTTTTGTCCTCAGTCTCATTCTTTACAAGATGGCTTGTAAAAGCTTCTCAAATTATTTTTTCTGATGTTTTTCTTCCTATTGCTTCTGATCTTTAGGCCACTTTTAAGTGAATCATTGATACACTGTATATGTGAGTATATTCACATGATATATTAACCCCAATCTAATTGTAATTATAATTAAGCTAATTTAAGATAATTATAACCAGGTTAATCCAGGTTTTAATGGTTAAGCACCATTTTAGATAACTGAAATAGTACTTTATTTTACAAATGCATAAATATTTATTTAATCATAATGCCTTATTGGAGTCAAAGCAGGGGTGAAATGCTCCCGGTTCGGGCGGGCCGGTCGGTCGTCATAGAGCCAATAGAACCGATAGCGATCGCAGCGCGAGCCTTCCTCCATCCGCTTCCCCCACCCGCCTGGATGCCGCCATTTGGGTTCTTTTACCCTCTGTGCATGCGCATAATGCTTTGCGCATGCACAGAGGGTAAAAGAACTCAAATGGCGGCATCCAGGCGGGTGGGGGAAGGCTTGCGTTGCGATCGCTATCTGCTCTATTGGCTCTACGACGACCGACCGGCCCGCCCGAACAGGGAGCATTTCACCCCTGAGTCAAAGGCACTTAGGACAGACAGGGGTGTGACTAAGCCTTGTCCAGGCTATTTTGTACCCCCATATTACACACATTTGGAGTGTAACAAAAGAAAAAAAAGAAAAGCTACTCCAGTCTCTTTTTTGCCTATTTTTAAGGTGGAAGGGAGAATTCCCTCAGAGAATTCCCTTTGCCCATCCGAGTTGAAATAATATTTTGAAATATGGTTTTAGCTTAGTGAATTTAATTACAAACTACATTTTAAAATTGTGATTAAGGCACTCTTTCTTAACCAGGATGTAATTCTTGATTCATAGAACACATTCGATTTAATATAATCTAATTGTTGTTTCAACATAATCTAAAATAGTTATGATTTAAAAATTTCATGAATAATAAGTCTTGGAAGATACGATTTCACAAAGTGAGAAGCACTGCTATCAGTAAGGAAAATAATAAGCTGTTAGGCAACTTTGCATGTATAATTAACTTATGCAGGTCTAAAGTACTACTCTCTGGCACTCTTGTCTAATCTTTGTTTTCAACTAGGAAGTATACACAATTTTCATTCTTATTTTTACAGACTCAGAAACTAGAAACTTGCTTTTTAATAATAAACATAGTTATAGTTTTTAAAAATATAGTTATATATTTTTTAAGTTACTAGATTTTACGCCCGAGTTAAAATTCTGGTTTTGCATAGTACATAGCCACATGCATATTATTATTAATTTGCATTCATCCTTTTTATTTGAAAACTCAGAACATGCTTTTAAAACATCGCATGTTCAAAATAAATTTAGACTCAGCATTACTGTGTATAAGAGTTTCTAGAAATCTGCTTGTATCTCTTCAGATATCATAGATAACTGCCGGGTCATCAGTGAAGAAGGCAGAAAAAAGGTATGAGCTTCTAGGAATTCTTTAGCAAATATCCGAATTAAAATCCAAGCTGATATTCACATTTCATGTCCTGCTATCAGGAACCCTAGGAATTAAAATTTTGTGACCTTTTAGGCTTTTTTAGCTAGAGAAAATTCTCTGCTGTTTTAATGCATGAGGCTTTCTTTGAAGACTGGAAACTTCAAGTATTACGAATTCAACTGCTAAAAGAGTATATTGGGGCAGTTCACTTTCGTTCCATTTTTATACCAAGTTTGGAAAACAGGAGTCAGTTTTTTAAAGCTTCAGTGAATTTGGAATCAGTTGGTGTGAAGGTGATTGCTGATACTTATGAGAATGATCATGTAACTTAAAATGAGCTTTGGAGATTCCAGTTTTGCCTGCTAGCAAATGTTATTAAAATGGAAAGTGCCAGAGATTAAGCCTTTTCAGCAGTAGCCAATCTATTAACATTATCTAATGTTCCATGTAATTACATAGAGAAAGGTAACACCAATGTTCCAATTTTAAAACTCCTTTTAATTCAGTGCTATTTATCAGCTTTGAAAATCTGTTCTTTGAACAAATGTGTTGATTCTGCCCAATTTTGCAGCTGAAAGATTTACTTCATCATTACTATCCTATTGAAATTGACCCTTATCAGACTATGGAGGACAAACTCCCCCTCATGATAGAATGGTGAGTATTGTACCAAAGAAGATTATTTTGTTTGATGTCCCAAAACAATTTGCAGGCTGGAATTGGGGTGGGTGGGTTTGGTTGCTTAGAAGGTGGGTGAATTAGCTCAGCTGACAAGAGCTCCTGAAACGGATATTTTCCAGGTGGACTAAAGCCCATAACCTCCTGTCCCAGGAAAAGATTCTGAAGAATGATATTGCCCAAATAGTGAAAGACTCGGACGTTAAACTCAGGTATGAGGTTTGCATGTTGGATACAAAACCAGTTCAAGAGAGAAGTAAATTATCCAAGCATAATTACAATTATTTCTTCTTGGTATCAAATATTCCCCAGTTAGGTGAAGATGGAATTCTGCATATGGAATTAGATATAAAAACTGGCCCAAAGTTTTAAGGTTTAATATTGCACACTTAATAGTGCTTATTGTTTGCATGTTCTTTTTCACCCAAAGCAAATCTGTTGGTATACAATTGTGTCAACTTGATTAGAGTCAGTAACTATGGTACTAGAAACCATAAAGAAGGAAGAAGTAAATGAGGTTCAGAATGTTTTTCAGTTACAGAAGCAGAATGTCTGACACAGTCATAATAGTATGTGTTTGAAGTTTTGGAGCTCTTCACATGCATTTATTTTAATAATTCTATTAGTAAATGTAAAATAAAGTCCACCTTTATTTTCCTGAGATAAAAAACTGAAAAGGCCATTATGTGAAGAGGCCATTAGATTGGCTGTTCTAATGGCCTCTTCACATGATGAATGCTGGAGATGCAAATATAATTAAATGCATATTTCAATGAAACATGTCACATTTAGCCAAAGATCTGGGAATGGTACAGGTAATCCTTGACTTATTAATTAAGTCTGCTGTAAACCGCCCAGAGTCCTTCGGGAGTTGGGTGGCATAGAAATATAAATAAACAAACTAATTAATTAATTAATAGATTTCTATCCTGCCTTTATTACTTAATAGGTAATTCAAGGCAGCAAACGTACTAATATTCCTCTCTCCTCCTATTTTCCCAAAACAACCACCCCATGAAGGGGATTGGGCCAGCGGTGAAATCTACTTATCTTCCCTACCGGTTCAGAAGCGCACGATTTTTCATGCGCATGCACAGAGGGTTAAAAAAAGAAAATTGTGGCGTCCGGGCGGGTGGGCAGAGCCTCGCGCTGCCGCCACTACCGATTCTCCGAACCACTGGTGGCTGCCGCTACTGGTATGCCTGAACCGGGCCGAACCGGTAGCATTTCACCCCTGGATTGGGCTGAGAGAAAGTGACTGGCCCCAAATCACCCAGCCAGCTTTCATGCCCAAGACAGGACTAGAACTCACAGTCTCCTGGTTTCTATGCCAACATCTTTATCACTAGGTCAAACTGCTTCTCTTATTACCAAAATTGGGACTGTAGCGTCTATTGCCAAGCAATATGGTTGTTAAGTGAGTCGCACTCAGTTTTATCTTTTTTACTGTGATCAGTAAGCAAATCACTGTGGTTGTTAAGCAAATCCAGCTTCTCCCATTGACATTGCTTGTTGGAAACCCTCTAGGAAAGTTGTAAATGGCGAGCATGGGACCCGAGTGCTGCAACTGTCATAAATACACAATAGTTGCCAAGTACCTGGATTTTGAAGACACGATTGCCAAAATAATGCAATGGTTGTAAATATGAGAATAATTTGTAAGTCATTTTTTCCAGTGCTGTCATAACTTTGAACAGTCACTAAACAAATGGCTGGAAGTTGAGAACTATCTGTAGTAAGGTTTCCTATCCAGCATGAACTCGCATGTCAAGAAAAGGATTTGCTACCATCTGATGTTTATGTGCATGGGTTTTCAGTTGGTAGAACTTTAAGCCATTGTTTAACTCATCCACCCAAATTGTACATTTAAATAATGGATTTAAATTATAAATTTGACATTTCATACTAAGCAATCAATTTATTCACTGGAACTAAGGACATGTGTGCTATCTAGAAAGCTATACTTTGTATAAATACAGATTTTGACAATTTTATATATTTTAGGAAATGCTATTTTAATTTTTAGCTAACAGTCAAAAGCTTTTGTCTTTTTCAATCTGAGATCCTTATTGTTCCAAGAAACTGGTAAGTGAGTGGACAAGTTCACTGTTTACTGTTGATAATATAAAAAGGACATTCCCCCCCCCCCTCTCAGTACTTGTGTGCTTCAGGAAATCATTGCCCTTTTGAGCTAATCTTTTAGAAACATTGGGACGTTGCTGATTCCCTTTAAATATAAATGCCCATATTTCAAAACATTAGCCTAATGTTTTCTTTCTCTTCCTTCTTGCACTTAGAGATGGCTTCAACATTTTCTTTGACCAGCTGCATGAGAAGAAAGTTCCCCTGTTCATCTTTTCAGCAGGTGTAGGTGATGTGCTAGAGGAAATAATTCATCAGGCCGGTGTATTCCACCCTAATATCAATGTGGTCTCCAATTATATGGACTTCGATGACAATGTGAGTTGAATCATCTCTTTTTGCCCACTTCATCTCCTCTGACCTGGAAGCATTCCAAGGATTCTGCTATTTTGCCCTGATGGGAGTATCTTCAAAATGCTTCCTGTAGAATCAGAGGTGGTGTTAAGAGGGCAATAAATAACAAACTTCCAGGCTTTGCCACAATGTACAGAATTTTGAATGCTGCAGTTACAATGAATATCTTAGGGGCTTGGATCTAATTTTTTTCAAAGTGGTAAAAACTTGGGTTGTGCTGTGCTGTTTTGGTTGTAGAGGCTATGACTTGTCCTATATTAAAAATATTCTATGTAGAAAAGCAGAAGATATGGGAAGGACTTGGTGCATCTTTTCTCCCCATATTCTTTTCCTGTGTGAGAAGTTCGTGTATGAAATAGCATTTGCTCATATGACTGATCACCTGCAGTCTGAAGGATCTTGGTTTATTTATTTTCATGAAGAAGTACGGTAGCACATAGAAATAGAAATGTATACAGTTTGAAAATATTTAAATATTCAATCTTTGCTGTCCAAAGCAGAACATTTATGAGTAGATCAATTTACAACAGTTCTTTTAGTAACCGTTTGAAGTTACTACAGCACTGAAAAAAGTATAGGTATTTAGGTATTTAATCTTATTTAATCTTACCAGATGGAATCTGGGAAGAGAGAGTGAGGCTGACTATGCGCAGCTCTCCCTCACTTTAATCCAATTCACATGCAAGTCTTGACATCCCCCCCAATTGATAGATGTCAAGGTCCTCCTCTTTGAAT
>JALIGW010000009.1:19735000-19978665 GCA_023053685.1 Diadophis punctatus similis | reverse complement strand
GAGAGAGAGAGAGAAAGACAGAAAGAAAGGTTAGGAAGGAAGGAAGGAAGAAAAGTAAGGAAGGAAGAAAAGTTAGGAAGGGAGGAAGACAAAGAAAAAGAAAGAAAGAAAGAAAGAAAGAAAGAAAGAAAGAAAGAAAGGAAAGACAGAAAGAAAGAAAGAAAGAAAGAAAAGAAAGAAAAGAAAGAAAGAAAGAAAGAAAGAAAAGAAAGAAAGAAAGAAAGAAAGAAGAAGAAGTTAGGAAGGAAGGAAGAAAAGTTAGGAAGGAAGCAAGACAAAGAAAGAAAGAAAGAAAGAAAGAAAGAAAGAAAGAAAGAAAGAAAGAAAGAAAGAAAGAAAGAAAGAAAGAAAAGAAAGAAAGGTTAGGAAGGAAGGAAGACAGAAAAGAAGAAAGAAGGAAGGAAGGAAGAGAAAGAAAGAAAAAAAGTTAGGAAGGAAGGAAGACAAAGAAGGAAGGAAGGAAGGAGAAAAGACAAAGAAAGAAGGAAGGAAGACAGAAAGAAAGAAAAGTTAGGAAGGAAGGGAGGGAGGAAGGAAGGAGAAAAGATAAAGAAGGAAGGAGGGAGGAGGGAGGGAGGGAGAGAGAGACAGAGACAGAGAGAGACAGAGAGACAGAGAGACAGAGAGACAGAGAGAGAGAGAGAGAGAGAGAGAGAGAGAGAGAGAGAGAGAGAGAGAGGAGAGAGAGAGAGAGAGAGAGAGAGAGAGGAAGGAAGGAAGGAAGGAAGGAAGTTGTACGGCCGCCCTGAGTCCTGCGGGAGTGGGGCAGCATACAAAAATGACCTAAATAAATAAATAAATAATAAATGGCGGATCGGAACTCGTCTGCGAAAAAATTTTGGTGGATGGTATGCTTAAGGTTGGCCACCACTGTTGTAGATGATTCCTCATTTTGTTTGTTTTTTAAAATAGTTTATTGATGGTTTCTGACACCTAGTTTGATAATGAAACATTTGCAAGAAAACTACCAAGCTCAAAAAGCACCAAGGATCCCACTGTTTAACCCTGATCTACAAGCATTCTTTTCACTATACATTTAATTAACGTTCATCTTCTTTGATTAAAAGGTAACTTTATTAAAAGAACAATTAATCTATGAATCAAAACTTTATTTATAGTTCTCTGAAACTTTCTACCCCAAGAAATAAGAATGGTCCCAACCTTGCTAGCCTTTCATAAAACCTAAAGACCTAGGACCCCCAACTGTGTGAAGAGATCCATCTCCTGGCTGTATTAATGATTGTTGTATTTTTCTCAGTTACTATGCATTTTAATTTTTATAGTTATTGTTTATTGTTATTGTTATAGTTAGTTTTCATGTTTTAACATTTTCTGTCCAGAATTACCACTTGAGATAGGCAACTACACAAACTAATTGAATAAAACATTCTTTTTAAAATGTTAGCAATACCAAACTAATTAGGAATAATATATATGAATTGTTTATAAAACAAATCAGTCAGATGAAAACAAATCGATAATTGGATGCTCGTGCTGAGAATTTAACAATCCTCCATTCTAAATGCCAATAAAAAATAATCAGTATACAAGCTTGACCCATATATTTTAGTGAAAAAAAAAGAGGAAAATTAAAAGGTCCGGAATATTTACCAAAGAATGGCCTCTCTTGATATGTTTTTGATTCTTTTAAATTAAAATTAAATTAAAATGGGTACGCACAATCTCAAGCATCTTTATTAAGAATCCTTCTGAATCCCACATGGACTCCACATGCATTCTTAGGAAATAAAAAATTTAGATGGTTGCAGCCAAGTACTTTGTCTGGAATGTACTCATTTACTCAGGAAAGAAGAAATATCTTGATGAACTAAAATGGATGGCAGAAAACAACTTTATCAAGTTTGCCTTTTGGTAAGGGAATGCCATACACTCCAGAGCAGCATGTGCTATTAGAACGACTACGACATGTTCCCAAATTTAAAATGGGTAAAACTTCTCCTCTCCAAAGTTCTGAAATAAGCAAACCTGAATATGTATCGTATTTTTCGCAGTATCAGGCGCACCTCCCCCCCAAAAAAGTGGGTGAAAACTTAGGTGTCTTATAGCTCAAATACGGGTGTTTTTGGCCTCCCGAACCCTCCGCATTTTCACCCTCCCTGGCCCCCAGAAGCATTCTGCAGGCCAAAAACAGGCACATTTTTGGCAAAAAACGGGCCGTGTGGCTCATTGCAGAGTGCTTCTGTGGCCTGGGAGTGCAAAAATGCGATGCGTAGAGGGCTTGGGAGCCCAAAAACGGGCCGTGCAGAGCACTGCAGAGTGCTTTTGGGGGCCAGGGAGGCCAAAAACACGATGCACAGAGGCCAAAAACTATTTTTTTCCCTCCTATAAATTCAGGTGCATCTTATAGTCTGAAAAATGTGGTATTTTAAAGACATCTAACTGGGATCAGGGGGGTACAACTGAAAATAAGTTACAAAAAATCAAAATAGTGGCTGAAAAATGAAAAAAGAGATATTTCTTAGTAAGAGACGTACTGTTTTATTTTAGACAATTACTGTATTTTAATGCTGTGTTTAAAGCAAACTATGATCTGAAGTGAATCTGGTCTTCACTCAATGACTCCTGAATACAAGCATACGGTGAGGCCCATTAATTGAGCACATTAAAAATAGAGTCACAATAAAATGAAATACATTTAATTTTTTATCTCAAAGAATTAAAAGAAAGCACAGTAAAATTATAATATAGTCTATTATTAATTTGGTTGTCAAAATATTTACTTATTAACAGAAAGAGGCACAGGTCTCCAGGTTAGACAGGAAATTGACTGAGGGCAGTTGAACTATTCCCACATAAATCCTTTCTTTCAGTGTTATACATGGCTCGGAAACAATCACATTGTACCAAGTACTGAAAATGACAGGGTATGCACATGTGAACAATCAAGTTTCATCTCATTTAAATACAATAAGCATATTGCAATTCTATAGACAGCATGAAATTACGTTCAGTTTGAAAATTAGGTTCTACATTTTCCTTGTCTTTCTGCATGGATATATCTTCATCAATGTAACATAAGAGATTTGACACAACTGCTACATTTGTTCAAACCTATTCACATTTCAACATAATCAACTGTTTATTCTTTTTCCAACCTGCCTCAGCCAAAAACTGCTATGCACTATGAAGAAGCCTACTCCCACACTAAGTAATAAAGATCAGCACAAAAAGGGCTTACCTGACATGCTCCTTCTCCATGTGCTGAGAGAGAATCCAAGGTTTACTCTGCTTCCTCTGCTTGGAGTCTGAGTCAATCAGGTCTTTGGTCCCGCCTCCTCTGCCTGAGCATGCCCAGTTTTGATGAAGGCATAGTGATTGACTTGAAGTTTTTCTCGGTGCTGATTCTGATCACTCCTGGATTGAGGACCAGATGGTCGCCAGCGTGGGATTAGATTCCCACCTTGCACAGCAAGAAGGAGCATGTCAGGTAAGACTAATGCCCTTTCTCCAGTGTGCTGAGTCGAGAATCCAAGGAATGGGACATACCAAAGCCGGCTGTCCTAAGGATGGGTAGCAGTCTGATCCAGAGTCCCCAATTCTGTATGCATCTTTTGAAGTACTCGTCTGCCGAAGTCCGCTTCATCTGAGGCGAAGACATACAACTTGTAGTGTCGTATGAATGGGGATGGGGAAGACTATGTCGCTGCCCTACAGATGTCCTCTACAGAGGCCTGTGTATTCCATGCAGCAGTCGTGGCTGCACTTCTAGCTGAATGGGCTGTTACTCACCTGGGCAACAGGAGCACCTGAATCTCGTAAGTCTTGGCGATGCATCCCTGTATCCACCGGCCTATGGTTGATGGTGTGACCTTGCTGCCCAATGTGCTAGATCGGACTGACACAAACAGTGACTCTGTCTTTCTAATAGAGGCTGTCCTCTTTAGATACATACTTATAGCCCTCCTAACGTCCAAGGAGTTCCACTTTTTCCGCAAGTTGTGGTTTGGGTTTGGACAGAAATCTGGTACGACTATTTCCTGTGCCCATTTGCGCAAATGTGGCATGAAGGCAGCTACAAGCCCGCTTCTCTTCTGTTCTAAGGATCTGGCCTTTGCCTTGCCAGGCCCCCCCACCCTGAATGAGAGGAGGAGGGGGAGGAGGGTCGCCGGAGTGAAGGAAGCCTTCACTTCCTGCTGCTTCAGGCTGGAGCTCACGCCCACCCCGCTCAGCCGAAGAGCTGCAGGGGGGTAATGGGACGGCACACAGCAAGGCAATGGCCAGATCCTTAGGGCAGGAGAGAAGCCGCATCCAAAGACCCTCAAGCGAGCGGCCGGCCGGCGTGTGCGCATTTGCTGCACTTGCCACTTGCTTGAGGAGGGCCTCCTCACACGCGCCAGATAGCCAGGGAGTCGCGAGAAGGGGAGGAGGGTCGCCAGAAGAGAAGCCAGGGTGGCGATCGTTCCTCAGCACACACAGAGAGAAGGGGAGAGACAAGCACCAACAAAGGCCAGAAGAAGCTGCACAAGAGTGAGGTGCTGGAGAATCAACCCCAGGCACTTCCCCATCCCCCGTCGTCACCCTTACCTTCTCAGGGTATGCAAGGGAAGGGAGGGCGAGGGGCGGGGCAGTCAGTGATGGGACAGGGAGCCGCGGCAGAGGGCCCAAAGAGTTGCTTGTGACTCGCGAGCCGCAATTTGCCGACCCCTGTACTAGGACTACATCTTGGAATAACTTTGGTGAGGGAATTTCCTCACTCTCCGTGGTTGGTTTTGCAAGTAGCTCATTTGGATCTGCTAGATCAGTTGTTGACTCGGTTGCAGTTGGGTTAGCTCCCATGTGTGTTGTCGACTTGGCTTTAAATAACAAGGACTTAAACATTTCCCTTTGCTGTTTTGTTGCCATGAAATGATCCTGATTGATGATTTTTTATGGAGCCACAGGAGCAGTCTGACACCCCTGTTCAGCCACGACCTGTGTTAAGGCCTCTGATATTAGAGCAGTGGTTCTCAGCCTTTCTAATGCCGCGACCCGTTAATACAGTTCCTAATGTTGTGGTGACCCCCAACCATAAAATTATTTTCGTTGCTACTTCATAACTGTAATTTTGCTACTGTTATGAATCGTAATGTAAATATCTAATAGGCAGGATGTATTTTCATTGTTACAAATTGAACATAATTAAAGCATAGTGATTAATCACAAAAACAATATGTTATTATATATTGTAAAATATTTATTTCTAATTACAAAATGAAATTTCCTTCCTTCCTTCCCATCCATCTTTCCCTTTCCACCCACCCACCCACCCATCCTTCCTTTCCACCCATCCTTCCCTTTCCACACACCCACCCATCCTTCCTTCCCTTCCTTCTCTTTCCATCCTTCTTTCCTTCCTTACTTCTTTCCTGTCCATCCATCCATCCTTCCCTTTCCACCCACCCACCCTTCCTTCCTTCTCTTTCCATCCTTCTCCTTCCTTCCTTCCTTCCCATCCATCCATCCTTCCCTTCCCACCCTTCCTTCTTTCCATCCTTTCCTTCCTTCTTCCCTTTCCATCCATCCATCCTTCCCTTTCCACCCACCCACCCACCCATCCCTTCCTTCCTTCTTTCCACCCTTTTTCCTTCCTTCCTTCCTTCCTTCCTTCCTTCCTTCCTTCCTTCCTTCCTTCCTTCCTTCCCATCCATCCATCCTTCCCTTTCCACCCAACCACCAATGGTCCCTCTAACATTAGGAAACGGTGCGTGGCAATTGGAAACTGCTGCACGCCGTTCTCTAATCATGTGAGCGGGCATGCAGTCTCTGATATTAGAAAACGGCTCGCGGCAGTTGGAAACTGCTACGTGCTGTTCTCTCGTTACGTGCGCGGTCGCGCAGCTTAGAGGGAACATTGTCACCCACCCATCCTTCCTTCCCATCCTTCCTTCCTTCTCTTCCCATCCTTCTCCTTCCTTCCTTTTCTTCCGCCGCGGCTTCTCAGTCGTCTCCCTCCATTCATACGACGCACATTTCCAAGCCCTCCCCCCCACCCCACCCCTTCCACTTTCCCCACTCCATGATCAAATCTGGGATCGCGCGAGGGATGCGGAGGGAGCTCGGGCTGGCTCTTGCTCGGTGGCTACTTGCCTCACAAATCTCGCCTCGCCTACACACACACACACACACACACACACACACACACACACACACACCCCACGCCCCGCCACCGGCCGCACCCCTTTTAGGCTCTTTCAAGAGCGGAGAAGAGAAAGAGGAGGAGATCAGAATCGAAAAGGAGGCGGAGGGACATGGAACGGGAGTAGGACCCGGACCTGAACTGCTTTCCGCAGCTCCTGAACCCGATGCCACCGCCGCACCAGCAGCCACGCCGGGCTCCGGGCAGAAGAGGCCAGGGACGGTAGTGCGGGCGGCTGCAGCCTGGGTGGGTGGCGGGGAGGGAGCGGCTGCTGGGGACGCGGGGATGAGTGGCGCCGGCATCACCATGGTCACATCAGAGGAGCCGGGTTAAGGCGAGGGGCATTCCGTGCGCTGCCCTGCGCCAACTTCAGCTCAGCACCGGCTGCTTCTGCTGCTGCCTGGCGGAACCCGCTCGTGTTCTTTCCCCCAACAGCCTTTTGTTCCACTGCAGGCTCACAACTCTCGGGGACTCTACAGCAATTAACTTTCCTACCGTTTTCAACTTCTCCCCTCCAAAGCTTCGCTTCCGGCTTGCTCAAAAGTCTCCGCTGATTAGCTGTTGCGGCGAAACTGGAACGACAGGGCGCATGCACGACCTATTCTTCTCCCCATTTGTTACCTAATCTATAGTATGCGTTACAGAGCAGCTCTATAAATTCCTTCTTCTTTTGCTTGTTTTTGCCTGACTTAGGCGACCCCTGTGAAATGGTCGTTCGACCCCCAGGTTGAAAACCGTTGTATTAGAGCTTTCATGTGGTCCATAATCCCTTTGTGTTTGTGGCTCC
Source organism: Diadophis punctatus similis (assembly GCA_023053685.1). Taxonomy (NCBI): domain Eukaryota; kingdom Metazoa; phylum Chordata; class Lepidosauria; order Squamata; family Dipsadidae; genus Diadophis; species Diadophis punctatus. Next base: position 19,971,742 of record JALIGW010000009.1, on the reverse strand, counting down.
CACTGATTTTCAAATGCCTGGAAATTTTCCTGTGTATCAGCCAGAATTTCATTGTCATCTAAAACAAAGATCTGGCTGGAGAAATTGTTCTCTATACCATCTGGTATTTGAGCACAAATAATCTGTTGCTTTAACTCCATTGGCTGAGCTGGTGAAGCGCGGGAATTTCCAAACATTTCCTCTCCATTTGTTTTGCCCCCCCTTCCTTCGCTCCGCCTCCTTCTCAGCCATGGCAAATCTCTTATCAATAGAATTTTGTCACCTGCTGGTGTCCTTTTCCTCAGCTTTTGAAGCTCTTTGAGAGGAAATCGCTCTGGCTACTATTTTGGTCGCTGCTCCTCTAGTGGCCGATTTTGACCCTTTGGAAGCTTGTGAGCAATTTGGGGTCTGGACAGGGAGCTCCTGATCCACCCCACTCCCCTGATGTTGCTGAACACTCATGGTCAGCCATCTTTGCCCTTTGTCTCTCTCTTGGGCAAGGCAGTCTCGTTCCAAAGGAACCCTACTGCTGCTTTATTTCTCTTTCAATTTCTCTGCCGCTTGGAGTATGCCCAGCCTGAACTGGGCAGTGACTCTAGCCCCCCCCCCCCCCCCCCCGCTGTCTGAGCATTTCTCCTTGGGGGCTAGACTCTGCCTTTTCCAAAGCCCTGGAAATTTTAGCCTTAATATTGCCACTGAGATCGGCTGTTGCGGTCAGCCCGAGCGTCTTCTAGTGATTGGGCCTGAACGGGTGAGCAAACAAATTCAGCCTGTATCGCTTCTGCGGCTATATGCAAGCCCGCTGAACAGCTGTAGCCCAGCAAGCTATGCGTTTGTGTCAGGAATTTTTAAATCGCTAAAGCCGGTAATCAGTAATGGCTGCCGCGGCTATTTCGGAAGCCCGCCGGTCAACTGTGGGGCTAATTAAGTCAGGCGGCTCCTCAGAGGACTGGGAGAGCCTGCCTAGCCGTTCACAAGTTGCGAAGGCTATTTGTGATGTCAGGGCTTACTGATCTGAAGAATCCAAGGAACTCTGCTCTTCTTTACCAGCACCGCTTCTGTAAGTGTCGTCTGCTCGAAGCCGGAGTCAAAACTGGGCATGCTCAGACAGAGCAGGCAGGATGAAAGACCTGATTGACTCAGACTCCAAGCAGAGGAAGCAGAGTAAACCCATTCCTTGGATTCTCGACTCAGCACACCGGAGAACAAACATTATCCATTGTTTACTAAATATGAGCTGAAGTGGTGCAGTGGTTAAATGCAGCCACTGCAGGCTGACTGCTAGTTCAGAAGTTCAGCTGTTCAAATCTCACTAGGCTCAAGGTTGACTCAGCCTTCCATCCTTCCGAGGTCGGTAAAATGAGGACCCAGATTGTTGGGGGCAATATGCTGAATTCTGTAAACCGCTTAGAGAGGGCTGTAAAGCACTATGAAGCGGTATATAAGTAAAGTGCTATTGCTATTGCTATTGCTAAATTTATATTTCCTGAATTTAATATGATTTAATGTATACTAAATATGCTCATGTGCACTGAAATTCAATTAAAATTTTCAGCTTAACACTTATGACAGTGTTTGAATTAAATTAAGCTGACTTATACAGTCACATCATGTGACTGTTATTCCTTTATAACAATGAGGATTTCTAGATCTCTATCTATGCATGTATAGTTTTTCCTACAAGCCACAGCTTATGGCATCAGAGGTTTCTTTCTGACCAACACTGCATGACTATCTCACTATCTAAGCTGCTGTAGCTTTAACTGGTGAATTCTGGCGCTACAGCAAATTTTAAAAAAGGAAACACAGAATCCTATGGGTCTGATACCGCTCATTCCTAATGGAACTGTTTAAGATTTTATTTTTTGCCATCTCTCTTAAAATCACAGAAGCTGGTCTAGATATTTTTCAGTATATAAATAAATGCACACCTAAGGGCAGATTAGTTCTCAAAGTCCCTGTAACTCTCCATTAGCCACTCCTCCAATTAGGTTGTGACAAGACAAACATAAAAGCAAGAGTACAGCTTTTTTTTTAATCAATCTGCAGTTCTAGTACAGCTCATTCACATCCAAATGTATTACAGTACTTACTGTGGCTGATCCAGAGCTTTGATATTTACTAACCTGACTGAAGGGTTACAATAATGCTTCTTACCAGACATCTTTGAAGCCATTACACTGTGATAAGTACCAGATGGCCCTCTATTTACAGATTCATTACTGGGGTGGGAACCCCAAACCCAACTTATTTAACTTCACCTCATTAATTCAATAGTCTGTACTTTTTGTGTTGGTTTTAATCCTGCCTCTAGAATTTTTCTTTTACCTTTTTTTACCAAGGCAATTATATTTTCTCTTTTTCCTGCATGGCCCATCTTTTCTATTTCCACACAAAAAGTATCGTGAATATTTGAACCTCTTGCTAATTATTTATCAAATACGACATAGATCATGAGGACATAATTGAACATGTTTTCACACATTAAAACCATTCATGTGTTATTTAACATGTCAAACAATGGTCTCAATATTTTATCACCTCAAATGTTATATATATCAAATGTTATATATCAGGAATCAGAACCTAGTAACCCCCTGCCCACTCCACTCAACCAATGCAAATCATTATCTTCAAATTGTCTTCTCATGCTGACACTACTGCTATCTGGAAATCAAAAACATTTGTACATCATCACATGTCCATCTCTCTTAAGATACTCACAGAAGCTTAGATTTAAAGAGAGATATGAACAACTTCAGTGTAACAATTTCTGCATGGTCTGAAATCATTTATTTTTAGGTAATTCTTTTCTACTACCCATAGTTCCATTATAGAATAGAAGTATGGGTTGTATTCTTTTTCTTAAAAAACAATAAAGATGCTAGGCCATTCTCAGCCACATTAATAGTCAAGACAAGTTATTCTCTTCAACAAATATTACCTAATTTATGTATGATACTGTCAATCACCAATAAATAGCAGAAAACCTACATTAACATTTAACACATTTTAAAAGCAAACCAACCTTCCTCTTCTAAAACTAATTTGTTACTGCAGCTTGCTTGTTCCTGATTTTAATTGTACTTTAAACAATACTGATGTGAGACAAAACTTGTCAGAAATTTTAAAAAAACTGTAAAGAAACTAACACTTTATGTTACTCACAGGGGTACATGGTACTGTTCTGTGTCTGCTTTGGCCAGCTCCTCTTCTTCAATATCAGATTCTCCACCTGAACTGCTGTCTGTGGCATCAGAATCAAATGCTTGCTCACAAGAGCGCAGGTTAGCCATTCCACTGGCAGTAAACCTTTCTAGTTCTTCTGGGATAGAGTCACTTTTTAGGAAGTTGCTCAGTCCTTCCGAGGTACTTGTCTCATTTGCAGCTTTTCTTAGAGCTGCTTCTGCCTTGCGGGTCAGCATTAGCTGACTCCGGTGTCTCAAGGAGTCCAAAGCAGGCAACTTGCTTAGCGTTTTCTGTAAAAACCCACCAAGCTGTTGCTGAATGTGCCGCTCTACCTGCTTGGCTTGTACCACTTGCAGCCGCTTTTGCAGCCTGCGAGCATGATTCTCAATGTCTGCCTGCCTCCGCAATAGCACCTTTGTCCTCATATCTGAATCTAGAGTGCTAAAGGAACTGTTTGGTTGAGAAGTCTTCTGTTCCTCTGGCTTACTGCTTCCCAGCTCAGAACAAACAGGCATTCCAGATAACAAAAGCAACTGGTTCTCCCCACCCCCTTCGAGTCCACACTGCTGCTCTGGGGAACTGTGGTCATGTTTATTTGCCATGCCATTATTGCTAAGTGGGGCACCATGCTCTGCATCTGGGCCTTTATGTGGTAGAGTGCAATTGCTCAAACCAGACTTCAGGTCCTCCAATTCAGAACCCCCAGGTCTATTTGAATCAACTTCCTGGAGGGTCACAGAAGAAGGTGCACTCTTCCCTCCATTAAGTGAAACAGAACTTTCATGGTCAGAGCTATTAGTTTTAGCTAATTTTTTAGCCAAACCATTGACAGGTGTTTGTGGCAAAGGTGTCTGATTACTTGTACTCATGGTTTTTAGATTTTCCAAGGAAATCTCCAACACTGGTGGCCTTCCCAACAGATCACTAGTTTTCAAGAAAGGATGAGTCAACAGAGAATGAGATTTAAGGACCGTCTGCTTGTTGAAGACCCCTTGCAGTTTCAAGGACTCCTTTGGAGGAACAGATGTTACATCTGAACAGAGATAAGATGCTACCAATGGCTGCAGCTTTCCCAGCTCTTCTTTTGTAGAATTATTTCGGAAATCTAGACTGGAATCCTCAGCTTTTCTTTTGGTGACGTTACTGGCAACAAGGATGTTGTTGGCGTTGCCGTTTTTCTCGGCACTGCCAGGAGACAGGGAGGAGGATGGGGGAGCCAGTTTGAATCGGATGTGGTGAGCTTCAGTTGCTGCGTCAGTGAGAGCAGGCGCCATAGTAGCCATTCAGCACAGAAAGTTGGGACGTCCAGCCTCTCCCGTTGCAGAGGCCAGCTCTGCTGTGTTTTTCTGCCTCGCCAAAGGGCAGCCTAATTTAAAAAAAAGCAGATATAATTTAGAAATGTAGAATGGGCAAAAGATAAATAACAAGTTATTTGTATATACATTTTTATCAAATACAGAAGTCTATCAGTATATACACCTATTCATCAGACACAATGGATAATTTCCTATCCAAATTAGTCAGTATAATATCCAATGAGAAGGTATAAAGCAGAACATGAAAATCTTCTGAAATACCAAAATGGTGAAATAACCAAAGGATTTGAACTAGGAACTAAGGTGAAATCACAAAACAAGGGATAAGCATCAAATGTTGGACAAGTACAGTAAGAAAGCTTTCTTCAACATGGTGCCCTTCAAGTGGCTTTTCACTTTGTTGCTAGGAAATGTGAAAGGTTGAGGGAAAACTGTGTTTTGCCAAACAACTGAAAAATGCACAATATGAAAAACAGGTTCTGAATAAAATAGAAAACAAAGCTGCATATGAGCGCTACTGTGATATACAGGTAGTCCTCAACTTACGACCACAATTGAGCCCAAAATTTTGGTTGCTAAGTGAGACATTTGTTAAGTGAGTTTTGCCTCATGTTATGACTTTTCTTGCCACAGTTGTGAAGTGAATCACCACAATTGTTAAGTTAGCAACATGGGTTATTCAGTGAATCTAGCTTCCCCATTGACTTTGCTTATCAGAAGGTAGCAAAAAGGGAACACATGACCCCATGACACAGCAACCGTCATACATATGAGTCAGTTGCCAAGCGTCCACATTTTGATCATATAACACGGGGATGCTGCAATGGTTTTAAGTGTGAAAAATGAACATAAGTCATTTTTCAGTGACATTGTAACTTCGAATGGTCACTAAATGAACTGTTGTAAGTCAAGGACTACCTGTAATGGTTAAGATGCTGGACAAAGGAAAGAGAAACAGGGTTCAAGCCTAAGCTTAACTATGAAAACTTTCCAAATGACTTCGAGAAATCACTATCTCTAAGCCCTATCTTAATCACACAATATGATTTGCTGTGAGCAAGAACTAGTTGCAGTGGTATGTATATCATCAATTATTCCCTAATGATTGGAAAAATATCAAGCTAACAAGTGAAATATATTTCTTTATTAAATATTGTTCAGCTCAGGCATTCCCTAATCATGGTATCTTCAAGTGTGTTTCAAATCCCAGAATTTGCAATAAAGGTTATGCTGGAAGAACCTAGGAAAGTATGTATCATATACAGTATTATATGTTCCAAAGGCAAAATGCAAAAAGCTAGCACTGCTCTTACCAGGGGTGGCAGAAAGCCAAACTAAATACAAAACCAGTTCAGAAAGGTATTTTCCATCGGTGAATCAAAACTGAACTCACCTAAATTCCCTCAACCGTCATGATCATGAATCAAGTCCCTAGCATTAAGAGGAATCATTTATTTAGAAAAAGAAGGGACTTCTTTTGTATATAGGAAGAGAGCCTTCCCTTTTCCACTGCTAAAGGTCAAGAATCTTAATTCTTAGGATTGACAAAAAGGAATTTCCACCTGCACTTAACTTGACCCTAAATACAAACCATTGCTTTCCCCAAATAAAGTTTAAAAACTTTATTTTCTAATTAGATGAGTGAATTAACATATTTTAAAGAATTATGAATTAAATACTATTTTTCTCAACTTAAATCAGAACTGAGCAAGCAGTTGAGATACTGCCCTTTACGCCTTCATTACAATCTCAGAATGCTAAGAAAGATGCAAAATGCCAAAGGTGACTAAAGATGTATTGGTCTAAATCTCAATTGTTTAATCCCAGGCAATAGCAAAATAGTGCCCTTCCCAGTATGTTGAACAACTTTCATTAGCCCCCGTCAGTACAGGCAATGGCAAGATCTGAGAAAACTGTGATCAAACCATGTGCAAAGCACCCAACTGCCTACCTATTCTCTACCATTTTCTCTAATTGTCCCATTAATTAATACGTCTGTAAACTGTAAATCTTTTCTGGTGAAAAGTTCAACACTCTTCTGCCATCTCAATATCTTTTTCAGTTCTATTGTTGAAATTGGAGACCAGCCTATATGCAGTATCCTAAAAATAGTTATACCACAGATTTATATAAGGGCATTACACTTGCTGCTCTTCTTTACTAGAGACAAAGTAAGACAAAATAGCATTCTTTGTTCCCATTTCTCTTTCTACTGTTTCATGTAGCAACAGTAAGCCCAATCCAACTACAGTTGTGAACAAAAGAGTCAAATATAATTCCTTAGGATCAAACAAAGCAGCCAACCAGCTCAACCACATTCAAGATGAGCAAAACAGCTTTTGTTCTCATATGCAATTTTTGGCACATATCTGCTTATTGGATTGGGATAAATAATTGGTTATTTATTCTGTTCTCTCAGGTGAACAATTCTGAACCAAAATATTCATGCCCATGAAAGCATGATAAATATATACTTAGGGGGATTCCTCAGCATCTCATTACAATGGAAGCCACTATTGTGGTATGTGTTATCTGTTCCCACTAGGACACTGCCATAAATATCACACTATATTTAAGATCAGGAGAAACCTTACATTCTTGAAATTTATTCTTATCTAATAATTTTCTTCAATTCAGCATAAAAATGATACCCAAAGCTCTGATGGTCAGTCCAAAGCAAGTAAAACATTTTAACAGAAATTGTAATTCAATTTTTCTTGTTTCCACATCAATAAAGCTCATAAGCATTTGCTGCAATTATATTCTTAGTAACCTTGTAATCTAAACAAGCACATTTAAAAACCATCTATCTACTCACATACTTTTAAAATAAATTCAGAGCATCTACTGGAATTAAGTAATTTAAGAACTTTTTAATGATTCTCTTTGGATGCATTACTGTTTAATATTCACTTCTCTAGAAAATATATCTCTAGTATTCAGCCCAACCATAGAACCATGTTCAGTTCCATCACCTTATATTTATTTACCAAATACAATGCACCTCCCCCCCCCCCATTTTCACATAACCACTTCTTCCCACACAGGAAAGATCAATCAATGAGATTATTCAACATCAATTCAGCCCCTCTTTCTTTCTTGACAAATTGCTTGATAAAATGTTTGGAGATTTCAGTATTTGTCCATGTTATGAACACCATAATTATTATATAGACTACACAAACATTACTTCATAAGTATATTCTGAATGAAGTGATTTGTTCTTAAGCCATACACTATATCACAACATTAGTTTGATATAGTGGTATGGCACTGTTGTCATTGTTAAGGCATCAGATTAGAAACTCACTAGACCATGAGTTCTAGTCCCTCCTTAGGCAAGAAGCCTGCTGCATGACCTTGGGCCAGTCACTCTTTTTCTTAGCCCTATGTATAGGTATGTATAGGCAATGGCAAGACACTTCCAAAAAAATCTTGCCATCAAAACTGTACCATTTTACTATGGTTCATCACACAGTCAGCCCAAATGTTTAGATTGGATTTGGCATTTTTATCCCTCTATCAAGTCCTTACTAAGGACCTGGGATAGGCTCTATTATTAAACCAATATATATAGCAGCCCAACTCACAAACAAGCAACTCTAAGTGACGTGAAACAGAACTAAAAACAGTTGACAAATTCATTTTTTAAAGTATGAAAATCAAGCTAAACCAAAGGGTAACAATCTCTCTGCTGGATCTGAGCGGATAGGCAGATGAAATCAGGAAGACGAGTCCCTCAAACAATCCAATCCCATGCTACTGGTTACCAGGAGTCAAAAACTGACTTGAAGGCATATACACAGACACTAGACCTGCACATTTTCACACAGGAAAGCGTTATTTATTTATTTATTTATTTATTTATTTATTTATTTATTTATTTATTTATTATTATTTTATTATTTTATTTATTTATTAGATTTGTATGCCGCCCAACTCCCAAAGGGACTCTGGGCGGCTAATAGCATCAAATACAAAATCTAAAAAAACAGTTAAAAATTTTAAAGACAAAATAATATAACAATTTATATTATTAAATATTTAATTTTTAAATATAACAATTTAAAAAAAAATTCAATCATCCAATCATTTCATTTGTGGGCCAATATCAATAATCATTCATTGGCCCCAGGCTTTCCGAAAAAGCCAGATCTTCACGGCTTTTCTGAAGACCAATAAGTGGGGATAGTCCGAATCTCGAGGGGTAGTTGGTTCCAGAGGGTAGGAGTCGCCACAGAGAAGGCCCTCGCCCGCAGACCCGCCAGCCGACATTGTTTAGCTGATGGGAGCCAGAGCAGGCCGACTCTATGTGATCTAACCGGTCGCAGGAGGTATGTGGTAGCAGGCAGTCCTGAAGATACTCTGGTCCTGAACCATATAGGGCTTTAAAGGTAATCACTAACACCTTGAATTGCATCCGGAGACCAATGGGCAACCAGTGCAGCTCGCGCAAGATGGTAGTAGTGTGGGTATATCTAGGTACACCCACAACAGCACGCGCAGCTGCATTTTGCACCAACTGAAGTCTCCGAATACTCTTCAAGGGTAGTCCCATGTAGAGCGCATTATAATAATCAAGCCTTGAGGTGACAAGGGCATGAGTGACCGTGAGAAGTGCCTCCCAATCCAGGTAGGGTCGCAATTGGTGCACAAGCCGAACTTGTGCAAAGGTCCCCCTAGCCACAGCTGACAGATGTTGGTCTAATTTAAGCTATGGATTTTATATTTCAACAAATATAAAAGACCAAACAAAATACAAGCAATTAAAATATTTTCTTTGATTAGTTATGTATCTTTTATTGTCAATTGCCATCCCACAACCAAATATGGTGTGCTGACTGGAGAGCATGAAAAGTATAGTCAACAAATTTAGAGGAACTAAGTTTGGAGAAGCATTATGAAGAAATTATGCTTTCCACTTAGTGCATTTAGTTGTTAAAAGCATATACATGTAACAAATTAGTTTTCATCCTTCCAAATCCTTTTTATTCTTTTCTCTTTCGCACAATGATCTTGAGGAACCACTGTTTTGTTTTCCTCATCCACCAATAAATGGACAATATGATACATTGGTTTCAGCAGTATGGACAGAGAGCCAGGTTCAAATCCTCATTCAGTGGACAACTTCGAGCCATCACTTTCTCACAATTTCCCTTACCTATCTGATGATACAATCTATTCAGAAACCAAAGAGGTCTCAAACCATGGCTCTTAGCTCCTACTCTTAAGCCATTGTTTAAGTTTCCATCTGCTTTTAACTTGTTGAATAGAAACACATCAAAGACTCCAACTGCTAATAAGCACTACAAAGTATTTAATCCAAATATGTTAAAATTAAATACTAATATTGATCTATTTGTTTCATTCATCTCCTACACAGGAATCATGACATAGCATTAATAAGTAGTCATAACTAAGTCATTTCTTTCATTCTGAGGCTACAGAAATCTACAATCCTGAAGAAACTATTTGCATCATGGTGCTTTCTGTATCAAGTATATGACTTCACTGTCATCAATGCATATTTCTCTTGTATGCTTTTCCCTAACACCTCCCACAACACAAAAAAAATGCATTTGAAAGCTTATTTTATTTTTTATTAGAAAAGGGGCTGCTTTTCAAAAACCAAGGGTGGTCCACATTGCCCCTTTTAACAGTGGCCCTCTTGCAAGCAGACAGCTCTGGCTAAATGCTTCAGCATTAAATATTTCCAGGTACACAACTGGGGAAAAAAAACAGTTTCACAGGAAGAAAAACAATTAAAGCTTTAGCCAATTTATTGAGCAGTAAATTATTTGGTAAAGCAAACAAGTCATTTCATTAATTACACAATTTATTTCCCTCTCTTCAAAATAGCTTATTTCAAGGCAGTTTACAAACAGCAGCAAATACTATTGAATCCAAAGAAACCCAACTACCAGTAATAATACAGTTAAATGAATTTCAAAGAGGGGGGGGGAGAGAAAGAATGGTCTGCTAATATAAAGGTTCATCTGGAGTTCAAAAAAATAACATTAAAGCCTTCCTTCATTGAACTACACATTTCTTTTTATATGCCACAGTCAGGAGGATTTTGGAAAATTTTAACCTGGATAGACTTAGAATAGCAGAGGTGGGTTCCTCCCAGTTCGCACCGGTTCTATTAAACCGGCAGCAAACCGCTGGTGATGTCATGGAGCCGGTTCTGTCGGTGCTGGTCCGTGGATGCCATCTCTTTTTTTTGGACATTTTTTTGAATTTTTTTGCTGAATTTTTTTCTTCTGCGCATGCCCAGAGTTTCTGGCATTGCGCATGTGCCGCCATCTTGTTTTTGCCTTTTTTTTTAATTTTTGGCACAGCACATGCACCAGAGAAGCATGCTGAGGCGTGGCCATGAGGCGCAGGAGGAAGCAAACCAGTGGCGAGGGAAGTTAGAACACACCTCTGAAGAATAGGTAGGTCTTTTTCGACCTGTGGGCACATTTGAAATTTTGAGAGCATATTTTAAGCAGCCCCACAAAATATTTGTCCAGACATGTTTTGCTGGTCACAGAAACCCTTTTATCAGAAGACAGTGGACATTGCTTACTACTACTACAGCTTTCCAGTCCTTTGAGTGACAAAGATACATACTTCCAATTAAATCCCTACAGGCAATCTTGAAAATAAGGATGAAAATCCAATTTCATTTTTAAAACGATGTCTTTTAAGGAAATAAATTAGATAGCTAAGAGAAACAGCAATATTTAGAAAAAATGTGGTATAACACTATCCCAGGAATTATTGCTTCCAGAGTTTACTAGATCACTGCCATATATTGTTCTGAAGAGACTGCTGCTGGTGCACAACAGTCTTACCTTTAAACAGTCTATGCCAGAGGTTATTTAGGAACAAAAGGAAGGTTTAGGAGCACTTCAAATTACATATCTAATGTTTCAGAGTGGGGTACAACTTGGTCATAAGATTTAATTTTTGCTTTCCTAAAGGGAGTTCTTGTGTCTTCTCCACCCATCCTTTGGTTTATTGAACCTGATTATTATTGAATTTTCTTACGCTTTCAAAGATTTACCAGCCAAAAAATAAGGGAGCCTTATCAACATATTGGTAAAACCCAACCCAAAAAATTGAATGACCTGTCTCTGGATTTTGAAACAGAGTTCTTTAAAAATGACAAAGGAACCATGCAGAATACTGCAGTATATGTGCAAAAAAAGGAAAATGAATTTCTGAAAATAGCCATTCAGTGCTAGTGAAATGCTTCCAAACCTCATCCAGAAACAAATCTTGGTAACACTGAAAACCAAGAAATCCTGAGAATCCAGATCTCACTTTAGATATCATTTTATCCATCAGGGCCATAAATAATTTTTTCTTTTTAAAATGTTATATCTGAACACATATACTTACATATACCAAGCATTAATACTACCAAGATATTTTGTTTACAAAATTAAACCTAATACAGCAATGCAAATAATCAGTCTCATAAACTGTAGAGTTGTAAGGCAATTAATTCAGGAATGGAATCATGCTTAACTGGCCAACTATAATGATAATCTTCCTGATTTAACTACTTTGAGAAATAGTCAGTTAATAGCAATTTTAAGACAGTTGTATTAGCCTATCCCAGGGCTGTCAAACTCACGGCCCGCGGATGTGTCACGTGTTGGCCACGCCTAGAGATGTAAAATTTCTGGAAATTTTGAAGCTTGGAAAAAAACCGTTTTCCCATTTTTTCGGGGGGAAATGGAAATTTTCAGAAAAATTGAAAAAAATGCTACATTCACACTTTTTTGTCTTTTTAAGATTGAAAGTCATTCTGTTACTTTAGGAACATAAAATAGGACTATGGACAATTTGACTTGGCATAAAATTATCACAACTAGCATATTAAAAATATAGTGTAGCCAAACAATTATCACAAACAGAATTTACTTTTTTATAATATTTATTTGTAATTGTAACAAAGGGAGCAACAATCTCCTGAACTGTTTACTAGTTTATGTGGAACAGCCAAAAAGCCTCCACAAAACAATTTTCAAAACCAAAAGTAACAATTTTTCATATTTCCTCTCCACAGTATTAAATAAAAATAAAAATAAAAACCCCATTCTCATAAGTCCCTTCATTCAGCACAGGTCCTTTTTGTTGCTCTGTATTTTCTTCCAATGCTTTTGAGGCCTAGTGAAGAGGACAGAACAAACCAAACCAAACACACCCACTAACATGCAAAAGCAAAACTGAAACCTTTTTCTTGGTACAATAGCAGCACCTCCTAAAGGAAGAAATGCATACTGTTCTTGCATTGAAGGGTTCAGTTTGTTACCTAGGACTTGCTTGTCCTCACTCACTGCACAGAAATAAGAATAATCTGATATCATACATTTTTTTTAGAAATGATTTGGAAAATATTTGAACACCCTGTCTTAAAATATTTTATTCATCATGTTAAAATAAAATATTCCACAATGTTTTTTTTTCTTTTTTCAATTTTTCCAATTTTTCGGGGAAAAACAAAAAAACTTTCAGGAAAAAAACAGAAAAAAAACGGTTTTTTCCCAAATTTTTCCGTGCCTTCACATTTCTAGCCACGCCTACGCCCGGTTTAGCGAAAGGGGGGGGGGGAATCCCGATAAGTCATGCTGCTGTGACATGAGTTTGACACCCCTGGCCTATCCCATGTAAAATAATTAATATACTGAGAATCACAAGAAAAAATAGGGCAATCATGAAAATAAATACTGGTCACCACAATTTTATAATTTATTACTTTTATTATCTCTTGCTTATTTTTAAAAAAATTAAAAGTGGTATTTAATTTTCTTCTGATTTACTGCCAAATTTTCACTGATCTTTTTTTGTGTGTGTGTGGCACATCCTATATTAAGGAGCCAAAAACTATTAATACATGTAATTTACATATGAAATATCCTTTGTTCGCTGTAACAGAATTTAGTAAATTCTTGTAGGTAAGCTGCTGGTCTAACTGTAATGTTATTCCAGTAGCAAAAGACTAAGTTGTACAACAGAAGCTAAAAGCCTGATCCAGAACTAGTCATTCATAAATAAACTGTCTTGTTATTCAGATCCATTGTTTTAGTATTTCAGAAACAAAAGAGTACTTTGTATTAGCTACAGAAGTTGATAAGTATGAAAGCTATTTGGGTATAAGGCCAACAATCCTAAACTTATAGGATTCCAATAATTACAAAACTATGCTCAAGGTTACTATACCACCTTGATCTTTTTCTCTCCTCCGAACTCCCCCTACATAGTAAATTATTACATTCTGCCCTACTAATATATGTGGTTTGAATTCAGTTGCTTTCATTTGGACAAACATGGTTAATGCTGATAGACAGGTGAAACCTCAAAATGATTTCACTTATTTCAAATAAGATCTATTTTAATTATCAGAGAAATTAGTTATCACAGAAATCAATATCCCAGAAGGTGTTTAAAAGTTATGTTTTTTTTCTCAAACATACCTTTTAAACAGATTCTACCATTTCCCCTGCAGCAATCTGCAAAATTCCAGCCCTTAAAAACTTGTCTCTTCTAAATGACACCATTGAATATCAATGGCAAGAGGTCAATATTTAATATTTGTGAAAATAAACAACAGGAATATCCATTAGACATTCAAAAGTCTTAACACAGCTATTTTACTTTTAAAATGCCAGGTCCACAAGCAATTTCAAAGGGCCCCTAATTTTAGTTTAATATTTAGTTTAAATATCCCTCTTCAAGGGATATTTCTAGTGATACAAGCTCTATTACTGTAGCCCATGGAGATCATTTATTTTTAATACAGCAATTAGCTGCTAAAAAGTTACTTGGTCTATTGAAGTTCAACTAGTAGGTAAGCTGTTTACAAACACAATTTCAATAGTCAAGAGGTGTCAGAATCCACCAGATCTTTTTTGGTTTTATGACAACTGTAACTTAATGAAAACTCATAATTTTAAAACAATAATATATGAAAAAGCAAACATGCTGATTATTTTCACATTTTAACCAAGGCTCTAAACATGTATTTTATTAAAAAACCAACAATCTGTTAACATAGCAATAGGAAATTAAATTCATATGACACTTATGATTAAATCAACTTCTTATAAAATAAGACAAATAGAAACAGCAGTTGAACATCAGAGATAATAGAATTTCATGAATATTTCTGTATAATTTTGCAGCTTTTATTCTCCTGCACTTTGGCTAACTTTAGTAATACAATATAAATTATTAGATCAGTATCTTCAATGTTTTCAAATCCTGATTCAACAAAGGCTCATTTGAAGTATAAGTCAGATATGATTTCTATCTTTCTGTCAATATATTTATTCCCTAGAATTTTCTTTTGTAACTTTTCTATAACTTTTTTTAACCTATGACCTTTAAAAACTAATTAGAGCTCCCTTTCCTTAATTTGTAAGTACATTAAATATCTTTATACCCAGTAGTAAAGAAATTCACAGTATCAAGTAAACTATGCCTTAACTTTTCCACTGTAAGTATGAGCAAAAATATCTAACATAAAACACATCTAAATGAAATAACCAGCTTCCCTATCTGAAATAGCAGGTCTCCAGCCAAATGTGTTGAGCTACAATTCCCAGCCACCATGGCTAAAACCTAAAGATATGCTGATATATATAGCTTTTAAAGCTTATTTCTACTTTACATCATCAAAATGATTTGAGATAGCTACAGCTATATTCAGAAGCAAAAACAAAAAAAACTTCAAATAGGTAATACATTTGGTTTGTCCTATCTAGCATCAATGAATGGGATAGTCTCCTTATCTCTGATAGCAAAACCTCACCTGTGATTATGAGAACTGCAGCCCAAAGCATTTAAAAAGGGAAAAGACGACCAAATTCAAAAGAACACTGAACATTCCACAACTAAGTTGGAAATGATGAGAACCACTGTTTAGAAAACCAGCCTGAACAAAATGCTGATCAGTCTTCCTACCCTACTGAAAGCATAGAAGAGACTGCACCTGCTTATCATGAAAAAGCATATTATTTATACCCACTTGCAAGTAATGGGTTGGTTGTAGTCATAATACTTAGACCAGAGGTGTCAAACTCACACTGTCATGGCGGCGTCATGTGACATATCGGGACTTTTTCCCCTTCGCTAAACTGGGTGGGGGCGGGGCCAGCATGTGACGCATCCGGCCCACGGGCCGCAAGTTTGATACCCCTGCTCTAAGTATTATGACTTCATTTCCCACAGCTATTGGTGAACCAACAGGCATATTTGCCACTTAGCCACTTTACAGCTTAGCTTTATCTTCACTAAGTCGTAAAGAAGTTACATACAAATGATTTCAAATGATTTCTCCCGGATTTGTTTTCCTTATTGTGCTGACAATCACATACAAGTAGCGTATGAGAAAGGCGGGGCTAGATGAATCAAAAGTTGGAATTAAGATTATGGAAGAAATATCAACCACCTCAGATATGCAGATGATGATACTATAATGGCAGAAAGGGAAGAGGAACTAAAAAGCCTCTTGATGTGGGTGAAGAAGGAGAGTGCAAAAGTTGGCTTGAAAGTCAACATTAAGAAAACTAAGATCATGGCATCCGGCCCTCTCAATTCCTGGCAAATAGATGAGGAAGAAATGGAGGTAGTGACAGATTTCATTTTCCTGGGCTCCAAGATCACCACAGATGGAAACTGCAGCCAAGAAATTAAGACTCTTGTTCCTGGGGAGGAAAGCTATGACAAATCTAGACAGCATACTAAAAAGCAGAGACATCACCCTGACAACGAAAGTGCTTATAGTCAAGGTTATGGTTTTCCCAGTTACAATGTATGGCTGTGAAAGTGAGACTATAAGGAAGGCTGAGCGCCTAAGAATTGAGGCCTTTGAACTATGGTGTGAGTCTCCTGCGAGTCCCTGTGACTGCAAAGCGATCAAACCGGTCAGTCCTAGAGGAGATCAACCCTCATTGCTCTTTAGAAGGCCAGATCCTGAAGATGAAACTCAAATACTTTGGCCACCTAATGGGAAGGAAGGACTCACTGGAGAAGAGCCTAATGCTGGGAAACAATGAGGGCAAAAGAAGAATGGGACGACAGAGAATGAGGTGGCTGGATGGAGTCACTGAAGCAGTAGGCGTGAGCTAAAAAGGACTCCAGAGGATGGTAGAGGACAGGAAGGCCTAGAGCAGTGGTTCTCAATCTTCCTAATGCCGTGACCCGACCCACCGCCGCGCCCATTTGGGTTCTTTTACCCTCTGCGCATGTGCAAAGCGTTCTGCGCATGCACAGAGGGTAAAAGAACCCAAATGGCGGCGTCTGGGTGAAGTCTCCCAATCCCTGTACAAAGGGGTAACGAGCCCCAGATCGTTGTCCATGGGGTTACGATGGGTCGGACACGACTTCGCAACTAACAACAATAACAAAGTGTATATAGCTCTCCTTTCTATATTCTCCACAACTCTGATAGGTGATTAGAGAATGACTAGCCCAAACCACTCAGTAAGCTTCTGTAAACTGTGTTTCCTGTTCCTAGTCCAGCAGCATCTTAACCATGACAGTAAAATGGTTCTGCAAATAAGGATAATTTTACATTTTAGATGTTAATAAAGAGTGATTCCTTGAAAGACAGTATTAAATTTATTTTTAAAAATCAAATATTAAATATTGGGCATCAAGCTTTAAATCTCAGGAGATATGGCATTCAGAAATTCCAGCAGTCATAACTTTAAAGAAATATGTAAGTTTTGTGAACAACACATTTGAGAAAATGGGATCTTATTCACAAATTACCCAATTGTGTAACCATTCATATGCATAATGTTTCAATGTTAAGGAACTGACTTCAATGTGAGTTAGTTATGTTTTACAACTGAATCAAACACACCGGTTTAACTTATATCTAATAAGAATCATCATTCACCAACAGCAGGCAGTTATACAGCAGAACCCTATGTAACTTTATTTAGAAGTCACATTCAGTTAACATATGAATCCAACGAACTATTTTATTTAAGTTAAACATAATTTACTATAACGTTTAAAGACAGCAACTTGATTAGTGCAGAAACACCACCGTTTTAAAGATAGTTTCCCATGTATAGCTTGAACAATTCAAAAAAGTAGTTTCAAACAGCTTCTAGAGTTTGTGACAACCAGAAGTACTTTTTACAATATTTAATTCCTGCAGAAAAGCTTTTTACCTGTTTTATTTTTAGAATTATACATCATAGTAGAGTAAATACTGGTATGAGACATCATGCAATTGCAAGAGAGAAAGAAACAATTTTCTAGTGCTTAGAATACAAATACCAAGTTAATGTTCTCATATTATTTTAAAGTGGCAGCAAACAATTATGCAAAACTGAACAGGTTTTAAATCTAAGGATTGAGAATGCCAATTCCCCTTCCAAACTAAGGTTCATCTGTTAACAACTGTATCTCTTTTCTGAACTGATCTAAAAGGTCAAATAGTGAGGCAGAATTTTCAATTTTAAGAAAAAAAACCCTGAGAATTACATTTGCTCTAAGAACAAAAGCAGTGCCATTAATTCTAAATTATCGGTGATAAATACAGACAGCATAACATATTTAACTAGGGGAAATTCACTAGAGTAAGCAAGACAACTATAAGTCTAATTAAGGAGGAAAAAAGCATGTTCATAAGTGCAAATGAGTAAATATACTTGATAGTAAAATGTCATTAAGAACCAACTTCCAAGCACACCTTCTACACTACTTATTACATTGATCCAAGTCTATACACCAAACAGCAATTCAGATTATATTAAAATAAAAAGGGAAATCTCACACAATAGACATTAGGCAAAACAACTATAATTTAGGTAAGGCTTCCCCAAAACTATATTAAAAGTTTGGTTGGTTAGGATATATAAATAAGCCCCATAATAACATATAAGTTACTTTAGAAAGTACCATGAGAGAAGAGAGGGAAAAAGAAGCAAATTCATTGTTGATTGTAGAAGCTATAGCTATAAGGATACAGCATGCAGTCTCCACAAGGCGCACACAAAAATGACTGCCAACCAGCCACGTGACGACAAAATCTCCAATACAGGCGCGCTCACGGGGGCGCGCGCATACACAAGATGTTTGAGAATGGAAATTGGGGGTAGGTTTGGACGGATGTGATGGAACTTTGGGAACGCCGGAGTTCGAATGTTAGCAAGAAGTAAATTGGAAAGTAGCATGTTTGTGAAAGGGGGAGGAGACAAGCGACTAATACAAAGAAAATAAACATCTTCCAATTGGGAAGCTAACAGAAGAGCAAAGCCTTCAAGTTAAAGTGGCGCTATCATAAGAAACCAGCTTTTCTTCTTTCCCTCCCCCAATTTGCATTGGAACCGCAATACTTCGCATAATCGCGCACATACATGGCTATTTTTTTTAATGCCACTTTAACAATAACAGTAACAACAGCGCAACCGAGGGACGGGCCCGTTACATTAGACGTTATCGTGTTGCGTTGAATGAGGGAAGGACTTTACAAGTGCTATTGTAAAATGGACAGCGGGAGTGGTCGCCTCTATTCCAAACATTAAACAAAGTCAATCTTTTCCAGTTCCCTCTCTTCCCCACCCCCTAGCATAGACGACCGGCTGCAGTGCTTATTCCCTCCCTCCCCACCCCCGTCCCACACTTAACTGTTAAGGGAAACTAAAAGCTCTTTTGTAACCCTATAAAAGCGCGATTACTCCAAGCTGCACAGCTTTATGGCTTTCCAAAGGTAATGAGGTAGAGAAGAGATCGCATTGTAGTTGCAGGACAGCGCAAACGCCTGAGAGTGTTGCAAACACATAACAGGTAAGAACGGGAAAGTAGCAAGGATAAGGGGAAAAAACATATCCTGAAGAATTAAGAACGTGGCAGTACCTTACACTTCGAATGGAAAATAAAGAACTGGACAGGGAAGTTTCATTACGATTACGGCTTTTAAAAAAAAGAAAAATATCTCCGCAAAAAATATATGCACACCTTAGAACCAGAAATTAAAAGGCAAACGAGTCGCAAATCGAAGTCAGGGGGGAGAGGAAGAAATAAGGGTCATAGAAGTTGTTTTCTGGCCGCTGCGGGCTCGTGCGGGGTACAGGCAGCCAGTAGCGCTAACAAAGACAGCGACAGAAGGGCCGAGCAAGGGCAACGGGAAAGCCAAGCAAGCAATCGAGTAAAGCAGGCAAAAGCAAAGCAAGCAGGCGGCGACACCTACCACGTGACGGAGCTGAGAGCAGAGTCCGGGCGGATCCGGGCCGACGCAAAAAATATATATATGTATGTAGTAATAATAAAAAAGGGCGCAGTTTGCAAACAAGGCGAACGCCAGTAGCAGAGTCGTCTTCCTTCGCTCCCCCCACCACAAATCGTCTTCTCGCCGTTGCTGTTCTCTCTCGGTCGCTCCCCTTTCTCCCTCTTCCTTCCAGCCCCAACTCCCCCTTTCCCTGCCCGCCTGCTCCCTGCTCTTCTGCGGGCAAGGAGGGCGGGCGGGCAGGAAAAGGGCTGGGGAAGGAAGGGACTCGGGGGGGCGGGAAGGTTGCCTTCTCTTTTGCAACCGCCCCCACCCCACGCACCCAAGAGGAGGGAGAGAGGCGGCGGCAGCGATTGGGGGGGGGGAGAAAAAAAGGTGCTCCTGGCTTTCTCCCCCCAGCGGCGGCGGCTGTTGCGGTGCCTCCTCCTCCTCCTACTGCAAAGGAGGGTCTCCCGCTCTTCTTCAAAGTGGGGCACAATGTGCAACAGTCTCTGCGGCGTTTCCTTCTCTCCGCCTTCGCCCCCCCTTTTTGCCTTCGTACCCGACCCTCCACTCGCGTACGACAGAAGGCAGCCGCAGCGATCGCGGAGGTGGCGCTACTGCTGTTTTTCTGCTGCTAGATAATGTTCGGGGGAAAAATGGCGGCTGAGCTCCTTCTCTGCTCTGCCCTCCTCCTCTCCTCCTCCTCCTCCT
The DNA here is from genome assembly GCA_023053685.1 of Diadophis punctatus similis. NCBI lineage: Eukaryota > Metazoa > Chordata > Lepidosauria > Squamata > Dipsadidae > Diadophis > Diadophis punctatus. The sequence goes on along the minus strand of JALIGW010000009.1, from coordinate 19,951,324 downwards.
CCCTTTAATCGGAGAATGCACCGGGCAGGCAAGGCAGGGGGAAGGGAAAGCAAAAAAACGGGGGGGGGGGGACGAAACACAAAAACGGAGGCGCTAGCGCCACCGTCGGTTTCCCGTGCGCACTGCGGGGTTAAATTACAGCTTTGCAGCTAAAAACCTGGCTTGCGCGCGAGCCAGACAGCTACCAAAGCAAGTTAAAAAGGCGCGTGCACCCGGCGCAGACGGAAAAATGAATGGCCCGACGGCTAATAGAAAAATAATCAATCAGTGCAGGAGGAACAGCAATCAGCTGCATACCCCGGAAAATCTGGAATTAAGATTCATGAAAACTATTAAAATAGCCAAAGGTTTGGTAAAACTGACTCTAAAGCATGTCTTTAGGAACAAAATTATGTCTATGATATTCGCAATATACCCTAATACTTTAAAACTGTGTGCCAAAACACCTACCACCAGTCTTTCTCAGTAATGGGGCATATAACTCAGCAATGGGGCATATTAGAAGGGTAGAATCTTTTCAGAATCTATTAGTCTTATCTTTTGCAGGGGAGAAAAGAAACCAAACAATAAAAAAGATGATAGGATAGGATTATTTAAAGTTCTTTATAGGAAGTACAAATTATTAACTATGAAGTAGTCAAAATGGGGTTTTTATTATATTGCAATCTTCCAAAGTAAGCAAGTTGTTATTTGGCAATTTATTAAATATTAAATTGTACACTTTCTCTAAAAACATCTGGCAGACTCAATCACTAACTCTGCCCCATTCATTTTAATAATAGAACTCTGGGATTTTCAATTATAGCACATAAAAAGAGGAACATCTCTTTCTAACTATGCTGAGGTATGTTGAATGACACTGAGGTTGGCCAAATGCACTAAAAACAATGCATAATAGCTATGTAGACATTCAGCCAATTGGGCTCAGCAGGGTTTAACCTATGCAAATACAACCAATAAGGTACATTGCTTTTTATTTGTTTTACAGATGGAGAATTTTCTTTTGAGATCTAGAAAATTCCAATAGAAGAGAACTCCATAAATGCAAAGCAATAACAACAGGCCTTATGCAGCTCTCTGTAGGCCAATACAGCCTTTTCCAGCCTAAAAACTATCCAGATGTTTTGGACTAAATTTTTCCCTATGTTGGGAATTGTGAAAAGGCACTGAATTGAAGTAAATTCAATAGTTTTCCACCTAGCATATTTGTCTGCACAATCTCCTAAATGCTGGAACATCACATGAAAACCAAATGCTTTTTGTCTTAACTACATAAATCTTAGATGTTCCTTCATCTCTGCAATGCCGGTTAAAAAAAAAAAGCACAACTCCAGATGTGCCACACACAATTATAAATGCTGTGCCTGCTAACCAGCCTACTATAGCATCACAATGCCCCTGTTATACATTTTGCAGATCCTAACTATTCCAATAAATAAAACACTACAAACACTCCGTTTTTACTTTCAGCCACTGGTCTCTCTATACCTCTGTAATATAATTTCTTGGCAAAGAGTTTAACAATTTAAAAAAACCTCTCACTTTTGAAGTGGTAGATTTACTATTAGAAATGCTAACAGTTCAGTACACTAACATAAATTAATTATAATAAGATTCCTTTAGGCAGGAACTTACATTTCCCACCAGCACCACCAAGTGTCTAGTAAGTTTTTTCTCTTCTGTTTTGCTTAATTTTCAGCCTTATAACCTAATGCAACAATTTAGATTACTTTAGGTATTCATGCAATGGCAAATATTTCCTTCATCCTTCCAGATATGATTCCAAAGAATCATACATTATAGTAAGCTATTGTTTGAATATAAAAACTACAATTGCAAGTTCAGAAAAAATACTAAGCTAAAGATTCTCAAACTTTGTGATATTAAGACCCCCTAAAATGTTGAATTGTTTGTTACAAAAAATTCCACCATGAATCAAAGTAATAACTTGAGATGAAATAAATATATCACTTATTTTGGGCAGCCATATTTTCATCTTGATATCATGTAAAAAATGTAACTTCAGAGAAAAAATAAAAAGGAACGAAACAGACTTGTACAGATTCCAAAGACTATGAATATATTAAACTGAAAAAACAAAAATAAATCCAAGAGAAGCAAACTCAATAACTGGTGATAATGTCAATGGATCACCAACATCCAATAATAGTTTATCACATGATCAATAGGTGTTAGTTGCAATAGTCTGCAGACATGAGATTTTTATTAATCCCAATCCATAAAGAACCCTGTAGTCAGGGCAAATTATAGAAACACAATCAACAGCAGACATGAATACATTGAATCAGTTTGTATATACACATTTTTTCATTTCAAAATAATTCTGTAAGAAATAGTAATTTTAAAAATTATTGGAAGTTCTTAAGAAAAGGAATCTAATATTTAATCTTAGTAACTAAAGTCTAAAATACCTGAGCATCCTTCAAGATGACAACATCAAGTACACTGAAGTCAAGAAAAACATTAGAAATGAATATATCAAGACAGTGAAGAAGTTCTTAAAGTCCAAACTCAATGAAGGAAATACCATCAAGGAAATCAACATCTGGGCAATTCCAGTCACACAGCTGGACTCAGGCAGAACTAAAAGCCATGGATAGAAAGATCAGAAAAATAATGACAATGCCCTTCATTCTCACTGCAACATAGGCAGACTCTACCTACCAAGGAAATTAGGTGGGCATCTATGTTGCAAGTATAACAAATGGTTTAAAAAAGAGCATTGGAAGAATATCTGAAGGACAGTAAAGCAGATGCACTGAAACCAGTATACCAGGAAGCCTTACTGACTACTGGCAAGACTAAACTGGCCTACAAGAAGGACCAAATGAGGAAGAGAATGGAGGCATGGGAAGACAAAACATCATATGACCAATACATTAAACAAATAGCAGGGAAAACAGATAATAACAAGACTTGGCAATGACTAAGAGCAGGAAATTTGAAGAAAGAGACAAAGGGGCTAATTCTGGCTGCAAAGAGCAAGCCTTAAGAACAAATGCATACACATGCATACAAAGACAGCAACAGACAGCAAATGTCACCTATGCAAAGAAGCTGAAGAAACAGTGGATCACCTGGTTAGCTGCTGCAAGAAAATTGCCCAGACTGACCACAAGTAACAGCATAACAATGGTGCATTGGAAGATCTGCAAGAAATATCATTTGCCTGCAAACAAGAACTGGTGGGACCACAAAATAGAGAAAGTCATAGAAAATGAAGAAGTTAAATTGCTCTGGGACTCTAGAATTCAAACAGATGGGCACATCCACATAACACCCCAGATTTAACAACTGTTGATAAAAAAGACAAAAAAATCTGGATAGTGGACATGGCAGTACCTGGAGATAGCAGAATAGTAGAGAAAGAACTGGAGAAGATCACAAAATACAAAGGCCTGCAAATAGAAACAGACCAACTATGGCAGAAGCAAGGAAAAGTAGCACCAGGCGAATTGGGTGCAGTCCCAAAACAATTGGGGCACCACTTGAACACCACTAGCATCGACAAATTCACTGTCAGTCAATTACAAAAGGCAGCTTTACTCAGAACAGCTTACATTCTGCGATGATACCTGCAACACCATCAAACATTCAGATCTGCCTATCCCAGGTACTTGGGAAGGATTTGATAGACAAAAATGCCAAATCCAGTCTAAACATCTGGCTGACTGGTGCGACGAACAACAATACCAATAATAATAGTTTCACTCTTAGAGGTAAAACAAACTGTGGAAGAGGAAAAATATGGCTTAAATGACTACATAAAAGAAACAAAAGAGCCTCTGGTGAAGGAAAACAAGGGAAATATCTTGAAAATAATGAGATTGAAAGCAGAATATCAAAAGGAAACAATTGAGCATTCAGTTTCTAACTGGAAAAAGAAGTCTATGCACAGTCAATACCTGAAGGACATTGAAGGAAAGATAGATACAAAGCTAACATGGAGATGGTTGAGATCAGGAGTGCTGAAGAAAGAAACTGAAAGCTTCATTTTGGCTGCCTTAAGAACAAGCCCTGCACACTAATTCCATGAAAGCAAAAACAACATGTCAGTGACAACAGCAAATGTTTATGCAACAACAAAAAAATAGTTTCGCATGCAGTGGATCATCTTATCAGTAGCTGCAACAAAATCTCACAAACTGATTATCTACAATGTCATGATTGAGTTGCCAAAATCATACAGTGGAAGCTTTGCTAGAAGTTTGGGTTCGAATGCAGCAAAAATTATTGGGAACATCAAATTGACAAAGTTCTTGAAAATGAACAGGTCAAAATCTTGTGGGACTTTCAAATCCAAACAGGCAGACATCTGGCCCACAACACGGCTGACATCGCTATTGTGGAAAAGAAAAAAAGTCTGGTTCATTGATATGGCAATACCAGGTGATGCACGAATTGAAGAGAAACCGCTAGAAAAAAACAACAAAATACTGCGATCTGCAAATTGAAGTTGAGCCACTATGGAGGAAGAAATTAATGGTTGTACCAATAGTAATAGAAGCCCCTTGGAGCAATATCCAAAAGGCTGCCTAGATACATGGAATTTTTGAACTTATCAGACCTCAATATTCTGACTTTGCAAAAAGAACCCTTAGTCGGAACTCCTATATACTCAGATGTTATCTCAGCTCTTAGGTTCTTGTTTAGGGCTTGAACTGTTAAGTTTTTACCAGTCCCAGAGTGTGAATCAAATTAAAGGTAAAATATAATAATAATAATAATAATAATAATAATAATAATAATAATAATAATAATAATAATAATAATAATAATAATAATAATAATAATAATAATAATAATAATAATAATAATAATAATAATAATAATAAACATACCAGGTGACAGTCGAATTGATGAAAAACAACAAGAAAAACTTAAACGATATCAGGACCTTAAAATCGAATTACAACGACTCTGGCATAAACCAGTACAGGTGGTCCCAGTGGTAATCGGCACACTGGGTGCTGTGCCAAAAGACCTTAACCGGCATTTGAAAACAATAAACATTGACAAAATCACTATCTGTCAGTTGCAAAAGGCCACCCTACTTGGATCTGCGCGCATCATACAAAAATACATCACACAGTCCTAGACGCTTGGGAAGTGTTCGACTTGTGATATAGTGATACGAAATCCAGCATATAAATCTCGTTTGCTGTGTATTACATTTTTTGTGAATAAATAATAATAATAATAATAATAATAATAATAATAATAATAATAATAATAATAATAATAATAATAATAATAATACCACCACCACCCTGTATCATAATATAATTTTATAATAATTATATTATTATTATCATCATCATCATTGTCATCGTCATCATCATCATCAACTGGTACTTTAAAGAAAAAACAGAATCACTGATCCTGGCTGCACAAGAACAGGCAATTCGCACAAATGCCATAAAGGCGAAAATTGATAAATCCTCAAAAGACGCTAAATGTGCAAGGAAGCTGATGAAACTGTAGACTATATGCTCAGCTGCTGCAAGAAAATCGCGCAGACTGATTACAAATTACAGCACAACTCTGTTGCACAAATGATCCATTGGAATTTATGTAAAAACTATAACATCCATACTGCTACAAACTGATGGGAACACAAGCCTGAAAAAATTACTAAAAATCAGATGGTCAAGATCTTGTGTGATTTTCGTATACAAACGGACAAAGTACTGGTGCATAATATACCAGACATCACGCTGGTCGAGAAAAACAAGGTGACTATCATTGACATCGCAATACCAGGTGGTAAGCTGGTGTGGTGAGCATGGGGCAGCTCCACTCCCCTTCATCGCGGAGGCAACACTGGCGCGCCGCGTGGCCTGGCCTGCTGTGAGCAAGCAGAAGAAAAGAACCTCACATGGGGAAAAAATAAGACACCCCCCCCCCAAAAAAAATAAACCCTAGTGCTTATTTTGGGGCCCAAAAGAAAATAAGAATTGGTCTTATTTTGGGAAAACACTGTATATTAAATCTTTTTTAGAGTTAAACTACAATTTCAGCATTTCCACTTCAAATTGACAGGAAACAATGTACCCAATTTTCAGCAGCTGTGGTCAAAGCAGCTGTGGTCTCTGAAGGTCCCCACTCAGACCTAAGGTTTCAGGTTGCCAGCCCGTGGCTTAATGCAATGTGTGAATCAGAATTTCACCATGCATCTCAGCATTTGAAATTCAGGCAAAACCTTCCAAAAGGAACTACCCTAATTTTACCTAAGGCTCATTTCAACTTGCCTTACAGGATGCAAATCACTAGAAGATATTTTAAATAATTCTGTTTATGTGGGAGAAGTCCACAATTTGCCTCTATTCACCTTCTATTTTTCCTTACTTTCCAAAACTAAAATTTGCAGCAGTTCCAATGCCAAGACCAAGAGGAATGCTAGGAATTGTATTTCAGCAATGTCTAGAGAGCTCAAGTTTCCCAACCACTTACCTTGCTCCCACCTTAAGGTGTCAACCCCTTGAACTAACCAGTTGCATTGTTTGTTTGTTTGTTTGCATAACTTTCCACCAATATTATACTGAGGGACACAGTTTTTATTTGAGTAATATTCTCAATACTATATAAAGAATATTAGCTTTTAAAGTATAATGGTATTTTATTGAGTATTGCTGAAAAAACAACTATGTTTTTTTGCTACTTATCACTTCACATAATACTTTTAATTTGTCAAACCCATTACAATAGTAAACCTCCAGATAACACTGAATTCCAACTTCAAGCAACCTCAACTATAATGCAATTGGTGAGCAGTGATGAAAGTTGAAGTCCAACATATGGACAGTCATGTTTTATTAATCTTGCCATTGCTCTGTCTCATAGAGCACCACTGTTCCAATAAGTGAATACACAATAGATACTGGACATCCAATCTAATTCTCCATCCATTGAAATATAATATATTGGCTTTCATTCCTTTACCCAAAAGAAAGGGTCAGAGCAAATACTTTCCCTATGTATCCTGAAATTTTACCAGCATATTTCAAAATGTCTACACTTTCTGGAAATTATGTTAACTATAATTTCCATTGGATGCTCATAAGCAGAAGCTATTTTACTGTCCCTTCCTGAAGTGCATGCATATATGCACCTTTCATAAAGGCTCAGGTATGCTATACCTGGGTAACAATAACCCAAGATACTTTTTCATGCATCTATGGACTACTTTTGAGGATTACAGGTAATCCTCCCTTACCAACCACTTGTCCAGTGACCATTCAAAGTTATAAAGGCATTGAAAAACAACCCATCCTTTGTCGCAGCATTCCCGCAATCAAGAGATCACAATTCAGGCACATGGCAAGCAACAGACATTTACAATGGTTGCAGTATTTCAAAATCACATAATCTTCATTTGCAACATTCACAGCCAGCTTCCAACAAGCAAAGGCAATGAGGAAGACAAAAGAAAGTCACAAGTCAGTCACATGATGTCATACAACCACCACAGATTATTCACTTAATGACCGTACCCAATACAGACAGGCTGGTGTCATGTCGGGACAGTCGCATGATATTTCACTTTACAACCATCCCACAGAGACAGAATTGCTGGTCCCAAATGTGGTCAATAAGCAGAAACTACTTCTACACTAAACTGAAGCTATTCCAAATTGCAATAATATTAATTAGGGGTCAACATTTTTTTAAAGAATACTCTTATCTTTTTAAGAAGAGATTGGACAACCATTTGTCTGGAATGGTACAGTTTCCTGCTTGTAACTTGTTGTAATTTGTTTCTTGTATCCTTATAATTTACATTAATATTGTTTCCTGATTGCTTATTTGAACCCTATGACAATCATTGTTGTACCCCATGATTCTTGACAAATGTATCTTTTTTTATGTACACTGAGAGCATGTGCACCAAAGACAAATTCCTTGTGTGTCCAATCACATTTGGCCAATAAAGAATTCCTATTCTATTCTATTCTATTCTATTCTATTCTATTCTATTCTATTCTATTCTATTCTATTCTATTCTATTCTATTCTATTCTATTCTATTCTATTCTATTCTAGAGCAGTGGTTTGGATTAGAAGACTTCCAAGGTCCCTTCCAACTCTGTTTTTCTATTCTGATACCTTGATAAACTATCTGCTTTTAACCAAATATCAAATCAAATATGTAACTTTCTTTCCTTTGCATATGTTCTTAAATATGATTAAATAAATAGGGGTGTCAAACTCAAGGCCTGGGGGCCAGATCTGGCCTGCGGGGTGCTTAGATCTGGCCCGCAGGGCCATCCTGGAAACAGTGAAGGACTGGCCCGCGGTGCCTCTGCCAATGAAAATGGACGCCCTCCCGATCTCTGTTTTTGCTGGCAGAGGGTTGCAGGAGGGTGTCACAGGTGAAAATGGAGTTTGGGAGCCTGTTTTCTCTGGCAGAGTGCTTGGACCACCACAGGCGGCCCCACACGAGTGACATGGAGCTGGCCATGTCCACCCTGGCCACACACAAACCCCGAGGTCAAACACAACTCTGATGCGGCCCTCAATGAAATCGAGTCTGACACACCTGCATTAAGGTATTCCTCACAATCTTTATTTTTCCAGAATAGATAATAGCAATAGCACTTGGACTTATATACTGCTTCATAGTGCTTTACAGCCCTCTCTAAGCGGTTTGCAGAGTTCAGCATATTGCCCCCATATTGCGCCCATAGTTCAGCATATTGCCCCCAACAATCTGGGACTTCATTTTACAGACCTCAGAAGGATGGAAGGCTGAGTCAACCTTGAGCCGGTGAGATTTGAACAGCTGACCTGCAGCTAGCAGTCAACTGAAGTATCCTGCAGTGCTGCACTCTAACCACTGCGCCACCTCGGCTCTAAGAAGTTTATGATCAGAGACAGGGACATTTTTTGTACTGGCACCAAAATTATTGAACATGTTGCCCAAGCAGACTCTCATGGAATCAACTCCTCCCTATTTTCTACAGTAGACAAAGTCTGGTATTTGCCCAGAGCTTTCAGATCTCATAAATATTTTATCCCTTGCAAAACATAATTTCCTGGATGCTTTAAATTATATTGTTATGATTGCTTTAAAATAAGCTGCTTTGGAATCTGGAATACTAGAGTCGAGCAGGATACTGAATAAATATGCACATGCTCCTATGCAAAACCAGTATATAAACTTTCATTCTATTACAGGGATCCCTAAACCCTGGACTGTGGCCCACTACGAAGCCTTGAGCCTTTCAGAACGGGGTTCTGCAGAAGTGGCAGGTAAGCAAGCAAGTATCCCAACTCACACAAGCAGAGGGCATGCATGGGTGTGCACATTTCATTTGTGCAAGTGGTGGGCACACATGCCAGCCACTCACACATTTGTGAGCTGCACACATTTGCCCACTGCACACATGAAACCATCCCCTCCCTCCCTCCCTCCCCTAGCCAGTCTGCAAAGCCGAGAAAGTTGGGGAACCCTGTTCTATTACATAGGAAGAAGGCTGTGAAAAAGCAAAGAGAATGTGTTCAGAGAAGGTGCAGAATATAGAACAAGCACATAGAGAGAGAAAAATAAAGAGATATTGTAATGCTGGGGAAAACTTTGGATTTGATGAGAGAAATTTGGAGCTTAGATAGGGATGCATATAATACCAGTCAGAACCTCATTGAAACACACACAAACATATTTTTCCTGTAATCATGTAGGACTTACAGAGGGCAGGTACACAAGTTGAAGAAAAATGCAGCCACCTTTTATAAGTGTGCATGCTTTGAAGCACAATTTTCCCTCTGAATCTGAAGCCCTGCACATACAGGTTTCATTAGTGCCTTGAAGGAGATATCCTATTTCTAAAGGTGAACAAAGGAAGCAAACTTTCTTAAACAAGATCCTAGTGGAAAAGTGTGCAGTGGGAAATGAAGCATTGCCACTAAAATGGTGAAGAAATGGTGAAGAAAGACCCATAATTTGTTGGTTACAACAGCTGTTACACAAATCACAAGTACAGTACAATTCCTAGGAACCCTAGGTTGCCTCCTATCTGAATTTTGAAAAGCTTGCAACACCCACTCTAATCAATACTAACAAAGATGAAGAAATTGTATAATAATTTGATATAATTCAACCTTTTATTTTTAATTTGATTGAAGTGTGTAGAAAATGGCCCCATCCAATTATTTGGCTTGCGCAGTACTGCCACGCAGTGCCCAATTTCTCAACTGGAATGTAATATTTGTTGATGTTGAAATAAACCTATGTTTTGGGGACCCACCAAACTTATGAAACTATTAATTGTCTTTTAAATATATAAAATGATCAACTCCATTATACAACAGATTTAGATATAATAACAAACACTAATATTTTCCAGACCTTGCTTGTTTTGCTTTAAAGCAACCAAATAATAGAGAAGGCAGGACGCCACCTAGAGGTTTAATCCTAAGCATCTGCAGAGTATCAAGTTCAGAAACGCCAGCCTCAAAGTAATAGCAGTAATAAGCAATGTAATCATGGACTGCTTTTAAATGCTGCAGATTAAACAGTTTCAGATAACCACAAGACAGAATAGTTTCTCTTGAATTTCTCCCATCCTTCTCCTAAAACATCAGCATTAGTGAATCAAATTAGCAAGCAGCAAGCACTCTGCAATAAAATGGAAAAGAAAAGCAATGCAGTTCCTGCAAGCCTGCTGGGAATTGTAGTTGCTTAGGCTACAGGACATCACCTATCTGCACAGACAATATCGCCATCAACAGGCCATTACAGTTAGTTACACACATACACAGCAGGAACTCCTAAAATGTCGCCCTGCTTAATTAAATTTAAACAGCCTGGTACTTTCCATCCCACTTTTTTAAACTGCTGAAATCTGGGAAGACTCTAATAACTAAAGACTTGTTTTTGCCACAGATGAGACAGATACCTACCATATATTCTCCCTTTTTTCATATGCAGAAGAGAAAATTTCTTTTTAAAAAAAGCAGTATCTATGAAGCTTTTTTCTCTTGCAATATTAGTCATTACAGAAACTTTGTCCTACTATAAATAAATTCATAAAATTATCTTAACTCTGCAACTGGGACAATTTTCCAGACAGATTGCTAGTTGATTTTTTGCAGCAAAAACAGGTAAAGACTTGTGCCATCTTAAAGAACACCCATTTATTATTGCCTGAGCTTTCTGGGATTGTAGTCCACTTAATCAGGTACACAGAGCATAGCATGTTAGACATGTGTGCAGGCATATGTATGTGTATATACACAGTCACACAGAGATGGTTAGTCTTACATAGATATTTATGAGAGTGCTGTCAATTTTCTACAGATATTGTATCCTATGATATCCCTCGGCTAATTATTAATTTTTCATATAGAATATTAGAAGAAAGAAGACAGCAGAATACAATATAAAAAGCCCCAGGTATGGTACAAAGAGACTGCATCATGGGTGAACAATAAAACACTCTAGGGGAGTGTTGTATCGTTCATCTATTCAACCTTGGCAACTTGAAGACTTGTGGACTTTAACTTCCAAAATGGCTGGCTGGGGCATTCTGGGACTTGAAGTCCACAAGTCTTCAGGTTCCCAAGCTTAGACATCCTTGTGCCATATATAAAGAGGAGGAAAGAGATCCTTCTAAAAGGCAATTGCTGCCTTAGAAACATAGCAATTTGACTAGCACTGTATTGTTACTATCAAGAAATGGTCTAAGGTCAGGTTTTCATATGATACATCCTGACTATCAGAAAATGTGTCTGGAAGTGGGGTAGGAGCCTTAAGGCCACAAAGTACTTGATTCTGTTTTAGCATCAAGCAATATTTGATAATCTCAGGAAATGGGGAGAATCGTAGATCTGCCCTTTGGAATGTTAAGGGGAGAAAAGTGACCACATTTGGAAAACATTCAGCCAGAAAAATTCTGGCTTAGATGTGACTCCTCTTTATTTTCTCAGGCAGCTTACTTTCCACATTTAGGGTTGCAAGTTTTAACATATTTGCTCTCTAAATAGAGCTGCACTGCTTTTGTGACCAGGCAACAGATAAACCAACAGCTGGAATTAAACTGAATGGTGTTAAAGTCTCCTAAGAAGCAGTTACTTAATAGATAACTTACCTATATTTCTCTTGAGGCATAACAAACTGTTTTTCTAAAATCATCTTAAGCAATGAGTTAGCATATACCATATTTCTGGATCTAGAATGATAGATACTCTTTAATGTAGCAGCTTTAGCTTTTGGTCACTTTCATACAGTCTTGTTCTCTTTTGTTTTGTAAATCTGGACTATGCTAGCAAACAAGACAGGACTTTGGAATATGTGTTCCATGTCACTAAAAATTTGTACAACTTACTGTAGCACAGGATTTCATCTTTCATGACAGCAAATAAATACAAATGTAACTAGAACCTGAGAACTTAAAACATTTCATTTGCAAATAAGCTGAAATCTATTTCAGCTGTTCTGCTTGCAAATACCCTAGATATAATCTAACAAGTGCTCTTCAGTTATATCATTTTGAATATAGAATGTGGTGCAGAAATCTATTAAAATAAGATATTTATATTATTTTTTACAGAAACCTTCTGGGTTCAATTTTTTATCAATTTATCAAAATATAAAATACAGAAATACAAAGAAAAATGGAAACCATCAGAAAATAGGGGAGGAGAAGGCAAAGAGGAAAAAGTGAGGGAAAAGGGGAAAAGAAAAGCATTGACTTCTGGGTTTATTTTGGGGGTTTTGTGCAGGAGATTGTAAGGTAGTAACATACAACTTCAACTTTTTACCTTTACATAATAATATATACTAGACATTTCTATAAACCTATCTAAACCTATAATCAACAAGCTTTTCCCAGAAACTTTAATAGCTTTAATCTCACTATGCATAGAACCCCAAACCACAGTATAAAAATTTTAACCTTACCTAGAGCAACCTCTCCCAATTTTCTAGAAATAATGGCAATCATAAGTGTGTTGCTTTGTGAGCTTCCAGTAACTGGATTAATGTTAGAAATTGTTTATTTTTAGATTTTACATAAATATGATTTATGGTGCTGTGAATATGCAGACTAATATTGTTATTACTAAAGAAACCATTATTTGATATGTTATGTGAACCATGTCTGCATATGGTACAGAAATAAAAAAAAACTAGGCTGGCTTAATATAACCTGAAAGGATAAAATCAATCAGATTCCATTATTGTTCAATCTGAGATTCTCAAACCCAGTGGTACCCTTTCACTGGGGTTAGATTTGGGAAAGAAATATACAAGTCATAATAAATACATTTTACTTCATATATCTTTTTTTAAAACTCTCATAGAGGTGGGTGCCAATAAATTTAGGAGTAAGAGGAACCTTGAAACTTTATAACATTGTCACTGGAAATAAACAATGAAAAAAACTATATAATAGGAAGAATAAATTCCTTTAGTTTGGTATAATTCCTAACATCTGGGTTTTATTTTTGAGCCAGCAATCTCATTTCTTGCTCCACATTTACATTTCTATTATTTCTAATCAAAATTTTCATATTAGAGCAACAATTATAGAACATTTTGACTTTGCTGTGAGCTTGTTCAACAGAGCAGGAGTTCTGATACCAATTCAGGGTTGGAAATATAGTGTACGTCAAAGCCAGAGCTGTCAACTTGTTGAGGTATAGTGAGAGAGTGTTTTAGCAGATTCCTTCTCTGTCAGGACAAACCCACCCAAAACTACACCCATCGTTAAATATTCCTTATGAATATTTACCAGGTTGCAAGCGACACTTCGAAAATCCTTACTTTAATTCAATACTGAACAAACGTTTTTATTTTTGTGTTCTAAACTATATGAATGTCTACTAATTTTTCCTATTCCTTGTAATAGAAAAAAAATCAATCATAATCTAAAAAAAATTATCCCTGAAACATCAGAATCATAAAGACGTATTTCCATTGGATAGATAAATAGTAGCAAAATTAATACAAAAGAGCCAAGATTAGAAATGTCTGTGTTCCAGAATCTGAAAAACATTAAAATACAATTCATAATACCTGTGTTACCATGAAAATAAGACCCGGTTTTATTTATTTATTTTTGCTCCAAAAGACGCATTCAGGGAAACACATTATCAGGGTGATCAGTCCGGCCAGGTACCCCACCCCCTGGCCTGCCCTCTCTATCCAACCATGTATCTTTGCTTGCCCGCGGCTGTGCCTCCACCTACTGCTTGGAGGCCCAGCCCAGCGGGCACAGCGCTCAGACTCAGTTGCGTTGCGTGAGCTGCGCAGCCCCAGAGTGTGCAGGCCAATGGCTGGTGGCCTGCGGCTGCTGCCAAATACCATCAGCCCCCCCTGCGCACTTGCCATTTCCAGTGCTTCCTCCCCTCCCACAGTGCTGATGATTTTAACTGGGGTTTATTTTGGGGGTAGGGCTTGTATTATGAGCATCCTAAAAAATCATGCTAGGGCTTATTTTCTGGTTGGGTATTATTTTCGGGGAAACACGGTACCATAATTCTACACAGTCACTAACATATTTCTGCTTAAATCAAAATCCACGAAGTATCTTTTTAAAATGTGAATAGTTGCAATTTCTGCAACAATTTTCGATTTCTGCCATGGAAATGGTCTTCTAATACAATGCCCCTTACTTGTAGATATAAACTTGCAATGTCAACATATTTACAAGGGTAAGCAGTCGGTGGCAAGGTGCACAATAACATAAATATTAATGTAAACATGCATAATTATTATGCCAAATTATTAATGTAGTAATTGATCTCTAAAAGGTTACAATAAGAATCTGTGAAAATCCAGAGTTTTCGACAGTGACTGAACTAAAATGGAACCATAATTTAAAAGTATTCCAGCTACCTACATAGGGAGAAATTCCCAAAACACAATCAACTTCTGAAACTTACATTATATTTCCCTGATTAAAAGATGTAGTTTGTACTGAAATTAAGCACTACCAAGAGTACAGATACTAACTTTTAACCACAAGATTCATTATTTTAAAATAAATTCTCCCTTCAACGGTTAATTTAAGACAACTCAGGGACAAAGTCTTGATTCAAATTAACTTTCTGCTAGATAACACGTTAGTTACTAATAAACAAGAGAAGCATTACAAACTTACCTTAGAGAACACTGCTGCAAAATCCATTTTGTTCAAAATGTCCAAGCAATTCCAGAAAGAAAAAATTAACTGCTAAAAGTATGAATATCTCTGTAGATGTCTCCAATTCTGAGAAGGAATATTTTTTTCTTCTGTAACAGAAAACATTTTGTCAGTGGAAATATATGGACTGTACAGAGCATACACTGCAGTGCTGTAATCTTTTACACAAAATTTTAAAAATGGCAAAATTGTGAAATGCATTGACAAATATGCATTTGTTTGGTCCATACATGCTAAACCAAAACATAATATATTTGTGGCTTAACGTGTTGTCCAAACTCAGCTAGTGTGGCAATTAAAATCATAGTATACAATTTAATGTATTTGGCAAATTCAGTTGTAATTTATTCCCTAAATCAACTATAAACAAATTGTGGCTTAGTATATTATATAAACACAGCTACCTCTGTTAAAACAATCCTTATAGCATACATATATATATATATATGCCTGCATCATTTATTCCTGGAAGAGGACAAAGGTAAAGAACAAAATAGCTGCCCCTCCATTCTATATATTAATAACTGATGAGGTTAGCAGCTGAATCTTGCTTCACAGCTGGTAATAGCTTCCACAACTGAGGATAATAAAAATGTTTGTACACTTCATATGGTAATCATAACTCTAATCATTTTTGTTCCACATCACCCAACAGTTCTCATTTTGTCTAATGGTAGAGCCAACTCTGATCCCTCAACTTTTCCATGTTCTTTCTGTCAACTAATAATTATTGTTGTGTCAGGAACAAAATCCATTCCAATTGTTCAAGATTAAACTTTACGCAGCCTTCTTCTTGGACTTATTTTCATATCCCAGATACATCTTAAATTCACTGTGCATTTAGTGCATCTCCCTTTTGATCAAACACACAGAATACAGCTGTAACTTGCTAGTGATCTGTTTAAAGAACTATTATTTATTATAAGAAATTGGAGTAAGAAATTAGATACCTGGTTTTCATGCTGTAGTTTGGAAACTGATTTTAACATTAAGCATGTTTTAGGGAAGATTGTGTTATCTAACATACATCTAGAAAGACATAGTAGAAACATGAGTAGAAACATGAGTCTGCATCCCTACTTCCACATTGCCCCTTCTACACCTCAAGAGCCTGGAATGCTTAATAGTGTAAGACACAAAATATTACACATGGAATGTTCACTATTGGATCCATTGCAAGTTTCTGTATTCATACAATCTGCATACAGAAGTCTGATTTTCTCAAACTAGTTATATTGTCTTGAAAGAAGAGGCTATAATTTCAAATAAGAAATCCAGTTAAAATAATTTATATCTATGCTAAACTATAGTTTGCTTTGAGAAATTTGCTGTTTAGCTACATCTAGATATTCTTGTTCCACAAATTCCATTGCATCTTACTTTTATTTATTAGAGATGAAATGTTTCATAACATTAGTACCTTAATAAAATTAAGCTTTAGGCATCATTTTCCCCACTTGACAGAAAGTGACAACAGAACATTTTTGGTTGCTAGCCATTTCACACCCTCCATTGGCACAGCAGCAAGCAGTTCCTCCTTTTCTGCAAATTCAAATATTGTATTTCCAATCTGGAAGCTCTCTTAATAATTTTTATTAGAAATTATGGAAGTCAGTCAAATATATTGAAGGGCTCCAGCTGGGAGAATTGCAACAGATGAATTTATTTTCCAACTGTATCCAAGATTAGTACATAATTTGCTTGAATAATGAATCTACTGTATGCTTTTCTTCAAACAGTAAGAAATACATACAATAGAATGCATTATTTTTTCAACAAAATCAATGTCAATATAATAATATCCTTAATCTTTTGCTAATGCATGTAATTTATTCTTGATAATTGTTTTACATTTTAGAAAATTGTTTTTATTCTAAGGTGAAAATGGAATCAGAAATGTTAATGTCCAAATAACTTGGCAAAATAACTTTTCCTAACAGTAGATTGTATCATATAAAATTAACTACTTAATGAAAGTATGAGAAAAAAATATTTGAAGTACAGAAAAAAAAACATTAGCTAAACTAAGATTATAAAATATATAATGAATGTATGGCCCTGATATTTATATTTCGTGCATTCTGTGCTTTATTTCATAAATATTTTTAAATGAGAAATAAAATATGCAAGGACATTTATAAGAAACTAGTATCAACTATATTATCAGCATTCCATAAGAATATACTAACATAATCAAAGATACTATACCCATGTGAGAAACCTACACCAAGAATTCAATCATGATTTATAGTCTTCCTTTAAATTTCTATCCTCTTTATATAATTTTTTTCTAATTTCTATACATGTACATGTAACAATTTGTAAGTATTTAAAAATATTTTGATACTTTTTTCATCTACTACTGTTATAGGTCTAGTCATGTATATTTGTTCAAAATGCTTGTACATTTGTTGCCTTTTTCTCCTAATGTGCAGTAAATCCAAAATTTTTGCACCCAAGGAACAGATCACTTTGACAGTGTAACGAAATTCACTTTTTCTTGGATATTACTAAATTATTTTCTGTCAGGAGCAGATATGTAATAAAAGAGAAAGGTTTGTTTCTACAAATCAGTACTTTTAAATTGCAATCTTATGCACTTTTATTAAATTAGTTCTATAACACTAGCAGCAAATGGACTGTTCTTTTAGCTGTTCTTTTAATGTTAGGGTTAAAGTTATACAGTTGAATTTTCATTTGACTAGTATTTTCATTTTGTTTTCCAACAAATCTCTTTAAAAACATGCATTGTCATTTTCTTTCAAAAATTGTTTACATATATAGACAATCAGTGAAGTAAAGCAAATATGAGGGACTGATAAGACACTTAAAACACTCAAATTTATCTCATTTTAAACATATGAGATATTTCTATTTTTGGTGATATTTCAATAGTCCAATTACAACAGAAAGATAACAGCTAATCCCATATTTTACAGTAGTTCTATACCTTCCCCTATCTGACATTTATCATCTCCAGCCAATTTATGAATGATAGGAGTCATAAGTCTAATACAAGACCCAAGTTTTCTGTTTTCCTGGCATGAAATCAAGAGTCCAAGCATCCTCTTCTCTATATATTAACTTCAATCAGAACTCCTGTTTAAATCCCCACAAATATGACTTTTTGAAAAGCTAAATATTCCAGCAATATCATTAGCAAGAGTCAGGATTCTGAGGCCCTATCCCTATAAAAGGGATGTCTGCACTTGGTCAGTAGAGAAGGAAATTTACCACAATCCCATATCTTTTAACTAATATCAAGCCTGATATAACTTATATTTCTGAGGAAATATGTACAAAGGAATGCTGTCACTCTGTATATGGCTCTTATGACAGAAGTGATGGGCACTGCTATGGCAAGGGGGGGGAGGAAATCTGGGCTATAGTCCCGACTCAAACTAGGAACAAGCCCAGTCCAAAAATCCAGGAAGGCCACAGGCAGCATTGCCTTTAGATAATCCTCGCTTCTAGAGATTCCCTGAGGGGGACTGCTGGGCCTTGCTTGACTCGCCATCATTTTCACTTGCCCGTACCAATATTGTAGACGATATATGTGGGTGGGCGGAGGGACAGAGGCTGTTCCGATTGTTTTGCTTTTCGCAAATCAACGAGTAGAACTTCAAAAGTTCCGATCCCTTGGATTTTTGACAGCCCAAATTTACTTCTGAGGTGTTCTACGGAGATATCCTTCTCACCATAATAACCTTAATTCGGTCCCCCCAACTCCGATTCTCCTCCCTCCCTCCCTCCCGTTCCTGGCCTGTCCAGACGGTCTCTGCTACAGCAGTTGCAAAAGCTCGGCTGGGCAGCATCGCCCCTTCTTTCCCCATTTTCCTCCCGCTCAATCAAAGTTGAAGGAACGGGGATACCCAGTTACTCGGCCTGCAATCTATGGCAGGAAAGGAGTGTACATGTGTGTGCGTGGATGGGATGGGGGGGGGCACCTCCGTTTTTCAGCCACATTCCTCCTCGGCAGCATGCATCTGCAACGTTACGCCCCCACCCCATTTTCCCCATTCCCACCTCTTCACTTGCCTCCCCCCCACACTCACCCCTTTAATCGTCCCTCTGTTTTTGCTTCCTCCTATTTGCACCAGCTGGAGAAGCTACTCCCATACCCCCAACACCTACCTGCACAGCTCAACCAGCCTTGAAGTGGGTGTGGGAAGTCTTCCGCCCTCCTCCCTCCTCATTGGCTTCGCAGAGGACAGGATCAGACGTGGTTGGACGGAAAATTGTCGGTCATAGATAAGGGGAGGGGCCGAAGGACGGTTGGATGCTGATACCTCGGGTTTATCCCTCCCTTTGCTTATGTTTCCCGAAGGTTTGTGGGGGGGGGGGGGGAGTGTAAAATTGTGGTAATACCTAGCAAGGCAGGGCCCTTGACCCGATCTTCTAGTACAGTATTTCTCCAAATCATACCTACCACTTAGTCTTTTGATTGTAAGCAGTTCAGGAGCCACTGAAATGCAACACTGCCAGGAAAGCATTCCAATAGGATACTCCCTCAGATAGATGGGGAAGGGGAAGAAGGTGACTTCTGGATAGGAAGAAAGGAAGTGCAACGCGTTTCACATACATACACAGGCCACCACCACTATCTTTAAAAAAAGAAAAAAGAAAAAGGTTGCTTGTTCAACTTTACCAGTCAGACAGAGCTTGCTTGCAGTGAGGAAAGAAGGCAGAATAGGATTTTTATAGGATTTGCAAGTAAAGGTACACAGATCCAGTGTGGTAAGAGAAGGTGCAAGGATGTTAGCTGCTGTCACTGGCAAGGATTTTTTTATCTTATTTTTTTTATCTTATTTTATTGTTGTATTTTAGTCAGGCCCGTGGTCCTCTGTAATATAGTTAAAAAGAAAGTAGCCTAAAAAATGTGATAGATATCTCTACTTTATTTTTTGTTGCTACATACATATCCATTGTGCTATTCTCTTTTGAGATAAGTAACATAATGCAAAAGACAGAAAAAGAATAGGAAATAGTGAGAGGTAGAAATTAAAAAAAGGAAAGGAAATGGATAATTTATATCAACATTGTTCATTTTCCATAACTCATTTTTGCATCCAACATATTCATACATTGCTTCATAGTTCCCCTTCCTTCCACTCCTTCCACTCTTCTTTCATACAGTTGTTTTGAAATTGGATTGTGTTTTTTTCTGTCTGTATGGCCAAACTGCCTCAACCTTGGTAGTTTTTCATTTTCAAGCCACATTCAGCCAGAAACCAATAATATCTGCTTCCATCTTTTTTTTCCACACACTTAAGAATCCCATTCCCACTTCATTCATTTGTAATAATTTGTCAAATTTATGATATCTTGAATATAGAATGTGTCAAATTTACAGATATTAAACCAGAATGGAGCAATAGCAGGATACATACATATTGTATGAATAAGTGCCCCCTTGCCTATTCTATACTGCCTGTGTAATGTTGACTGTCCTTTTAAAAAATTATAAAGTGTTTAATAAATGTAAAAGTACTTTTGAATTAATCATCATAATATAAGAAACAGATTTCATGTTTTTTCAAACTCTTAATCCATTAATTAGTTAATATGAAATATTCCAAGCCCCCATTCCAGAATTACTGCATCTAGTTACACTCTTCAAAAGCAGTACTCTATTTATTAAAAGTATTGTAAAATCATTCAAAATACATACCATTATTCACAACAATTCATGAGTTTTAACTGCTAATGTATCTGAATCATTGAGTGTAAGTTTATCTTGTGATCATGATATCATTTATGATTCTGTCTGAAAAAGTATTTAATTCAAAAACTAAATAGTATTCCCAGTTGTTTTTGTTATTTTTAAAAACTTTATTTGATTGAACAGAAAAAAAAGAAAAGAGAAAAAGAAAAAAAACTTTCTATATGGTATTCTCTTATATACTTTATTTGATTTGATTAACTCCTACAGCTAGGCAGTCAAGTAGGTATTACTGTTTTGCATTTTACATAACAGATTCAATAAAGAATTACTATATTTTGTTACAACCATTCATACATATCTATGTAAGTAATATCAGAACTATAATTCATTTTGATTGTCCAACTATCATTTGTCATGTAATAGGTATGTAGGTTAAAAGTCTAACAACATTAAACCATAAACCATATCTCAATTGAATAATATGTATAGTGATGTGTGTGTTTGTGTGTATAAACAATTTTAGGACATTGCAAAAACAATGTTTTAGGAGCTTTTAGATGTCATCAGCTGCAATTTGGGGTGTGCGTGGCACTGGTACTTTTCCAGAGCATGATGTAGTGTCTCTTGCAAGACATCCCAGGTGTCGTCCCCTGTTTCGATGATGTCTTCTTGTCAGCGGCCAACAACACTGAACTCCTCAACTGTCTGCGAGTGGTACTCACCCATTTCCAGGAAGTTGGCCTCAAAGTTAAAAAAGAAAAGTGCAAGATTGCTGTTCCACAGGTAGAGTTCCTTGGCTACCTTATTGATGCCTATGGGTTACACCCTACACAGGCAAAGGTCCAAGTCATCCAGGAAGCTCCCACACCCAAGAACAAGACTGAACTCCAGACGTTCTTGGGACTTCTAAATTTTTACAGAGTCTTCTTGCCACACAAAGCTTCCATAGCTGAGCCTCTCCATCGCTTGCTCGACAAGAAGATGTTTGGTCCTGGGGCCGAAAAGAAGCTGCTGCCTTCTCCGCTGTCAAGGAGCTACTATCTTCAAACAGCGTCCTGGTGCAGTACAATGAGAATCTTCCCTGCGACGCCTCTCCATTTGGTGTCTGTGCCGTTTTAAGCCACCGATTCCCGCATGGAAGAGAGGCCCCAATCGCCGCCTTCTCATGGACCTTGTCATTGGCTGAACGAAACTACAGCCAGCTGGACAAGGAAGCTTTGACTGCTGTCGCAGGAGTCAAATGCTTCCATGAATACCTCTACGGCAAACCATTTGACTTTGTGACCGATCACAAGCCACAACTGGGCCTGCTCGCCGGGGACTGCCAAACACCACAAGTTTTTTCCCCTCACATGCGCTGGACCATGTTCCTAGCAGCATACAGCTACCGCCTCCTGCATCGGCTGGGTAAGACACTTAGCCACACCGACACCCTCAGCCGATGCCTACTTCTGACTGTTGTGGAGGATCCAGCTCCGGTATGATCTGTTTTATTAATTGACGACCTGCTGTCCGGTCCCATTACGGCAGCGGAAATCGCTGCACATTCCACCAAGGACCATGTCATCGTCCAAGTGCTCAACTGGATGTGGAGGTGGTGGCCGAAGGGGCCAGTCAGCACAGAGTTCCTTCCCTTCCACACCTGGCAACATGAGCTGTCCGTTCAATGGGGCTGCCTACTCTGGGAGAGTCGTGTGGTGGTATCCCAGAGGCTGTGGCGGCCAGTTTTGGAAGCTCTTCATGTAGGCCACCCAGGCATCAGGCGGATGAAGGCACTCACCTGCAGTTATGTCTGGTGGCCCAACTTAGACAAGGCCATTGCTGATTGGATCGCATCTTGTCAGTCTTGCCAAGAGTCAAGGCCAGCCCTCCCATCTGCTCCAGTATGCGAGTGGGAAGTACCCAAGACATCTTGGTTGAGGGTGCATATTGACTTTGCAGGGACTTTCCATGGACAGACCTTTATGGTGGTTGTGGATGCCTATTCAAAATGGCTTGAGGTGGTACTCATGACATCGACCACCTCGCACACCATGATCAAGGCCCTTAAAAGGCTGTTTGCGACCCACGGAGTGCCACAGATCCTCGTTTCGGACAACAGGCCACAGCTCACATCAAGCCAGTTTGAGCTGTTCCTGGCGGGTCACGGCATTCGTCATGCCCTGATTGCACCATTTTATCCTGCTAGCAACTGGCAGGCTGAGCAGATGGTGTGATCAGCAAAGAAGCACTGGAAAGGATGGGCCCGGGGGGGGGGCTGGCAAACACGAATAGCCGAGTACCTCCTGGTACAGCACATCACACCAAGCTCTACCACCAACAAGAGTCCAGCCAAACTCCTAATGGGTCGCCGCCTGCGATTGACTTGGACCTGCTACACAAGGACTACTCCTCCAAGGTCCCTGCAGACTCAACCAGCCAGCTCTGGTCATTCTCACCGGGCGACCTTGTCTATGCCCACAACAATGCCGGGGCCCTTCCTGGATTCCTGTCTGGGTAGTGGACATTACTGGGCCACATTCCTACAGGGTGGCATTCGAAGATGGCAGGTTGTGGCGTCGCCACTTTGACCAACTGTGTGGCTGCCTCGGAACCTCTGTCTGCCGCCAGCCAGAATGGACTCCGCCAGAGACAACCCTGGCTAAGGACACACCAATTCAGCCACCACCAACAACGGTACTGACAAGGGACTGTGGTGAGGCACAGATGCCTGTTGACTCAGTTCCTCTTGTGTTAGAAGCACCAGTCGCTGAGCCCTTGCTGCTGCCTCAAGCTGCACCTGAAGCAGCGTCAGCCATTCGGCCTAGTGAAGGCTCTGGAGCTACTGGTCTTGAGACAGAACCTCGTAGGTCAGGATGGACACATCACTGCCCTGCCTACCTAAAAGTTAAATTGTTATTTAATTGTTAATTGTTATGTTAAATTGTTATTTTGATCACCATAATACTCCGTCTTGGTGGGGAGGGGTGTTATGTATTGTATATAGCGTATAGTTGTCAGCTGAAGTTCTCATTCTAGTTCTCTGTGGAAGCAGGAAAATACTCTCTCCTGATTGGTTGTTTGGCTGATCAATTCTTTATAAAGGAGCTGTGTCAGCCAGGGAGTTCAGTTGCCTCTCAGGCAGTATTGAAGAGGTGTTAGAAATCACTCAGGCCTCACCTCCATTCTTCGCCCAGAACTTAACAGTGACTATAAATATACCTTTCTGTCTAAACAGCATTATAGAGAAATTAAAGGAATAGAGTGATCATTATTTTTTAAAATCTTTTATCATTCACAAAATAGTTGCTACATATAAGAGGAATTCCTGTGTTGGTAAATAATTAAGATGCTTAAATAATGTAACACACAGCAATTGACCCTCTATAGCCTGCCAGATGATGGGACTGTGATGGTGAACCTATGGCACGTGTGCCACAGGTGGCACGCAGAGCCCTCTCTGTGGGCACGCGAGCCATTGCCCTGCTCAGCTCCACCGCACATGCGTGCACACCTCCTGCCAGCCAGCTAGTTTTTGGGTATCTGCCACACATGCACTAAGGAATTGGCATATGCAGGAGATGCATGTGCATGTGAGGGGGTGGGGGTTGCATGCGCAGGGGCAGGGGGAGCTCAGGGGTTTGACACCCATTTTTGGTCCCAGGAAGCTGCAGGGAGGCCTGTTAGGCCCAAAACGGGGCGGGAGGTCGCACACACATGCGTGGGGGGCAGGGGAGCGTGAGGGGGGTGTCACATGCACACGCACGGGGAGCGCATGGGGATCATGCACACATGCACAGGGATAGGGCACGGGGGGTGTCATGCACGCATTATGGGTGCTGTCCCACATGCATGTGTGCTGTCCCACGTGCGCGCACATTTTCAGCACACAATGAGAAAAATGTTAGCCATCACTGTGATAGGACAAATCATGGCAGTAATGGTTTGCAGGTCATTTTGGCCAAATTTAGCCATGTTCACAATAATTGGACAGCCAATATTTCTTTTTATTTAAATTCTCTCTCTCTCTCTCTCTCTCTCTCTCTCTCTCTCTCTCTCTCTCTCTCTCTCTCTAATTAAAGAAGTAAAAATACATCATTTCACAGGTTCAGCTGTCTTTCTCTTTTTGTAAAACATTATTTTGTCTGAGAGTGTTAATACTGTTGGCATCATTTCCTGTGAGTGTTATAACTGATCTGTAATGGCTGTTTCTTTGATTTGTTTAAATCTTCAAGCCAATAATCCAGGAACGAAACTAAAATTAGGCAGAAATTAGATAGCATTGATCTCATTAATAACATTGTTCACTTCAGAATGAGGAATTGTGAAATCCAGTAATGCTGGTTATGTGTGTGGACATGAACAGATAGCATGATATAGCAATTAGATTGTTGGATGTGGGAATCTATAGTTCAATTTCCCTCAGTACATAAAGCTCATCAGATGATAACTGGAGGATAATTGTTCCTGCAGAACAATTGTGAGCTAACACACTGCAAAATTGTTATTTAAAAAAAGGAAGATTAGTTGCGCCTTCTAAGCTTTTAGAAGTAAATCAAGATATGACTATATTAAAGTAGCAGTAAATTCCTTTTCTGTAATCACATCAGTAGTGGAGGTGGGTTTTTTTAGTGAAGAGTTGAATAGTCAGCAACAATAGTAGGCACAGTATATCAGAATTTTGTAAGAACCCATGATCTGCTGTGTCCTCATTTCATAGATATTATCTTTCCAGATTCCTCAATGCCTTCAACAATGACAGAGCTCTAATGTATTGCCTTCATTATAGAAATTCTAAAAAATTCAAGGAGATATTCTGAGATCTTTGCCTTGAAAATAGGCCATGTTGAATTGTGTAGAACCATCACATGCAAGGAAATGTTTTATGACATTTTGTATTATGTCATAAAATGCTTTATAAAATTTCCCAAATTTCAATTCTACAGGAATTATGAGTTCCGGATTTTGGATGCATTTTGTAAGTTACTCCATTTTAGTTATCTTACTTGACAAGCTTTGTCGTATGATGCATTGTTTCACCCAATTAAAAGTTAGTCACAAAAGTGTTAGTACTATATAGATAATATCTTCACCTTTGAAAAGCTGCTAAAATGCAGCCATCACAACACAGGAAGTCAAATTCCCCTACTTGTTTTCAGAAAACCAAACTTTCCTAATGTCTGTTATGGTCAAGGTCCAAAATGTGAAGTAGCAAATGAATAGCACACATAATTTACAATAAATTATGAGTAGGATACCTGTTACCTTGTGTAAAAGTAACCATTATGTACTGATCTCTAAATCTCTATGTAGATAATATATCATACTTAATATATATATTTGTAATGCTAACTCAACAGACTTGATCTCCTAGAATTTATACCAAAGGTGTGATGTTCCTAATTTACCAAGTCAAAGTAATCAAGATGAGGAATCTAGCAATTAAGATGAGGAAAACATCAAATCAGGTATTGCGACAATACAGTCCTAGGCTTTTGTACTTGCACTCCAGTAGTAGTTACTTGGTAAGTCAGAGGGTGTATGTATGTATGTATGTATGTATGTATGTATGTATGTATGTATGTATGTATGTATGTATGTATTCAGTCAAGCGTGCATATAATTACAAAGTATAAACATGATTGTGAATATATAAGAAGTACAAGCATGGTTATGAATACATGATATTTTACGAATACATGGGGACGGTAGGACAGGGATGGTAGGCACGCTGGTGCACTTATGCACGCCCCTTACAGACCTCTTAGGAATGGGATGAGGTCAACGGTAGACAGTCTAAGGTTAAAGGGGCTTGGGGAAGAAACTAGAGCCAGGTAATGTATTCCAGGCATTGACCACTCTGTTGCTGACCACGCATTGACCACTCTGTTGATGAAGTCGAATTTTTTGCAATCAAGTTTGGAGCGGTTTATATTAAGTTGTGTCTATTGTGAGCTTGTGTATTGTTGCGGTTGAAGCTGAAGTAGTCATTGACAGGTAGGACATTGTAGCAGATAATTTTGTGTGTTACACTTAGGCAGATCGAAGGTGGCGTAGTTCTAAATTTTCTAGGCCCAAAATTTCAAGTCTGGTGGCATAAGATATTCTGTTGCAAACAGGAGTGTAGTACTCTTCTCGTGAAATATCTCTGGACATTCTCAATTGCATTAATGTCCGATATGTAGTGTGGGTTCCAGACAGATGAGCAGTATTCGAGAATTGGTCTAGCAAATGTTTTATATGCTCTGGTTAAAAGTACAATATTACCAGAGAAGAAGCTACGCAAGATTGTTAACCACTCTTAATGCCTTTTAGCAATGCTGTTGCAGTGGGCTCTGGCACTTAGATCATTAGAGATGAGTACTCCAAGGTCCTTTACTGAGTGAGGATCATCAACAAAGTCATAATCATCTAGTTTGTATTTTGTGTTCTGATTATTTTTGCCAATGTGTAAGACTGAGCATTTGTTGATTGAGATTTGAAGTTGCCATTTGTTTGACCATTCTGATACATAGTCAAGGTCTTTTTGAAGGGTAGTAGTATGTCATCACATACATCACCCACCTCTACAGCAGATGCTTGGGCATAGTAGAAGTCAGGGATTGGGGGAGCTGAGGCAGAAACATGTCACAAGCATCTCATTCTCTTTCCTGGCTGCAAAATAATTTAAAACAAAACCAACTAAGCAGCTAACTAGTTAATGTTCTTCCAAGCCACTAAAAAGTCTTATAGTTACACTTAGACCTAATAGTAAGAACAAATGGAATAGTTACATATGACATATTACTGAAACATTATTCTCATCCATTAAAACATTCCTTGCACTAAGAAATTCAAGGAGTCAAGATGGCATAAAATGTAGATTATTGAAGTACAATTGGCTGAGTATACATAACATCCAACCAAAACCAAATAAATCATATTATGGCTTATGGGTGAACCTGGTTAGTGAATGCCTAATTGCTCAAGTTATCAGTGTCTATTCCAAGGCTAGCTATATTGTGTTACTAGATTTCTACTGTTAAAAAACAATATTGTAAAATTGCACACCTTATTCTCCTTTCATCTAATATCATGGATTTCTGATTATGTTGATCATAAGAAAATTCTACTAAGCTATCCTGCACAGCAAGTTCTCCAAAATTTTAGTTTGCATAATTGACATGCTTTCAATCCCCTTTTGATAACTGTCAAAAGAATATCCCTCCCCGTTTTTGAAACGTTGAGCTTAAATTGTAAAAATCTGTATTGAAAATTACATATCATAATTTAAGTTCAGGAGCTGTGGGGATATTAGAAACAGGAGTTTCCAATTTGATAGCATCATATGACATGGCATTTCTTAAGCCAAGATCCTGTCCCCTTTCCTGTTTACACTTCTGAGAATTCACATTATTTCACAAGAACACCTTGGAGCTTCCTGAATACTGTAAGAGAGAGAATTATACCTAGGGAAGGCTCTGCTTGTAATGGAAATTTACCTGAATCACAACTTTCATCCTCTTGAGCCAGTCCTTGACCACATATTTTATCTGGAGACATAGGTATTCACAGCTAGCCATGCCGCCAAAATGAGGAAAATGTAAATGTATATTATCATACACACACACACACACCCTTTTCATGTCACATGCAAATAAGGAGTGCATCATGTCATGGAAGAATCCTAGGCTTGGGGCCTGCAACTATGCAGGGATGTGCTTCTTGGCTGTATTAGTGATTTGTATTTGCTTCTCAACTTTTGTATTATTTGCCAAATTTTGTATTTTTATTCTGTTAGCCATCTAGAGTAATTTGTTGAGTTGAAAAACTGTATGAATTGGATAAATAAATAATGAAATCTTCCCACCCAGAATTCTCTCTGGATGCCAGACAGCTTCTGAAAAACAGAATCTCTGTCATGGATTCATTTTCTTGTTTCCTCCTATGCTGGCCCTAGCAACCTCCAGGCAATGGGTAACAACTCCGAGTCAATCCCCAGTGGCTTTATATATCATCAGCATATTGATCTTACCACATTCTAAACCAATGAACTATCCCAGCAACTTCTTGGTGATGTTAAATAATAAGAGACAAACCCTGCAATATACCAAATTAGTAACCATTTGGATGATTTTTATTTCGTCCATTATCACCTAACTGAGAATGCCAATATGTGTAGTGGTGAAGACATCAGGCTAAAAATTGGGAGACTGAATTATAGTCACACCTTAGGCATGAAAGTAGTTGGATGACCTTGTTCAGTCAGTTTCTCTCAGCCCTAGGAAGAAGGAAATAGCAAATCACTTCTAAAAAATGTGCCAAGAAAACCTTAGGGACTTGTCAAGGCAGTCTCCAAAAATTGAACATAATTGAAAGGAAAAATAGTAACACCATAAAGAAATGAATGAGAGATTACATAACTCTACAGTGGGCTAAAAGCAATCTAGAAAGATATAATTATTGAATTATCTGGAAAGTATCAAAAATGACCAGGAAAGATACATTCCCCAATCCATGTCTCAATGCAGGTAATCCATGAAGGAAGCTTCCATTCTAGCCATTGATTTTGAATCCTGACTGAAAAGGATATGGATAATCCATTCCACCTAGCATAGTTTATAACTATAGTTCCACCACATTATCAGGAATCAAAAAGGAAAGGTTGGCCGTAGCTGTCACAATTTGCTGGATCCGAAGAGCCTTGTTTCAGGTTAGACATAGCATCCACTTATACATTATACGGCATCTTTTTGCTGGAAACAGCAAAAAAAATTGCAAATTGTAGACGTGTGACTGCAGGACATGGAACTGGTAATAAATTTTGGACACCTGGAATGCAAACACATGACCATTGAAGGCGGAAGCAGTTCTCATAAAATTTTATGGGTCATAAGTTTTTTTTTAAAAAAACCCTCCATTGTAACTTTTATTGGTAATTTACTAGCTATATGTTTAGTAGTTGAATGGGACTTGAATGTCAGTTAAATAGGGATAGGACAGTGAAGTACAATTACAGTCAAATACAAGTTTACTCTCAGAATAACAGTGTTGGAAGGGGGCCTTCTAGTCCAACCTCCTGCTCAATCAGGAAACCTATACCATTTCAGACAATCTCTTCTTAAAAACGTCCAGTGTTGGAGCACCCACAACTTCTGGAGGCAAGTTGTTCCACTGATTAGTTGTTCTGTCAGGAAATTTCTCCTAGTTGGTTCTCTTCTTGATTAGTTTCCATCCATTGTTTCTTGTCCTGCCTTAAGTTATTTTGGAGAATAGCTATTGGAACACTGCTGTCATGTCCCCCTAGTCCTTCTTTTCATTCACTAGACATATGCAATTTCTGCAACCGATTTGTTATGTTTTAGCTTCAGTCCCCTAATAATCTTTGTTGCTCTTTCTGCATTTTTTCTAGAGTCTCAACTCTTTTTTATATTGTGGTGACCAAAACTGAATGCAATATTTCAAGAGCAGTCTTACCAAGATATCAAAAAATGGTACCAACACTTACATGATCTTGATTCCATCTCTCTGTTAATGCAGCCTAGTTCTCTATCGGCCTTTGTAGGCTGCGTTAACAAAGGGAATAAAAAGTGAAATATTCGCTGTTTGATTTTCAAGTCTTTCCATTCTTTTTCACATTACCATTCCTCAGATGGCATCTTAAACTTCCTTAGCCTGAATTTTGGGTAGGTTGTAGTGACCCCTTAAAAAAAAAATCATGCAGAAGCCCTGACGTTTCTACAACTCTGCTCTTACCCCCACTAGCATGTGACGTTTGCATTTTAGCTACCAAAGAGCTGATATTTAGAGAATCGTGTCTGTATTAATATGTATTAATGAAGGCCTTGTAAAAATAGACTAAAATAAAATATGCAAAAACTTACCACAATACAATTTTATGAAATTTAAACCATTTTATTGTGCATAATTTTCTCTTTAGAACTGTAAGGTTATCATACACTTTCTTGATGGTCACTGCACAAAAGCCAACCACCTTTGTTGCAGGAATGCTAACAAAGGAGGAGAAAACTGGCTTTGTTAATACAGCCTAGCTTCTTTCCTCAGAGAAATAGCCATCTGGGGGTCTATATTCCTACAAGACATTATAGAGGAAGTACTCAAAACTTACAGGATAAAAAAACCCTAACCCAACCCCCCCTCCCAAAAGACAGATAATTGCACAATTTTTTTTGCATCTGTTCATTCAGACAACACTTTACAAAATAATTTTTGAAGGGGTCACTGCTGTAAATAGATGGGGGATGCACCACCATTGTAAGGTTTGATTGGATTAAGGCTTCCATTGTCATCTTGGCATTCTGTTATTGTGAATTTATTTCATTGCATTTTTCAACACTGCAAATCTACACATTTATTTTTTTTCTAGGAATTAATAATTGCAACAGCATTTTGATTTTTTTTTTGAACTGTCAGGTGCAATTGCAAGGAGCACATGATGAGCGACATCATGTTATTGAGCTGAATGGTATACAAATACAAACAACTGATGCTTTGGAAGTTAGCCTGATGAAGTTAACTTCTTGGTTGAATACTAATGTATTCTGTGGAAGTCTCTATTCTGGCAAGTTGATAAATCTAAAGGAGGGACACTGGATTTTATATTTTCTGTAAAGCGTTCACAAGAGAAAAATTCATTTTAAGGTCATTTATATTTTCTGGCATTTAATTTACACTCAAATAATATTCAGAAATGTCTTCAACACATTCCAGTCCTGTACTTCCACAATTATCTCTGAAGAGTGTGGAATGGAGAAGCGCAGGTCTCTGCTTCTTGGAAAGAGCCAAACTAAGACTCTTCTGGGGACAGAGCAAGTAACTGCTTCATCAGTTACTTTCCCATATCTCCCAGTTCCTGTACAGCAAATTTCATCTTCCATGATAGGTTTGTCAACAAAAAGGAGATTTTAGAAAAAGTATTTCCTCCTTGAAGAATCATGTTTACAAAGATGAAGTCAATAATTCAGACTGAAATTATGACCCCAAATACACTGCCATTAATTCAGAATTAATTAAAATCTGATGAATGATGCGCCTGGGGTATCAGTGGAGCATTAAAATAATGCTGGCTCTGTGGCAGGAAGGGAAAGGAAGATCCAATAGAATGAGTCAGTCAAACATCCAAACTCAGAGTCCACTTGGGAGTTAAAATTCATCACTTTCTACTGCATGGAGCTGTGTGTCATCTGCGTCAGTCATGCTACTGGCCTGAGACTCATCTGTGCCAACTTTTGAAAAGAAAAATACACAAGAATAAGATTTATTTATATTATTTGCATATTTCACAAGCTATAAGGATGACATTCTATAATGGGAAGACTAGTTTTCCATTATACTTTTTTTATCTTATTTATACATTGTCCCAACCCAGTTTTTGGAGAATTATATATAATCATGCATTCAAAATGTACCCTTTTCTTTCAAAGTTCAAATACTACGTAATTCCCAAAATTACATGCAAAATCTTAGAACCTGAATTAATTGTGTTTGAGTGAGCTGGTCCTATTTGAATTCAGTCTACATAGATAACTTCAGGTCCAATTCTATAATGCAGTTTTTCAAATAATTTTGATATATGTAGTAATTAGACCAGGCATTTAGCATTTAGGCAGCACAGGAATTGTAAATGATTTTCACCATAAATGATTTTTGTTATAAACTACACAATCAACCTGTAAAGCTAGTTAGATTCATAATCCCCACAATGTGAACCTTGTGGTGGGGGAGCTAATAGCTTGCTTAAGGCTACCTGGATGGTTAACTTATTACAGTTTTATCCCTTCTTTCTCCTCCTTCCCCATGTAACTTCACAGTAGCACATTTAGAAAGTAGCATTAGATTTATATTGGAATTACTCTTAAGTTTTCCTTGCCCTAAACCAAGACTCTGGACATTATATTACCTCACATCCAAATTCTAATTAGTGTTTCTGGATTCATAGCTGATTTTCTAGTCCCTTTAATGTGCCAGGGGAAGAAAGCTCAGCAATTATAGTTTTTTTTTCTATACCTCTTACATGAAGTGGGAAAAAATACAGCCTGATAGTCACATATGATCTACCATCATCCCTTTTGTACTACCAGAATCCCTCTCGAGTGGGTAAAGTCAAGCATTGCAAACTACTTTTATTTTCCATTTTTAAAGTCAAGAGTTTAAACAACAAAAAGGTATTTTAATATTTGCAAATCTTAGGGTATCCATCTCATGCTTTTAAACTCTTCAACCCTCTTTCCAAGTGAATCCTCACCAAGTCCATTTTTAAAATGCCCTCAGCAGGCCACACAAAATCTTGTGCAGCTATCAGACTGACATAAGTTACATATCCTCATCTTAAATGATCATCCCCTAAATTTTTAAAGATGCCAATTTTTAAAGGAGAAGCACTAGTGATTCAAACTTTTCCAAGCTTGGTGGTATTGTGCTTGAATATTGTGTATTATTTACTAAAGCTTTATGCAAAAACTTAAGATAGGAGTTCCTTTTAGGAGATTGATACTTCAGACAGCTCTGGTGCTGCTCTTATTTGATAGGTTCCTATTAAGCAATGATCAGATTGCTTTACTAGTCCAAAGTGTTATAATTTGCATGCCCAGCTACTTAGCTGTACCCAGCCAAACTTGGCTGATCTCAAAAAGCTAAACAAAGCTGGTCCTAGTTAATACATGAAGAGAAGATCACAGAAAACACCAGGGCTATAGGCTAGACTGGAAAGTAAAAAAATATTCATTCCAGTGGCAACCATTTCTGTAACATTCCCAAGATGACCTCATGGATACATCCATGAAATCAGCAAGAATTGAGCTTTTATTCAAGGAACTTTAATTTTTATCGTTTGCTTAAATGAATATTTACTTTACAGTTGTTTTAATTAAGTGTGGTAAAGAGAAGAATAACAAGAAAAATGATGTTATGATATTCAAATAAATTTGCCTGCTATAGATAGGATGGGAACGCTTAATGTTAAAAACTTATTTTCAGACTTAGAAAAAGATAAGGAAGCATTTTCAATTATTTCCAGCCATGAGATACACTGACCATCAGAAACCTGCACAAAACTAAGGTCTGTGCTATATAAAATAGCAGCAATGGTAAACTTCAGGATTGTTGCTATGACAGTATTTTCAAATTACCCAAATAGAAGGTATCTCTTTTTACCTCAAGAGAAGAACAAATAAAACAGCCAATATAAAAAAACAACCTGACTCATATGGACAGCATTCACTGATCTGTTCTTCTTGTGTTACAGGCTCTTCATCATCAGGTAGGTACCGCTTGTCAATGGCCTCTTTGATCTGGTTGTTGGCGCCTTTGGGATCCAAGTCCATTGCCCAGGAAAAGTTCATCAGTGCAAGATGGGTCTGCCCCAACTTTTTATAAACCTAACAAAAAAAAAAGGTATACTTAACTTGGTATGAATTTTTATTTCATATATTTTATATCTGATAGTGCTCTTTGTAGGCAGTTTTTACTTATAGTTTGCAGGCAGATATCTACCAGGACATCTGTCATACCCCTAAGTGGCACTTTATTCCCCTCAAAGATTATAAACAATAAAAATATTTTTAAAAAACAAACATGCCAAAAATGGAGAGATTGCTATATATAGTGAAGAATACTAATACTATACACTGGTACCCAGCACCAATTCTGGATGAGGTTATACTCTCCACCAACTCACTAAAATAAGGAAGAACACAGTACACATTATATATGAGATTGTCTTTAAATATTAATCATAATTCACATTTAATTTGAAAATAGAGTTTTGCATTGCTAAGTAGGCTTGAAGTAGGGTCTAAAGTAGACCAGACTTGAACACCAAAATAATGAATGTTAAAACTATTTTTATAGTAACACAATCTTGCAAGTCTGAATATGCCTTTCTCCTTCCTGTCTTTCTCCTAAAGAGAATTAGTGTGTGTCCAAACTGAGATACTTTCTCAAATTCCATTCCTGCCTGGGCTGAGATTTATCTTATTGATAAATGTCCCAATGTCCCTTGACTTGTCTTATGATAAAAACTGTGGCTCTTTCTCCTCTTCTTTAAGATTATTTTCATAGTTCACTATAGGTCAGTGATGACGAACCTTTTTCTTCTTGCGTGCCAAAAATGGGAGCGCTCGTGCACGCTAGCCAACACACAACCCCCCGTGCACCACTGTGCATGCGCGCATCCCCGCACATGCCCCCCCCATTGGGCCGTTATTTCACCCTCAGGCTTCCCTGAAGCCTCCAGAGTGCAAAAAACAGCACAACTGGCAAACCGGAAGTTCAGAAAAACGGACTTCTGGTTTGCCCATTGGGCCTTTTTTGCACGCCGGAGGCTTCAGGGAAGCCTCCTGAAACCTGGGGAGGGCGAAAACGGCCTTCCCCAAGGCCGAAAATCAGCTGGCCAGCATGCGCATGCGCGCTGGAGCTGACATAGGGCAATGCCTCATGTGCCCTCAGATATGACTCCGCGTGCCACCTGTGGCACGCGTGCCATAGATTCGCCATCACGGCTATATCACTGTGTTCTAGCCTATTTTGGGGTTCAATTTAAAACACCAAGGTTTGTTTTTAAAAGTCTTTCCAACTTGAAAGAATCTGGCTGTCTCAAGAATTGCCCATTACCTATTATGTAGTCCAAACTGAAAAATCAATGGTGTCAATTTTCCAAACAAACCTCACCTCCCAGTCTTTTGTTTTGTAAAGCAATGGCATAGCAAGCCTATACAATCAGCCTGCACAACCAGATAGGCAGCGTAAATCCTGAACCATTCTCATACTTTCTCCACAACTGTACGTGGGACCGAGAGGTGATTTCAAAGTTAGTTAGGAGGTGAACTGATTGCTCACCAGAATGAACAGTACTGCTGAAACACAGTACGGTACATTTAGTGAACATTGCATATTATTATCAACATTAACTTTTTATGTTCCTACGGCAATAATTCAGAAAATAATACTCAAAATCGTTTTTACCTTTCCTATCAAAAAGTAAACAAGAGACTCTTTGGGAACAATTTGCTTCAGTTCTTCAAGTTCTTGCAAAGCATACTGAAAGGAAGAAAAAAAACAGAATAGCTTTTTCAAGGGACTACAGTATATAATTTAAATATATGCATCAATGAAAAGGTCTATTCAATACAATAAAGTCAATTTTAATTTCCATGTCTGATGCTTTGTTATTGTTTGACAAATATATTTGTTGTGGTACACAGGTAGACTTTGCTTATTGACTGCCTTGTTTAGTGAAGTTACAATGGTGTAAAAAAGTGTTGAGACAATCCACATGTTTATGACCATTACTGTGTCTGCAGTCATGTGACTGCCATTTAGGTGCTTCACTTCACACATTTACAACCATCACCACATCCCACAAACCTACGATTGCCATTTAGGTGCTTTGCAACTGGTTTGCGATAGCTAAAGTTAATAGGGACTGTGGAATTAAAATAATAAGGGACAGTTATGTGATGTTTCACTTAATGACTGATGATTCACTTAATGACCAACGAGAAAATGAGATCGTAAGCCCATCATAGTAATGTGATTTTCTGCTTAACAACTGCAGTGCTTAGTGATGGAGTTGACCGTTCCAATTGTACTTGCTAAGTGAGGACTACCTGTACAA
Source organism: Diadophis punctatus similis (assembly GCA_023053685.1). Classification (NCBI taxonomy): domain Eukaryota; kingdom Metazoa; phylum Chordata; class Lepidosauria; order Squamata; family Dipsadidae; genus Diadophis; species Diadophis punctatus. Next base: position 19,914,901 of record JALIGW010000009.1, on the reverse strand, counting down.
TTTGAAAAGTTACAGTGGACCTAAAAAACCAAGAGTTTAGTCTACTGTTCACTCCAAAATTTGAGATATAATAATGGATCAAGGAATTCAGGAAATTCTTGAATAGAAAATATATTCCATTTCTCTATCATTTAGGTAAATCTAGAAGAAATTGTAAAAATATTCAAAAAATGAAGTGGCAACAAACAGAAAGTCATGATGATTATAACCAAGATAGAATTAATGAACTGCTGGAAAAGTTTCAGATACTTGGTCAGCTGACTAAAATCCTAATGGAATTAAAAAAAAATCATCTTATTATATTTTGATTGCAGGGATTTAAAATGATTCCTATGAAACTACTTTTTATTTAGGACCATTATAGTAGTATTCCCTTTCTCAAATTAGGAATAACATTTAACCATAAATCAATATGATATCGAGCAACACTCCTTTTGACAGAGCAAGTAACTCTCCTGGAGCAGTGAAACAAAGTTTTGAATCACCAGCAGAGAAAAAGTGTTCTTATGGTCCTCAAAATCTAAGGCTGCAAAGAATGTTCTGTGGAATAAATCTTACTAAACTATGTGAAATATATTTACGATTGTTCTGTATACATTTCACAATTGGCTTAAATGGATATGGCTAGTATTCAGTTTTCCCAAAGGAAAAAACAGTTGCTTTCCAAAAAAAAACACCCCGAAATATAGTTCCCTTCAAATTCATTACTCACTTTGTACTTCTCATTTGCAAATAATACTGAGGCTCTGTGGAATTTGCAGAGCGGGTTCTTGGGATCAATGTTAATGGCTTTGTTCAGTGTATCCAAAGCTTTCTCAGATTTCTTCAGAGCATGCTGAACCTGAAAAAAAAAAAAGGAAAGTCATTTTCTATATATATACAACCCCATGCTGGTCAATGTTCATATTATATATCAAACCTGTATTAGATATGATTTACTTACAACTCCAATGTGGCACAACAAGACAGAACTCTGAGGATTAATTTGGAGTGCTTTTTGGAAATGCATTTCTGCAAGGCTGAATTTCTCTTGCTTGTAGTAAATCATCCCCAATCCATACCTAGCATTGAAAACAAAAACAACAACAAAAACAAACAACGATGTATATAATATTACTACTAAAGATCAAAGAGAAACACTCAGCTTTCTAGACAAATTGACATATTTTAACATTTAGGAGAGCTTAATGACTTATTTCACAAAATGTCTGCTATGATAGATATGGTTAATTACAAAACATCAATTTCATGAAAGATAAATTGTCGAGGCAAAAATTTAAATACAAAACAAGAATGCAATCCAAACTCTATGCGGATAATAGTGATACACAAAAGATATATTAAAAACATTACTAATACACCCATAGAACCACATGAAGTGAAAAATACAAGAATCACAGAGACGTATAATTTTCTAGCCTTCAGGAGACTTTTTCTCCTCATCTCAAGTTACTTTTTCCTGTTTATACAATAATACTGTCACAAGCAATATTATAGTACAGCACACATAACACCAAACTTTCTTGGTTTTTTTTAATTAGAAAAAATAAAATCAGGAGCGACTGCATGCCTTATAATCAAAAAGGGAATTTTTATGTTGATAGCAGCAAGAATCTTATATGCATAAAGATGAAAAGACACATTAATTCCTACAATGGAAGAGTGAATGGTAATGGTGATGGAATTAGTGAAGATGGCAAAACTGTTTTAATTAAAGAGAAGAATTTAGAATTCATTAGAATTTTTCTAATTTTGTTTCTACTTGGAAACTGCTTCTGGACTTTTTGCTTGAAACTGAAAAAAAAGAAATTTTGATTTTAGGTTTTGATGTTTAGAAATATTTTCTTATTATAGAAATGACCTTAAATGTGAAATGTAAAGCAAAAGATTGAGGGCAACTTTTTTGTGTGTGTGTATGTTTTATTGCACTGAAAAAATCTGAAGTCCCCACTTTTTCTCTTTCTTTGCACTTTTCTCTTTCTCTTAGTTTTCTAACTTTTGTTTTTCTGTATTTTTATTTTATTATGAAACTTAATAAAATTGTATTCAAAAAAGGAATTTTGCAATGTAGATATATCTTAATAAGATAGTAAAATATGGGGTAGATAACACAATTATTTGGATGAAGAAGTTGAAAGGACATTTATCACGTTTACAAATAACACAAAACCGGGAGGTGTGGGTAATACTTCCAAAATATAAAAGAAAGTATATTCATGAAAATCTAGACAGCCTTGAGTAGTGCAGTAAAATTAATAGAAGAATTTAAAGGAAGTTCTACATCTGGATTGGAAAACTGAGAGGCATAAATACAGGATAGGGAAACAATAATACATGTGGAAAGGATCTAGATATTCTTGCTGACCACAAGCTAGAAAAACAAATACCATTTTAAGGTGTCTTAGAATTCTGCCTCTGGAAAATCAGGGAGATGTCCTTGAAGGAAATGGCCAAAGACTATTGTACAAACAAAGAGGACTGAAACACTGCTTAAATTCTGGAAAAACTAAATAATATTTGGAAAAGACTCAGGCAAGTTCTTCCCTGTTTATTGGGGTATAAGAGGGAGGGGAGGTAAAACATAATCAGGCCTGTGAGATTCATGTTAGCCCTTTGGGACAGATCAGATCAGGAAACAGCTCTATAGAAACTATTATGTATTTTTTTTACTGTAAAAGCTATAATAACAGAAGCTCTATATAAATATATTAATAAACTACTTCTCTCTAAGCCCTTATTTAGATGTTTAACATGGCTGCAGTGCAGACTTGTCTTGATATGATCAGGGTGTCAAAATGTCCAAAATTATATATGAAATGTACCTATAGCAGCATTCCTACATAATTAAGAAATTAGTACCTCTTACATTAAAAGATAGTAAACATTGCAACTGCACTGTTATTTACCTATCACCCCTAATTCTTACTGACTGCGCTCAGTCTCAACAGCCCTACATCCTCTGACAGTCTTATAAGTGATTATATGTTGGCACCGAAGAGAGAATGAAGCCCTAAAAGAACTCATACAATAACTCATTTAAGGCACACCTGTTCCTGATGGACCCATATGAAGTTTACTAATAAAATAGAATGAAGTCACTACAAAGGACTGTCTCCTATTTCCAAATCTCTAGAATACCACAGTTGACTGCTGGTATTGAAAGCTGTTGAAAGTAATGCTCCATCAATCTCTCTAAAACGATTCATTAGGCTAGTTTCAACTATGAAGCCCACCATGAAATTAGTTTCAAATGGGTCAAGATAATCTGCTTCCACTAGTACTGAGAAGAGAGCACTGCCTCAAACAATTTGCCAAAGCATGAAAAATTAGATAGTAACCTACAGTATAATGTCATTAACTGCCTCCCTTAAATAAAAATGGAAGATACCTGTAATCATCTTCTAATTAGACATTACTGGAATGGACAAATGATAGTACACACCAGTGCAAGCAGTCTCCATGTCAACAAATGTACAAATAGAAAGAGAAGCAATCAAATTGCCCCATAATTAATTTATTGGAAAAAATACTGCACAGTAAATGTTTAATCATAACAAATCAACAAGAGTTCTATAATCAAACTCTGAGATGGAGTAGTGGAGGTAAAGAATGTTCTTTAGAATCTGAAACAATTTATCAGCTTGTGAATCTGCAGATACTTCAAGTAGCATCACCTCCAGGGATGCAATGTAGATGTGGAGATATTTCAAGCAATATTTTTGAAGAAGCTTATTTAAGTGTTGATTCCAATATGAGGAAGGGTCACCTAACACTTTAGGAGAGTAGATGATGCCATCCTCAGTTTACCTCTAGGCTTTAGGGTGAAGGAACTCTATCAGAGTTTTCTTTCTCTGCATCAAAAATAATGTTTTTCCTTATCTGATGCAAACAGGTAGTCTGTTCTGCCTGCTGTGCTTTATTCCATATTGTGCAAATATTATTATTTCAATTGGCTGATATATACTGTATATTGGTGGGCAACCCCCTCCTTCCAGCAGTCCCTCTCCCAAGCCTCCATTCTCTGATGACAATTTAGTGCTGGGCCACCTACCATGACTGACTGTATTTTTAATTGTTTTTACTGAATTCAGTATGTTCCTTCTTCAGTCCAATCAATAAGAAGTGAAATGTCTTCAAAAATATCAAGAAAATCCAATTGCCTTTTTAAAGTACCTTTGCGACAATGACGTGGATGAGTGAGAACCTCCATAGACATCTAAGTTCAATAGTAGAATAGTGAAATATAGTACTGACAATGTGTTTGCATGTTTTAATAGGTTCAGTAGAGAAAAGTGAAACACTGACGCTTTGTCTACATTGGTGAAATTGACATGAGTTCTGCCACATTTCACCCTCAAAGGATTTGAAGAGCCATTAGATTATTAAAGCCCCGCCCCTGCATCCCATTTTTGCGAAAAACGGGCCGTTTTTGCAAAAATGGGGGTGTTTTTGCCTTCCCCCACCCCCTAGGAGTGCTCTGCAGGCTTCCCAAACCCTCTGCATGCCCTGTTTTTGCAAAAAAAAACGAGCGAAAAACGGGCCGTTTTTTTGCAAAAACTGGGGTGTTTTTGCCTTCTAATTACCCCATCTAGCATGACTGGAGGAGGAATTCTGGGAGTTGAAGTCCACTAGTCTTAAAGCTGTCAAGTTTGAAGACCCTGGGTTAGGGGTGCAAGGGTCTTCAAACTTGGCAAGTTTAAGACTTGTGGACTTCAACTCCCATTCCTGAGCTAGCATGACTGGAGGAGGAATTCTGGGAGTTGAAGTCCACTAGTCTTAAAGCTGTCAAGTTTGAAGTTTGTAAAAGGTATGCATGGTTGTAAAAAGTACATGGTTGTAAAAAGTATACATGGTTGTAAAAAGTATTTTGCTACACTGGTATTTTATTAAATAATATATTACTACACCATTTGGTTCAGAATACTTTTTTCCTTGTTTTCCTCCTCTAAAATCTAGGTGCGTCTTATACTCCAGTGCGTCTTATACTCCAAAAAATACGGTACTTACATGAAAGCAAAAAATTCAGCATGTAACAAACCGCAGCAAATGTTACCTTTTAGAAAAAAGGATGAACAATCAACCATTTCATCAGTGGCTGCAGCAAAATTTCGCAAACTGACTATAAACATTATCACAACTGAGTTGCCAAAATTATTCGTTGGAAACTTTGGCAGAGGTTTAGATTTCAGTAGCAAAGACTGAAGAACATCAAATCGAGGTTTTGGAAAATGAGTGGGTTAAGATTCTATGGGACTTTAAAATTCAAACATATAGACACCTTGTTCATGACATGGTTAATATAGCAATTATTGAAAGTAATCTGCTTCATTTATATTGCTATACTAGGTGATGCTAGATTGAGGAAAAGTAATTGGGGAAAAAACAAGATACTAAGACGACTTCCAGTTGGTGTCACAGCGAGATTGGACACGAGGAATGGGTCTCCGCGCTCCCGTGCCAAGTTCTCACCATTGGTGGGCTCCGAAAGGAGCCAAAGCCGCCCTGTAAGGATGGTGAAGCAAAGAGGGGAGTCCTGTGAGACCGCGGAGAGTCGCAACTCTCCTGCTGGACTGCAGGTTTTTTTCGCTTCTCAGCCACGACAAGGATAAAAGGCAGTCTAAAGATGCTGTCACAAAGCTGGGGCAGCCGAGGAACACCTAAGACTGGTGCTGGAGCAGAGTTAGTGAACAGTGTCTGGAACTGGGTGAGAAGATTCTTTCTTATTTAAAACCTAACCCCAAAAGGAAACAATCCAGGAAAAGAGAGGCTCACAACTATTTGCTAAAGCAGCGACTAAGCACTTTGAGAAAAACTTCAGAAATTGAAAGAAAAGAATTAAGGGGGGAAAAGAAAAAAAACTGTTAAAAATACAGAAAATTGGACTTTTAAACTGAGTAGGCGTTGTTCTGGAAAGGCATTTTAAAAATATGGAACTATTTACCTAAAAAACTAACTTTGTTTCTATATTTTGATTTATTATTTGACTAAAACTGGTTAACATTGAAATCTAAACTGAGACTGCCATCTGCTGATGAAAGGAATGTATAACATATTCTTAAATCCTAGAAAATTCTGACAAGGATTTATTTATTTTATTTTATTAATGGTTCTTATAGGCTGCCCAACTCCCATGGGACTCAGGGCGGCGTACAGCATAATATAAGAACAATAAAAAAACCATAAAATGATTAAAAATTACAAAAAGCTAAAAACACATCAATATTCATACATAGGAGATTAATCTCAATATCACCCCGCCTGCCGGAAGAGCCATGTTTTATGCACTTACGACTACTCCAGTGACTACTGGAGATTTAAATAAGAGAATAAGAAATATTTTTTTCATTAAAGAGACCCCTTAATGCTATGATACAAGATCGAATGCATAAAGGGGATTTAAGGAAGTTCTGGAAAACTTTTGGATTATCTAAAGGAACAGATTGATTAACTATGGAATACAAAAATTGTGAACATTGAATTCTTTTTGGGGAGTGACTTTAGGCTTGAATATATGGTTTTTGGATTACTGGACAAGAGCGGGACTTATTAAAAAAAGACGAGATGCTCCATCAGGAGGAAATGAATGGAATTTGGGAAGAAATGACGTCGATGTTTCAAAGCATCAAGGACATTCTGATAAGAAACCACATGGCATGGATGAAAAACTGGGAAATATCATACAAAGGACAATGAGTGATTAACACGCCTAGGAAAAAGAGGAGCCAATTGAAAGAGCAGATGAAAAAGCAGAACAGATTAACCAGCAAACAAAACAAGATGACAAAAAAGAGATAATAACAAAAACAACAATTGATGAAATAAACCAAGGGGAAAACATTTTAAGAGATTTAAAAAGGAAACAGGAGATGCAGGAAGACATTTTTGAGAGGGAGACAGGGGCAGCGGTAGATATTTTGGAAGCTAGACAATGGAAAAGGGCAGATAGGAGAAATATTTAAAATTAATAGTCAGGACATAGATGCAGATAGGGATAAAGATCCAAGAGAAGAATATGGGAGGCAAATTAAAAAAACCAAAAAATTAAAGCTTTTAAGCGGACAAGATGACGGATAGAAAGGATTTGTTTTTAAATATAATGTTGGCCTTATTAAAAGTTAGAATAGGGATAGAAATAAGAGGGGGTGGGAATATTAGTATACACATTTTTATACAATAAGACAAAAGTAATAAGACGGAAGATTAGAAATTGAATGATGGTATTATTATGTATGTTTAAACAATATTGTGATTGGTATTGGAATAACATATTGAAACATTGAATAATTAAATAATGAAAGTCTATAATTTAATACAAATATGTGTATTAACACTAGAAATACATAAGTTTGAGGAATGTAACAAATATGATTAATAGCACTATTTTTATTTGTACTAAAATGTATGATACCCAGGTGCCACACTGTTCACGCATTGTTATGGATATATTGTAAAATAAAATAAAATAACTTGAAAAAAAGAAGATACTAAGACTTGTGGATTGTATTTGAATGTTTATAGAAAAAGAAATCCTCTGTTATACCAATCATGATTGAAGCCATTAGAATAATACCCAAAGGACTTCCTCAGTATTTGGAAATTTAGAATTTATCAGACCTGAACACCCTAATTTTACAAAAAAAACTCCATTTTGCTTGGAATGCCTACATCCTTAAGCATTACCTTAGTTATTCTTAGCCCCTTGGTTAGGACTTGAATTATTAGGTTTCCATCAGCCTTAGACCATAATTCTAACTGTAGATACCCACACGTTATAATAATAGACACTTGTGTATCTATGAGAACTGGACTGAAATTATCAATAGAAAATTAGAGAGAAAAGTAAATCTTTTTTTTTACTCCAGAACTAAGTTATATCAGGGAGGGAAATAAGATAGTTAAATATTTTGAGGAGTAAATATATTCCCAAACTTCACCATTTTTATTAATCAAAAATATTTCTCACCAAGCATTGTAGTGCCTTGGATTCATTCGGATTGCATTCCTAAAGCAGGATAATGCTCTCTCAAGTTCCTCTGTCAGCACAAATTCATGTCCCAGGAGTGTATAGGCATAAGCATAATTTGGATCAACTTGAATAGCTCTCTGGAAAAACTTGATAGCAATGTCATGTTCCCTTTGCAAACTGAAACAATTTCCTGCAGCACACCATGCCTGGAAGAATGAAAAAGTAGAAGATATACCACAAAACTATTATTTCTCCCTCTTTCTACTTTTAAGTGGTATAAATAAGAGGAAGAATAAAATATTAATAAACTACTATTAACTAATATTTACCATTTAAGTGATCAGTCACATAAGTGTTTGCAAAGTAAAATAAAGTAATTTCAACCTCAAATTTGTTCATTTAAAATTGAAGGAAAGAATCAGAGGCTAAACTATAGTAAAAAAAAATGCCTGCCTCAAAATAGCCAGAAATGATACCTCTGGTGAATTTTTATCCATCTCAGTCAAGTCTTTTGAAAGAACTGAAAGAGCTACATCTTTCTGCAGATGCCACAATGTGGTTGAATAGATTTCCATGCCTTCTACTCTGTAGTTTTCAATCCTTCTTACTTCAGAGAATATTCTCTCAGCCTATGACAGTAATGAACAAATGCTATTTAATCAACATGATCCATTTTTGACATAACATGGGTACATTTAGTTATAGAGCTTTAAATGAAACTGTTGGTTTTGATACAAGGGTATAATTTGCTTAATAAATTAAATGTTTCATCTTAAGAGAAGTGTGATTCATTCTCAACAAATTTTATTTAATAAAATGAGACAATAGCCATTCCCCCCCTTTACATAGAACCACATAGCCAGAAATTGTTTATGTATTAATTGACCCATTTAGAGAGTATCTAAAAGGAATTCATAAGGTACCCTGAAAGCAGGGCATGGCAGGAAATGAAATAAAAAGCAGCAGCACTTATAAACAGCCATTTAATTTAATTTAATTTTTGCAATGCCACAGAAGTGACATTTTGGTAAATGCTTTAAAACTTGTAGGATACTGAAATTGGTGGCCCGTCAGTAATAATGGTCCAGCCCTATTCTGAATAGCATTGATACTGGATTAGAGCGGCAGAATGTGTGTGTGTGTGTGTGTGTGTGTGTGTGTGTGTGTGTGTGTGTGTGTGTGTGTGTGTCTGTGTGTGTCTGTGTGTCTGTGTAGAGAGAGGGGGGGACACGGTGGCTCAGTGGCTAAGACGGTGAGCTTGTTGATCAGAAAGGTCGGCAGTTTGGCGGTTCAAATCCCTAGCGCCACATAACGGAGTGAGCTCCCATTACTTGTCCCAGCTTCTGCCAACTTAGCAGTTCAAAAGCACGTAAAAATGCAAGTAGAAAAATAGGGACCACCTTTGGTGGGAAGGTAACACACACACACACTTACTCCGATGGGGGTCAATATACTAAGAGTTCTTTCAAGCTTAGAACTTCTCATTAGGATTGCTAAAAAGTGATAGAGCAAAGGAAATTTGAACTATTTTCAGTTTATGTTCTAGGGTCAATTTTTGTACAATTCACTGTAAATACAGAATGTAGTATCCCCCAAAATTATTCTATGGCCTATTTACCTGCATATATTCTGCAAGTTCAAAGTAAGCTCTTCCAATATGGCATAGGACCCAGCCCGTGTTGTAGTGGTGAGAAGGCAAATGACTCAGTATATGAATGGCTTCTTTACAATTGTAGGAACACAAGGCTAAATATCCTTTCCCCATATCACGAAGAAGGCTCATCAAACCTTCTAGGGAAAAAATGCAATAAATACACAGGAGAACAAAGAGATATACTTGCTTAAAACTGCCACTGGTGATAAATGTGGCACATACTCTCAAGAAACCTAGATGAAATTCCAACAGTTTGAGTTAACAGAGCATAACTGTGTTCTTCCAGTGAATAAGGTGCTGAATAGAACTAAAGAGATCTGGTCCAAATCCAAACTTTGAGATATACCTTCATACACAAATATCCTCTGGATCACTCCACGTTTCTGTAAAAATTCATGATTACCCACTACTGTTGAATTTTCTTTCAATTAAGAAAGAAATTAAGATTGTGAACATCATGGCAACTTAATTAGAAAGAACAAGAATTTTAGAGGAACTTGTACTGTTCATTTTAACTTGATGCCAACAGGTATTTGCTATGTTTTTCTTGCTTTTGAATTTTACACTACCACTGCCTTTTGAGTTTGGCACAAGTTTACTACTCTGAAGGAATTCTCAGAAATATTCTACACACCTGCTGCAGCTTTCTGTAATGTAAATGCCTGGATTTGTGGCGTTACTGAGGTAATCTTTCCTTCTGAAATAATGGACGAATCAAGTTTGGTGATTTCCAAACTGTCATTTATGTTTGGCTGTGTGATCCCTCCTTTACTGGTTTTACATTTTGTCTTTCGGTTTGCAATTTTTGTTGGAAACTTCATTTTTAACTTTTTACTATTTTCCTATGAAAGAAGAAAAAACATTTTAAAGAATCTTTCCTGACAGCCAAATAGCAAAGTATACCATTCAAAACAGAAATTTGCAAAACAATTCATGGTAGAAATTTAGAGGAACTTCATTTTGGTTTGGATGGGGAACCTCAGCCCAATTTAACATATGGTTTCATTTAATTTCATGTAGTATGGTACTGAAATATGTACTACATAATCCTATTAACTGCTCTCATTTTGGCTTTTGCCTGATTAATTTTTCCAAGGCTTTGTGATTTTTGATGAAATTTTATGGTTCTGAACTAATTATGTGATTTCATACAACATATATAATGGAATGAGACACCAAAACACATATTACCCACTTTCTATAATAGCATTACAAGCTTGTAGAATAAAAGATGCTCATGATATCTTTCCATCCAGTTTTTAATATTATAGACACTCAATTCCACTCAAGAAAACTGAACTGGAGCTGTTCTACAGTGCATCAACAATATAATTTAGTATGGACTGAGTGATTATACTGATGTGATGGAGGTGGATGGCTCAAAAGCAGAGGATGAAATGTTACTGAATAAAGTTTCTTCAGAATGTTTGCAATTACAGATTTTTTAAAATCATTATTGATTTAATAGATTTTGATATTATTTTTACCAGTAATTTCAATATGAAAGATGCTTTGAAAGGATGATAGCTCTTCAATGTCTTCAACTGAAATATATCTAAAACATGTACAATTTTATTTAGAATACTTCACTACATCTGAAGTGAAGGATAATCTGTAACACTATCATATGAAACATTTGTAATGGGGTTGCATTGCCCTCATGTCGAAAGCACTGAGGCACTTCCAGATTGAAAGGACTAGCTGGTGACATCATCTTTGCCCGGGGGATGCCCAGTTAGGGGCTCCTTTCATGTCCCCTGGCAGGAACTGGAGCAAAGGACGGGAGCTCACCCTGTCCCATGGCAGCACTCAGGTTTCAAATACAGGCTTGCTGCTTGTCAATCCAGAGCCCTAATCACATGAGCCACCATGCTCCATTGTAATAGAGTAAAAATAATGGTTTGTTTTACAATGAAAACAAGGAGTTAAATTAATTTGTTGTGATACATGTTTTCACAGCCTAAGGCACGGGTGTCAAACTCGCCATGTCACATTGCTGTCACATGATTGTAATGTTTTTCCCATTCGTGGAGCTGGGGTAGGCATCCCTGGCTTAAGGCATCCCTGCTTCTTTAACATATCTGGACTTCAACTTTCAGAATTCCCCAGTCAGGGAATTCCAGCAGTTCAAGCCACACATCTAACTTGCTGAGCTTGAGAAATACTGTTTTAGAATATACTTGAAATCAATTCTGCTCAGAAAAAAATTGATATCAATATGAAGGAGACAGTCCTGTTTTAATTATATCTGTAGTCCCATTAAATATTTCTGCTACTGCCAATTTAGACTCTGAATTTCCTGAAAAATATTAATCAATGAGAAGACACCAACCTTCCTAACCTTCTGGAAAAGCCTAAAGACCTAGCTCTGCCAGTTAGGTTGGAGCACCAATCGAGGATGAGAGTATCACAATCGAGATGGTTGATCAATTAACAACAGATCCCACCACCCTCAATCCTGCTCCCACCCTCTTTTAAATGGGACATGGTCTTCTATATTTCTTCTTCTATATTTTTAGTTTATATAGGCTTTATTTTTTAATATTATAAGCCGCCCAGTATTACCTTGAGATAAGATAGATAGCAAATAAATTAAATTAAATTAAATTAAATTAAATTAAATTAAATTAAATTAAAAAAGAAAGAAAGAAAGAAAGAAAGAAAGAAAGAAAGAAAGAAAGAAAGAAAGAAAGAAAGAAAGAAAGAAAGAAAGAACGTAGGAACGTACGTACATACTGTGCAGAATTCCCATTTACCTTGGCTGTAGAACTATCACTGGAGAACAAACGTGAACTTCTTCGAGGCAGCACATTAGGGGGAGCAGCAATAGTTGGGCTCAATACCTGAGGAGTTGTACTGGAGAGAGAAATCAAATTTCTTAACATAATTTATGTGGTTAGGGTTTCAACTGTTTTTCTTAACCAGAAATACAGGAAACATGACAACAGCAGATGCAGCCTAGGAAGGAAAACACATATCTGGGAATAGGAAGAAAAATTATACACCAGGTTAGGAAAACATTGCGTACCTCGTCTGTGCACCTGAACTTTGGGTCTGGGCAACAAGGATTGGTGTTACTTCCCGACTATTACCACTTTGTGAGAAGACCGATTTTGTTCCAGCTTGATTTATTCTGGTAACAGTCTATACAAAAATGTATCATAATGTTAATTATACATTATATTTATAGCAATTGCAGACTATGACATGACTTTCACTGGCAGAGATAGGGGACAATCTGCTAAATATATTTATTTTATTAGTTCATTATATTACCTAGAGAGAAGAATGTTAAGTAGAAAGTGATATGCATTTTATTGCATGGTTAACACCATAAAATAACCCATTAGCTTTAAAATATCACATTGTTAGAAATGTTCTTTTCTTCTTATAGACCCACAACTATGGCAGAGCAATGACATATAATTGAATTCTGCAGTGCACTCACAAGAACAGGGCAAGCCGATACAATCCTACATACTGTCAATTTCAGTAAAAATCCTGAAGGAATAACTGTATGATGGATAACAAGCTTCTAAAACAGAATAATCTATTAATTAATCTATTTTATTAGAAAAATGTTACTTGCCGATGAGCTTGAATTTATAAAGGCCATCTTTACAATTGTGAAACCATAGTGAAGCTGATTTCAATTTGTTATTAACTTCACTGGTCAATATATAAAACAGAAGCATCCATTTTATGGAGCAGGAAAAATTAATTAAGGATAAGACAAAAAAAATTGGTTTTACATTAATTCTGCCACACATTAAATAGTTTTCTCTACCAGATTTTAAATACTTGCTGTGAATTCCTTTTATGAGCTAGCATTTAAAAAAAGCAATGTAAAAGTTTACAAAAGATTCTACGATTTGTAAAGATAAGCATCTTAATGTAATTTAAAAATAAAATTCTAGTTTCTACATCTTGGAAAAATGTATATTAAAATATTTCCAGATTATCTATATAAGGTGCACTGTTCCCTCTAAAGTGCGCGGCCGCGCGCATAATGGGAGAACGCTGTGTGGAAGTTTTTAACTTCCGCCTGGCATTTTCTAATGGCAAAGGCTGCGCGCCTGCGCACATGAAAAAAAAATGCCGCACGGCAGTTTTTAACTGCCGCGCACCATTTTCTAATTTTACAGGGAACATTGATAAGATGTCTGCCTATTTTTCTCTAATATTATGTTTACTAGGAAAATAATAGAGGGGAAATATATAGAAACTAAATATCACAAAGTGGCTTTGACATTTTTTTTCTTGAAAGGAACAATTAGCCATAATTTTACATTTCCTTGAGCAATCTTAGATGCACATCCATCGGCACAAGATACCTTCTTGGAAGGGGCTCCTTGAGGTGGCACATCAATTACGGAAGAAGAATTTGTGCAGTTTTGTAAATAAGATCCATCTCCGGGGCTAGGAGTTTCCAATGGCAATATTCCAAAACTGAGGAAACATACAAGAGCATTTCAATATATATATGTTCCTAAAGAAAGAGGAGGCAGGAAAAGAACATTTTTGAAAACAAGAAAAATTTGCAGCCTAAGGCTTGTACATGCACTGTGAACTATCTTTCTTTTAAGAATAAAAATTTACGAAGTTCCAGTTATATATGCATTAAAAATATAACACTAAGATGATACTATGTTCAAGTATAGCAATTAGCTCCATTTTTTGTTTGTTATCAAAAGGGGATTTTTCATTTTTGGATTAATCATTTAAGGCTATACAATATTTTGTAGGAAAACAACCATTCTAATTAAAATGATAAGAGCCAGTCTGATGTAGTGTAGTGGTCAAGGCATCAGGCTAGAAGCCGGAGACTATTGAGTTCAAGTCCTGCCTTAGACAAAAAACCATTTGGGTGAACTTAGCCTAGTACTTTCTTTCAGCCTGGGAAGGAGGCAATGACAAACCACTTCTGAAAAATCTTGACAAGAAAACTGCAGGTACTTGTCCAGGCAGGCTTCAAAAAGTTGAACAGATTGAACAGAAGATTGAATAGAAGAAAAAAATGAAAAAGATGTAACATACTCATTTTAAATAAATGAAATATTAAAAAATGTAAATTATTCCAGCTCTGAATAGAATTCAGATAAATAGCTAATTTATTGTCACTTATCTTCAAAATAATCATATCAAGTAATTTAGCTGTGGGGAAAAGCAAAATCGAAATCTGCAAGTAGTCTCTGGGTGATTATGAAGCTTGTCAGCAAGAGTTTCTGATTTCCACATTTAATCACAGCAACAACAAAAATATTTTCCCACCTAAATTAGGTTGCTGAAATGAAGAAAGCTTGGGGGAATCAGGAATGGGCTATGTGTTCAATTCAGCTCTGGTTCTGAAAACAAATTTGAAGGCTTAGAATATGCTATAATTTTAAAAATATATCCAAAAATTAGGTTTCAATTAATAGGCAAATTCAAGTGAATTCTTGGAAGGGGTGAATATACCTGGGTAAATTTGAATTGGGTCACACAACTATTGTGACATTTATTTTTGTGTACTAGAGCCCATATTAACAAATCATTAAACATATGCATAAAGGTTATTTTCAGACAATAATCTGTTTGTCATATGCAGAAGGAGAACAACGATAATAAAAAACTGACTTTAAATGACAATATTTAGAAAGCAGCTGAAGTATATTTTACAACTCTCTAAATATTTTACTGCTTTAGCTCCCAAGACTCATAGGAAAACTCCAAAAGGAAATTATTTTATTAGTAAATTTGATCCTATTCTTTCAGGTCTCAATTGAATCCTTACATTCATTATTCATTCTGAGTAAGAGATGTACATATCAAATATAAGATTATTTAATCAATTTACTGCTGTTGCAAATTGTGTTCTTGTGCACATTTTAATTTTACACACACAGAATTTTACTGGATCGCTTACATTTCATATTCTAAAATATTAAGGTGTCTCCCCGATATACTTGCACATGCATTTATGCATCTCATAAAGTAAGTTCTCTACAATAAAAGCATATGCCAGTCTATATTTATTAGCGCACAGATCCCCTTCCCACCAGGTCTCTACGGTTAATTCTTTTAGCAATGCTTCCTAAAAGAAAATGGAGGAACAACTTTCAAATTCTTTACCTTGGTGTTAAAGGGCTCAGGGCAGCTGGTCCACCTAGAAGACTCCTGCCAGTTTTTGGTTTGTTCTGAGCTTGTTTCGTTAAAAAGGCAGTTCCTGATCCAAGAGATACAGCATCTGGTGAAATTACAGCCGAGTCAATATAAGAAATGGAGGAATCTGTGTTGGAGGAATATTTAGAGTTGGAGGACTCCAGGTTGAGTCTGTTTAATTCCTGAAATAGAAAACCATTTCTTAAAGACAATACACATTTTTCTAAAGAGCATGAACAATATGAACTATAAAGATGGTGGTGATTAAGTATGACTGGCATAAACATACAAGTGTGTCCTGTGGTGTTTCCATAAGAACGGTTTCTGGCTGTCTGTGAATTATATTGTGATTAGACACCACTGTTGTGCATGTGTTAGGCAAGCAGCTGCTGAAGTTCTGTATAGAAGTTAACTTGAAAGTTTGGTCAGGGTCTGGCTTCTCACCTGTAATGAAAATGAAAGGGATTGGGAGGTACGAGAAGATACAAAAAAGAAAAAAGGAATGTTTTAGACTGATCCTACTTAATCCCATAGCATAAAATGTATATGTGAAATTTATTGCTATTAAACATTGTAACAATCAATAGTTAAAATAAGAGAAGGTAATATAGCACTAATCGGACATTTTGGACTATAGTTCATATTACCTCCCTATTTTTGTGCATTCTAGCAGATGAGGACTGCAATGAAGGGCACCAGGTTGCTTATCTTTTGTCATATCTATCCAATTCAGCCAAAGGTGAAACCTTTGTGTATTTTAGTACAGTTTCTAATGTCTGATAAATGGTAGTCATATCACCGATAAGCAGATGTGTGACTAGAAAACTTTCTAACATAATGGCCTAGTACTCAGTAAAGGGAATGGCTAGATTTGCAGCATTTATATTCTGCCCATTCAAATAATAGATAACTACAAATAATAATATAATTTAATGTATTCAAAAACTAAAATAGTCAAAAATAGTTTAAAACATATACTATCAGCAATATAACATAAAGAAGAAAAATTAAATTAAAATTAAATTAAACAAACAGAAAAAAAGTGAAATGCAATTAGAATTAAGATAAAGCAGAGTTAAAACCAGCAGTACTCATTAGATCACACACTCCAAATACCCTGCAGAAGAGCCAAGGTTTTTCCTGCCTTTATTATTTTTATAAATAGCTCAGGGCAGCGAACATATTTAGTACGCCTTTCTCTTCCTATTTTCTCCACAACAACACTGTGAGGTGAATTGGGGAAGACGGTTGGCTCTTATGCCTAGAATTCACACTTCCCTTGTTTCTAGCTTTGTGCCTTAACCACTACACCAAACTATTTCTTTTCTATTCAAAAAGTTTTGGAAATTTGTGAAAGTCATTCCCTTTACTAAATAATAGGCCATTATTTTAAAAAGTTCTATTCTAATCAGATATCTACTTATTTTTATGTTCTCAAATAGAAATCTTTAAATGATGTTTATTGTAAATCTATGGCTAGAATCCTGTACTGAAAAATATAGTAGCTCCAAGTAAAGTTATCTGGCTACAATGATTGTACTAGTGGACAATCTGGGGGGTGGGGGTGGGGGTATAGTGTGACAGTTCTTGATGTGTATTTAATCAAATCAATAGCACAATCCTACCTATAGTTCGGGGGTGACAAACATTCTTCCACCTTGATCACAAGGTCATCAAGATGGAAGAATGTTTCTTCAAGAAAGTAAGTAGGGCGAATCCTTTACTATTTCCCTTTCTTTTCATAACCTATGATATTTGCAATGGAATTTATCAATAATCATGATATAGTTGCTTCAAATTCAATTGTGAATCCCATTTATTTATACTGAAGTACAATTTGATTGCAAAAGCAAAAATAAAAAAAATACTTAAGCACATACAAATGTACAGTACATACATGATACAAGAACTTTCAAAATATAGGCATTCTAAGCAGTGGTGGGTTCCTACCGGTGCGGTCCACTCTGTCGTTCCGGTAGCGGCGAGCAGATGGCGCTATTTGCGCGCGACAGCTCTAGTGCCATCTTCCCCGGTCTGTCGCGTGGCACCATCTTTTTTTGGGGAATTTTTGGGCTGATTTTGTTTCCTGCACATGCATGGAAGCAAAATCTTGCGAGGGGGCGCGCGTGCGCGTGAGATTTTGGCGATTTTTTGCTTCCACACATGCGCGGAAGCAAAAAAAGTGCTGAAATCGCGTGCACATGTGTGTCCCCTCACGAGATTTTGCTTTCACGCATGCGCAGGAAGCAAAATTGCGCGCATGCCGAAACATGGCGATGCGCGCGCAGTGCACCGGTAGCGAGAAGAACAGGCAACCCGCCCCTGATTCTAAGGCAACATTGCTAATCGAATCACTGACTGCCACGACAGGTAGTCCTCAACTTACAACCACAATTGTGCCCAAAATTTCTGTTGAGACATTTGTTAAGTGAGTTTTGCCCCATTTTACGACCTTTCTTATCACAGTTGTTAAATGAATCACTGCAGTTGTTAAGTGAATCTGGTTTACCCATTGACTTTGTTTATCAGAAGATTGCAAAAGATGATTACATGACCGTGGGATACAGCAATGGCTATAAATATGAACCAGTTGCCAAGCATCTGAATTTTAATCACATGATCATGGGGATGCTGCAAAGGTCGTAACTGTGAAAAACCATCATAAGTCACTTTTTTCAGTGCTGTTATAACTTTGAATGGTCCCTAAATGAATTGTTGTAAGTCAAGGACTACCTGTAGTCAATTCCAAAGTAATAGGAAAGCAAGAGACCTACATGCAGCAAGCAAATGATGGAATAGTAGCAAGTTTAAAACATGCATGTATATATACATGAAACACAAAATAACCAAGAACTGAGCATTGCCTTAATTCTAGATTCTAAATCTGTATTTCCAACTTGGCAAGTATTTTCTATCTAAGGCACTTTAACTTTTGAATTTGATGCTTGAAACATCAAATTGCTTCTGCACATTTAATTATAAAACTTTGGTCTTGGAAAGTGATCAGCGGAGCTATACTTGTTAAGAACACAGTTCTGAATCTGGAATACAGCATTAATTTTTAGGATCAAAAATTCTAATGTAAGAATGGTAAAATTTTAATACTAACCAAGGAAAGCAATATGCAAATATGAAACCCAGAAGGCCTGCTCCTCTCCAAAATTTTGAGCTGTACCTTGCTGCTATAAATTGTCATAATCAAAGCCCTTTTGTTTTTTTTATTATTTTGGCCTTTGCCCTGTTTTTTTCCTATTTTGTTATTTAAAAAATAGTTTTACTTTCTTTTCCTGGTGCCCACGAATAATGCACCCTCCCCTCCTTAGTGCAGCATACAAATTGTCTGCAAAATGTTTTCATCTGTTTTTTTGAATATATTACAGCATATATTTATGTCCAAATTATAGATTTTTTAAAAACATATTGTCTATCTGAAACAGGATACAATAAGATTCTAAGTTGCTATGATCATCTTCAGTCCTGAAAATAAATTTTCAAAGGGACAGCATCTAAAATCAAGACTTATACAGGCCAGCATGAATCATATTAATAAAAACAACTGAATGAGGTTCCATAAAAAAGGAAACCATCCAAAACAATAACTCACATTTCTGTTCAATTTTAGTTTCCAGTAAGGCAAATCTCAAAGGAAAATATTTATAAAAAATTTGCAATTTTTTCCAGTTCATAACAGAAGACATGACATTCTCTGTCTCTGATTCCTAATCAGAATAATTAATACAGAGATGATTAAAAAAATTGAACAATTGAACAATACCTACCTATTTCACATAGTGATTCAAAAGGAGACCAGAGGAAGGGATTTAAACTAAGGCTCTTTTGGTAACATTCAGATCCTTTGGCAAGCCGATCTGTCTTACTGTTAATGAAAAAGAAGACAGATAACACAGAGGGAAAAGAGTTCAGCAGAAAAGTAAGAAGTACCAGCCATTTTCCATAGACTATATATTATTAATTTTAGAATTATCCCTTGCACTTGGTTAGCTAGATACTGGAGAATTAAATAGATATGCAAAAATCTATACATTTCTTACTTACTAACTTGCATATGTTACATAAACTTTATGCCAACTATATATTCCTAAAAAAAGTGAGGAAAGTCAGCTAAGTGGCTATAACAGAATGCTTAGTAAATTTACATTGGTAATTTTATAAGATGGGGTCTCCAACCGCCACTCTGTGGACCGGCATTTGTCTGCAGCATGCCAGAAACCGGACCATACAAAAAAGGGGAAGCCCAGTCCACGGGATGCAGGCAGCACATGAAACCATGCCCCTTCCGGTCCACGGAAAAACCTCTCTCCATGGGACCGGTCTCTGATACCCAAAATGTTGGGGGCCGCTATTATAAGACATATTATTATAGTGCCCAAACATTTTTGAAAGAGGTTTTGTATATTAGGAAAGGTGGGAATACAAAGAATTGTACTGAAATTCAAGGGATACAAACTCTTTACGAGATCCATGAACATACCCTGTTTCCCCCAAAATAAGACATCCCTGATAATAAGTCCAATCGGGCTTTTGAGTGCATGGCAATAAGGCCAACCGCTTATTTCTGGGTTCAAAAAAATATAAGACAGGGTCTTATTTTCAGGAAAACACGGTACATGCTAGTGATGAGATGAGTGAGAGCTGATCTTTTAATTCATGCTAGATATTGGAGGCTTTTAAATTCAAGTACAAAACAAATCTGTTTCTCCCAATTTAGGTATAGCAGTAAGGAGTTAAGTGCGTTGAAAGTCAACAACAGATTATGAATACCAATCAAAATGCATGGAGTCAAAATGCATGGAGTCAAAAAATCTTGAGATGACAGAGAAAATGTACGACCACAATTAAGCCCACAATTTATGTTGTTGAGAAATTTGTTAAGTGAATCACTGCCCCATTTTATGACTTTTCTTGCCACATTTGTTAAGTGAATCGCTGCAGTTGTTAAATTAGTAACACCCTTGTTGTGAATCTGGCTTCCCCATTGACTCTGCTTGACAGAAGGTCACAAAAGGTGATCACATGATCCCAGGACAATGCAACCATCGTAAATATGAACCCGTTGACAAGCATTTGAATGTAAATTACATGACCATGGGGAAGCTGCAATGGTCATAAGTGTAAAAAATGGTCATAAGTCATTTCTTTCAATGCCGTTGTAACTTCAAATGGTCACTAAATGAACTGCTGTTAGTTGAGGACTACCTGCATTCTGAATACATTGGTACACATACATACGTACATATAATGTTGTTGTCAACAGTTCTTGTTTTTGGAGGAACTGGAAAGTTCCTACATGAGGAGTGCATGTCCACAGAATTTGGAAAAATCTAAACATAATAACGTTCCAATAAAGGAGAATATTTGTAATTTAGGGTTGAAATGAGGGATCCTTGGTGCTCTCTGAGTCTGATTGTTTTCTCACAGACATTTCATTACCCAAACTACGTACCATAATATCATCAATGTTAGTTTGAGTATTGAAACGTTTACAAGAAAACAACCAAGTTCAGAGAGCACCAAGGACTGCTCAATAATAAAGTTCTAAGAGAAACATTTCTGTATTACTTATATATATCCAGATTGCTGAAAAATATGCTGAATGTTTCTTGCATAAACGGATGGAAGGAAGTATCTATATCTGAAGTTTTACAACAGAAGTAGAGGTGATTACTTATAAGTAAAGATGCTTCTTTTTGCTAAACAAACTGTGTGTCTATAATCCACAGAATAAAAGTGGGACAACATATAATAATAAACACCATTGGCATTGACAAATTCACTATCTGTCAACTGCAAAAGGCCATTTTACTTGGAACATCTTTCAACCTGTGACAATATCTCTAACACCATTAAATATTAACACCTGTCTATTCCAGATCCTTTGACGGACTCGATAGGTGAATAAAAAGATCAAATCCAGTCTGAACATCTAACCGTGCAATGAAACATAATAAAGCAAAGATTGCACCAAAAGGCAACTTGGGTGCAATCTCAAAACATCTGGCGCATCACTCGAACACACCTGGCACATCAACATTGACAAAATCACCATCAATCAATTGCAAATGGCAGCTTTAAGTAGAACAGCTTACAAAGAACATCATCTGCCTACCTCAGGTCATTGGGAAGAACTCAGTAGGTGGATAAAAATGCCCAATCCACTCTAATCTGGTTGGCTGACTGTGCAACAAGCCATAATAATAAATCTACACACTTGTAAGTTCTCCATATTAGGTGAGGATAGTGGAACAATAATTTATCCCAAAAAAGTAGAGAAGCCATACCAGTACACATGGCCCAGAAGGGATAGTGTGAAACATGCAGAATCTCCAAACTCAGTTACAATGTCCTCATGACTTTTCTGTTTGTTAAAAACTCCACCAGACAGAATCTGTTCTCCTTCTGCGAGTCTGCTTAAAGATAATAAAATAGAAATTAAGAAAAATAAACAGAAGAGCAAAATGAAATAAGAGCAATGAAAATGTGATGGATAAAGGTATACTTCTCAGTTTTCTTATTGACCACATGGAATCCTCAGCTGTAGTTCCTCATTTACTGGAAAGGAACAAATCCTCTCTCCTGCAGTTATTATGAGTTTATTGTTTTACATTTAAATAAATATTTTGTCTATCCTGTATTGAGCTTGCAGAAAGCAACTTCTCTATGCATTCCTTGTTAAACTTTATCAGTAAGCTATTCTCTACTAATGCCACATTCATTTCAAGAAGGCAATAAAGCAGTTCCATGGTAACAGAAATTTGCTAATAATTAGATATCAAAACAGAATCATTACACTTCTTCTAGGCTTAATACTAGGGCTATCAATGCTTTGGAGCAAGTGGAAGTGCTCAGACATTAGTTGGCAACTGCTTAGACTAGTTTTATCTTTTCTTAGCACTATGCTGCTACCCTTCACAACTCCACAGAATGGAAGCTGCTCCACTTCTCCATGGAGTTGTCAACAGGTGCTGCATGAGTCATCTCACCTTTTCCCCCTTAAAATCTGAACCACTCCATAGGCTACTTATTTACAGCTCACCTAAAGCAGCACTATAGAAATGTGAGATGTATACTTTAAGCTTGTATCGTATTAGTTTTAAGAGAATATTTCTATTTCTTCACTTTTTCTTTTACAAGACTTTTGTACTTTGCTTTTACACCTCAAAGTGAATACATTCCATAATCTGAGTAACCCACAGCTGAAAAGCCACAAAATGGTCACATATATTTTATAAAGAGAAATGCATATTACACACTGCTAACAAACGTAGGGACAACTTACTTGCCAAGATCAATGCAGCACTTGGCAAGCAAATATTTGCACTGTGGGGTGGTACAACTGTGTCCTTTAAGGAGCCTGTATGCCTTGTAAGCTTTTCCTGAGCGATAATAACAGGTTGCCAATAGGAAGAGTGCATCTTCTGAATGTACTGAAGAAATAAAGAGGAAAGAGAAAAATTATCAGTTCCATGCCCCTGAACTTCTGAATGCAAACAGTTAAGGTGCATAGTATTTTGTGGCAACTTTCATGCCAAACTACTTTGACGGTCTACTTAATTTTTGTTTTACATAATAATTACAATAATTTTGTTGGCAAGCATCAAGAGTTCTCCATAACTTAGCAATTCATGAGAATAATATAAGAGGTTGTAGTATGAACAATCTTTCTCCACTGTTCTTGAAATGCTAGCCACCCATCTGAGTTGCAGAAAACTATGCCAGTAGAGGGTGCCTTTTCCGTTTTCCCAGCCCTATCCTATAGCTTTTGTTTCAAATCGCAGCAGTTAACTGACTTCTCACCCAGCTAATAGGTGACAGAGTAACACATTTTAATACTTGGAGGCTATATTTGAGCAATAAGAGGGAAAATATTAATACCAGCACAGCTAAAAATGACAAGTTTGTATCATCCATGAATAACATCATGGGGTCAGGAATAACAGTAACAAAAAAATGCTGCTAGCACGTATTTGTGCTGTGTATAAATGGAAGTGCGGAAAGACTTTAAAAACTGTACATTAATATTGACCAGTCTTAAGTAAAGAAGGAAAATATTTTCTAGGCCAGCATCTTTCCCTATGTCTATCGAGCATCATCCTTTATCTGTGTACATGCTCTATTTTTGATTATATAAATATGAAATAATGCAACACAATAAAATACAATTCAGCATACGACAGTACTTTCTACAGTTTTAAAATATTGCCCAGTTTTCACACATTTAGATTACAGAGTACGACCTCCTTCCAACTGAGAGCTGATCTGTCAAAGAAGCCTATATTTTGGCTTTTAAAAAAACACTTTTACTATCACTGACTATATACTCAGAATGCTATCTACTAAAACTATTTTTTCAAGCTTATAGGAATACTCCTATACACTATTCTGCTCTATACAGATGCCATCTTTGCTATTGATCAAATCACATTGCCAGTTAGATTTCATGGATAATGCTAGAAAAAAGCTTCAAAGTATTTTAACAATTCTGTAAATAGTGCAAATATTTATATCAGAGCAGGTTCATACCTTCTGCATACAGTCTCTCTGCCAAAAACACAGCATCCCTATAAGCATAGTGGTTAAGTGCTTGCCATATAGCAGCCTATGAGAAAAGAGAGAGAAGAGAAGAAAAAATATTATTTATTGTTACTGGATGCAAGCAAAAGGTGAATAAATGGATTTCCAAATATATTTACATGTCAACATATTTACCCAAAATTATATTTAACTTGATTTTAAAACTAATTCTGTAATATTTTTTTGAAATGTATAGTAACTAATAATTAACTAATTAACCTATTCTAATTTTGTTACTTTAAGCCACCTTGAAGACTGATTTGGATGACAAGCAATTTGGAAAGAAAGTAAAATTAAACTATTTTCTGAAATACAGAAAAACATTTCAACCAATAAACTTAATATGAATCACAGTGTTGTTGTTATGTTGGTAAGACTAAACATAGCTAAAACCATGGGCTTGTTTTGATTGCAAGCCTTACAAATCTGGCCATATACAGGAAACTTGAACAAAAGCTGTTATTTTTTTGTTCCACTTTTTTTCCAAGTGGCAGAAAAGTGGCAAGTGGGAATAACTAATTCTCTAGGCCAGTGATGGCGAACCTTTTTCGGCTCGGGTGCCAAAAGGGCGTGCGCACACACGATAGCATGCGCGCACGTGTCCACACCCATAATGCAATGCCCTGCGCATGCGCACAACCGCCAGCACTGCCCCCCGTGCATGTGCACAGGCCTCACTGACGCCTCCGGATTTCCAGTAGGCCCATTGGGCTGTTTTTCGTTCTCCCAAGGGTTCAGGAAAGCCACCTGAAGCCTGGGGACGGCAAAAAATGGCCCAACGGGCCAATCGGAAGTTTGGAAACAAAACGGAAGTGGAGCTGCCCTACTATTTACCTTCAGAAAGTTGCAACCAGGCCTTGCACATTTCTTCTGCAGCCGGGAAAGCTTTCCTGAAGGCCTCTGTAGCCGATAACAGAGCTCCGGATTGATCTGGAACTCTGTTATTGGCTGCAGAGGCCTTCAGAAAAGCCTTGCCAGCTGCAGAAGAAATGGGCTGAGGTGTGGGAGGCCTGGCTGCAACTATCCAAAGCTGAAGAAGTTCCTGAAGACCTCTGACAGCGAAAAGGAGGCTGGGGGTGATGCACACAAGTGAACTTCCAGTTGGCCCGTTTTCAGCGTCCCCAGGCTTCAGGCGGCTTTCCTGAAGCCTGGGGGGAGCGAAAATGGCTGAAAATCAGCTGGCCAGCGCGCACATGCACGTTGGAGCTGACATAGGGCAACGCATTGCGTGCCCTCAGATATGGCTCTGCGTGCCACCTGTGGCACGCATGCCATAGGTTCGCCATCACTGCTCTAGGCCATTGCACTATATTTTCTCTGACTCCACAAATAAAATTATAATAACAAATAGATAAATCCTAACATGCCTGTATTTTCTGAAGCCTATTTTTTGCTCAAGTGGGAGTGCTTTCCTATATTGCTTTTAAACTATGGAATGTATTCTTGAGAAGGTATGTTTTACCTTTTAGGTAAAACTTTTAGGTCCACTTTTAGGAAAGGATTCTTTCCTCTTCACCTGGGCTTTTTATATATATATATATATATATATATATATATATATATATATATATATATATATATATATATATATATATATATATATATATATATATATATATATATATATATATATATATATAAACTTTTTTATTTTTAAATATAATAATTCCATCTGCAATTAAACAGTGTGTCATCCGGGTACAAATATATTTGTAAAATGATAATCAAGATTTACAATAATATTCATTACATTAACATTAATTCTATAATATTAAAATGATAATATTAAACATAATAATCATATTTGCTTTTCTCTCTTAACATATCTTCTATATTTCACTAATCTTTTTCTTTTGTTTCCCTGTTTCTAACTTCCATTTTTGTTATCTAACCATTGAAAAATAAGTCCCATGTCATATAATATCCAGTTTGTTCTTTCTCCTTAATTGCTAGTGTTAGTCTATTCATTTCTGCACATTCTAATATTTTCCTGATCACATTCTCATCTGTGGGGATCTGTTCACTTTTCCAATGTTGTGCAAATACAATTCTAGCTGCAGTTAATATATGGATAATTAAATATGCATTCCCCTTACTATATTTTTCAAATCCCCAACAATAATATTTCTGGCTTTAGAACAATATGCTGCTTTATCATATTTTCCAGCTCCATATGTATTTTTGTCCAATATTTTTTTGCTTTTGAGCATGTCCACCACATATGATAATATGACCCAGGTATCTGGTGGCAGTTCCAGCATTTAGCCAACTTATCTTTAAACATCTTTGCCAACCTCGCTGGCGCAAAATGCCATCAATAAAACATCTTATACAAATTTTCTTTGTATGCAGTTGACATTGTTAATTTATAGTTCCTATCCCCCAGTTTCTGCCATTTATCTAACTCTATTGTATAACCAAAGTTTTTTGCTTTTTTGTCTCCTTCACTTGTTCTTCTTCCAATTTAATGCCTAATAAGTAGCTGTACGTTTTCTTTATCAATTTTTCTTCTTCCCTGTTAATATCTTGTCTAACTCTGTTAGTTCATTATAAAAACCATATAGTTTAACATCTTTCTCATATCTAGAATGTATCTGCATTTGTGAGTACCATGCCTTATCAATCCCTTGATCGCTCAATTGTTTAGTTTTGAGTTCCCCCCTTTTCATTCAGAATATCTTTCACCTGGGCTTTTGAAGTATATTTATAAAGATTTCATTATTGAGCTTTAATTTCAATTATTTATATTTCATTTTAAATTTATATTCATCGAGCATAATAAAGATAGAAATGTAGGTCATAAATTGAAGTAATTAGTCAGTGGAAAGAACATGTATGATTACAGGGAAAAATGTACATGTATCTAATAAAGTTAGAATAAATAAATCTGTTAATATAAAACTAGAAAAAAAGCTTTATTAGTAGTTTGCTTATCTTCCCTAAAAACAGAGTTGTCTGGTTTTCAAATATTCAATACTAATTATAAACCAACATATAGTCAGAAAATATTACATCCTTTTTAATAACAACATTGAAATTTATATAAGATGACTAAAAGCTAGAAATATTAATACAGTAGTTTAGTAGTTTTAACCAGTCATATCAGATTCTTGGCGACTTTATAGGCAAGTGGTCTCCATGCTACCCTGTCAAGCACAGCTTCTTTCAGTTGGTGGATGTTCATCTTTCTATCAGCTTGGATGGTATTAAGCCAGCAAGTTCTTTGCTTGCTCCTTCTTCTTGACCTACTAACAATTCCTAGCATAATCGACTTCTCCAATGAATTTGCATGCATGACATGCCCAAAGTAAATCAGACGTGGTCTTGTGATTTTGGCTTCTAGTGAATGTTTCTAGTTTTATATGATTCAGCACCTCTCTATACTACTGGCTGACAGTAGTATATACAATATTTTATGCCAGCACAACAGTTGTGCGATAATTCTTCTTTGATCAGCCATTTTTAGTGTTCAACTCTCAAACCCATACATCATTATAGGGAAGACTATGGTTCTACTAGCCTGCTTTTTGTATTTACATTAATATTTCTGCTTTTCCAAATCTTACTCATGTTAGTCACTGCAGTGTGGCCTAAAGTTATCCTGTATTTGATAGCAGATGTAGAACTGCCATTGTGAACTATTTTTGATCCAAGAAAGATAAATTCTCAAACTACTCCTTGTTGCTTTTAAACATCTCATGTCCATTTGCAGCTGTTGTCATTATCTTTAATATACTAATATTAATGCAATACAATAATATAAAACAATACTATAATATTAAAACCCTCTTTATCTGAGAGGAGAAAATAAAGAAGAAAACTTTATGTAACTTTCTGTTACATAAAGAAAGAACAATACTTTTTCAACTATATTAATAAGTAAAGACTGTTCAGTTGTGCCCAACTCCAGGTAGCTACAAGGACACACCTACACAGTGTTTGTGACAGGAGTATGGAAATGGTTTGTCATTGCCTTCTTCCTGGATATTTTTTGGTTCCTATTCAAAAACAATTTTACTAATATTTTGTCTATTGCCTAGAATCTAAAGAATTTGAAACAGTGTCTTGAACTTTCAGCCTACAGACATTACCACTGAAAATAATTGAGTTTGAAAAAAAAAACAGATAAAGGACTCTAAAACTAATAGAGGAAATCTGATTTATTGATAGAGAGGAAAATTTAGTCCTATTCTATTGCAAAGTCATCAAATTTTTCTGTACTGGGTCTGCAAATATAATTTAAATGCACGATTATTGAAAAATCACATAAGTTTGATACAGAAATATATATACTACCAACCCTTCTAAATATCTAAGGGAAATATAGTGTTAGAATGTGATCCTCTTATTTCAAGAGAGATAATATACATTATAGCCAATCTCCCTCTCAGCCCAACCTACCTCACAGGGTTGTTATTGTGCGGAAAATAGAATAGAATAGAATAGAATAGAATAGAATAGAATAGAATAGAATAGAATAGAATAGAATAGAATAGAATAGAATAGAATAGAATAGAATAGAATAGAATAGAATAGAATAGAATTCTTTATTGGCCAAGTGTGATTGGACACACAAGGAATTTGTCTTTGGTGCATATGGTGCATAAGGAGGATGGTGTATTGGATATATTTGCCATCTTGAGTTATTTATAAAAATAATAAAGGTAGGATAAAAACAAACAAATAAATATATTATACCAACAAGAACAATATTAAAGAAAGCTATACATTTTAAGCATAGTGCACCTGAAATCACAATAAGAAAAATGCTTATAATTGTAAACAACAACCAAAAAATAGAATACGGGTAGTCTTTGACTTACGACCAAAACTGAGCCCATAATTTCTATTGCTAAGCAAGGCAATTATTAAATGAATCAGACCCCATTTTACAACTTTTTTGCCATGGTTGTTAAGAGAAAAACTATTTGTTAAGTGACTCATGGGGTTGTTAAGTGTATCTGGCTTCCCCAGTTGATTTTCCTTGTCAGAAACTGCAAATGGCAATCCTAAGACTCCAGGAAACTGCAGCCATTGCAAATACATGCCAGTTGCTAAGCACCCAAAGTATGATAATTTGACTATAGGGATGATGCAACGGTCATAAGTATGAGAACTACTCATAAGTCACTTCTTTCAGTGCTGTCGTAATTAATCAAAATTAATCAAACGTTATAAGTCGAGGACTACCCGTATATTATTTGACTGACAAATTGATCTTACTGAATATTCCTGGTCTTGGGACAAATAGCAAATGTATTTTCAACTTTGTTCTGATCAAAAGAGTTTTACTACTTTTTCAATATCTATGATACCCAGGTCCCTTAACCAGTAATTTATGTATGACTATCAAATAATACAGTCATTGATAGATGAAATGTTCATATATATTGCTAATCCATGTATGACATGCCATACGCTAAATAAATACAGTCATGTATTTACAATTTGCTATAAAATTCCAATAAGGAAGACATGGAGACTGGAAATATTTTGAAAAAACATCTACTACTTCTTGCTTTTCCAAACATAGTAGAAAATAGGAAAATAAGATTTTCTAGAGAGAATTATCCAAAACTTGAATTGGATATTAGCTAATATGAGTTAGAAGTATCAGTCTAGGAACTTATTTGCTACAACCATCATTTTCAAGGACAAAATATGAGTAACTGCTAGTATTGTCTAATGTGATGAAATCTGGTTTTTTCAGCAGAGAGCCACTATTATTTTCTATCTAAATAATATAAGCAATAATCACCTCAATCAACTGGGCAATTTCAATGGTTATTTTAATTAATCAAGAAGGACAAAGTTCAAATTCACAACTTATACCAGCCTTATACTATACAAGAATGATGTTCACATTTTCATTCAACATTGAAAACAATCCGTAAAATGGAACAATTGCCAAGTGTATTAATTGGTTCTTCTAAGGTGAATTCTAAATCAGTATTAATGCAAGCAGTTTATCTCCAAGTGTCTCATAAACTAGCTAGAAGTTATAAAGCTAATCCTATAAACCAGTGGTTCCCAACCTGTGGTACGTGTACCACTAGTGGTACGCGAGGGCCTTCCAGGTGGTACGCGAACACTTTCGGGGTCATGAACGATTTTTAGTTAATTATTTTTTACTTCACATTTACGCCACCCACCTGGTCCCAGCGGCCCGAGAATCCAGTTGCTGGATGCGCGGGGCCAAAAAAGGAACGGTGACTGTTCTGAACTCTATGGAAATAAAGTGATATCTGATCGAATTTAGTTTCTCTGGAACCAGGTGGTACGCGGCGACTGTACGGGACCTCCAAGTGGTACTCAATCACAAAAAGGTTGGGAACCACTGCTATAAATGTTTAAGAACCTCAAAATTAGGAGTAAATTACGTGAAAATTTAACAATTCTGAAAGAAACATGGCATTAAAAAAAAGTCAATGTATAATCATGTAAAAATAAATTGGTTAATTTTAAAGGATGCCACAATCTGTTAGCTGTTTTTCCTGCAATACATTAATATAGACACATACTGGAAACAGTAATGGAAAAGTAAAATTTCTTCACCATTATTTGTACCATAGAATAAATATTACAATTATTTCAAGCACATGTTGCTTAGGTTCAGTCAGATGCATCTCAGGTTTTTCTCCATTGTCATTATAGTTGTCTTCTCCTTTGTTTTGTTGTCCTTAATTTCCTAGAGATCAGAGTGTCATCTGATTCTATGATCTGAAAATGGACACCTGGAAATTTGTGTTCACTGATTAAGTCATTATTTACTCCAGTTGTCAACCAGGATAAAAGATGAGGTGGGCACCAAATGACTGAATACTGAAACTTTAGATGGCGCCTACTATTTTCAATGGGGGAAGAGAACCCCTCAACAGAATGTTATGACTTGACTTGCTGGTCCTGGCATTACACATCAACAGATTTTCTTTTTGTTTGCAATTTTTAAGAAGCTGTAAGCTTGCCTTTGAGAAAAAGATGACAATGAACTCTAAACAAATGAAAATGGTTGAACAATCAGTAAGCACAGTGGAGAAAATAAATAGTAATTTGTAGAGCACAAATCCATGATATTGTAAAATACACAAGTTGAGAATATTTAGCAGGCTGGAAATAAGAATATGATTTGAAACGAACTGGGTGAAGAACACAGAAAACTGCATTGTAATACTAAAGGAATAGAAAGCAACAATAACAAATGCTGGGATATTGCAATTGTCTGATCTGCTAGGCCCTTAAAAACATTTTATGACACTTGTAAATTTTGCAAAACTCTTCAGTTCAATGCAGGGATGGCATTTGAAGAATACTGGTTTCTAGATCTGAAACCAGCGCTAGCCAATCTTTCTACAAGACAGAAACGGAAAATATGGGGCTTCCTCAACTGGAGCCACAAATATAATGGAGAATCAGAAGGACTATAGTGGTAGAGGGCCTTCTTAGCAATTAGAGAAAAATCAGATAGCATATAATGTCTTGAAGTGGCAGAATGGATGATACAAGACACAATCAGATTATATATAAACAGGCAATGCAAATGTAAGTCCTTCATGGAAAAGGAGAAGCTGACAGGAATTGTGATGATGATAGAATATCCAATGCTGCTAAACAGGCATAGATTTATTTAGTACCATGGACTGGATTGAAACCATTAGAAGATCGTTATGCTGTAAAAGCCAGATATTAATTTAAGTGACTATTTGGCTTGGTGTTTGTATATGTGTGTGTTTAAGGGAGTAATAAAAGGGAAGCTTTTAATGGGGGGAGATGGGACAGGGATTTAAGAAGCTGAGAGAGGGTTCATGTAGAGAAGACTTTTACACTACAGGTGTCTAAAAGAGGACGAAAAGCAAAAGTGTAATCCTTGGGGGCCCAAGAGGTCTTTGAGAGCTGAGAGAATGTGTTTAAGTTAGTCCAGGAAAGGAGGGGGGGAGGGAGAATTGAAAACACGAAATGCATAAGGCGATTTTTTAAAAAGTCACATCGTTCCTTCCAGAGAAGAGAACTGATTTACTGGGGCAGGGAGAGTCCAAGTGCGAAAGCGGCATTCACAAAAGCAAAACAACATTCTGTAAACTAAGAAAGTGAGATTACAGAAAATTCTCTTGCACCGCCATCCTCCATCCCCCATTCCCTGTAAGGAGCAAAGGGAGTTTGGTAAAGGAGCCGTGTCTTATCAGGGGAAAAAGAAGGGGAGCAGGAACCCTTCTTTCTCCTGAGGATCCCTTCCTCTTTCTCCTGCTTTCGTTTCTCCCCTCCCCAGTACAGGCCTTTCGCCACCGGTGTCCGTACCTGGACGGGTTCCTGCAGCACCGTCATCCTGCCCCGGCTCCCCACTCAGGAACAGGACCCGGATGACAGAGGTGGGGGGGAGGGCGCCCCCTTCTCTCTTTTCTCTCTCCTCCCACCTTCTGCTGTTCCTGACAGACTCAGACACCGCCTCAGGGTGTGGCGCGACAACGACCCGGATCCCGTCTCATTTAAACTGGCAGCGACCGTTAACCGGGCCGTGAAGGAGGTAAGGAAAAGGAAAGGAAGGCCCCAGTCCGTCAGGACCCGAGTGTTGACGAACAGTCGACGGAAAGTGACGAAAAGATCCGAAGGCAAGACCTCTTCCGCTGCTCCTTCCCGAGCGGAGACGGAAAGGACGCGAACGAACTCGAAGGCCATGCTTCTTCGTTCTTGACGGAAAGTGCCGAAAGAAAGCGAAAGCGGGTCGGACTTGGACTGCTCACTTCATTGAAGTCACCAAAGCGTCGTCCCATCTCGGCTTTATCGTGACGGAGAGAGCCGAAGTGATTCGGAAAACCATATTGATCAAAAATAAATTGCGTCTCCATCTTATGTGTAGTGTACGTACTATATATAACTCATGAAAATAACATGCTGGGGGAGATTGTAATATCAAAAATTCACCGAGGTTTGCCTTTTATTTCGGAAATAGAAAAATGATAGCCGGAAATACCCAAGCTGCCGAAGAGGGAGGAGTGTTTTGAGAAGTTTTTCCGTTCCGATTGAGAGAAATGCTCAATCAATCAGAATAGAGCTAGAAGGGACCTTGGAGGTCTTCTAGTCGAGCCCCCTGCTCAAGCAGGAGACCCTATACTATTTCAGACAAGTGGTTGTCCAGTCTCTTCTTAAAAACTTCCAAGTGATGAAGCACCCACAACTTCTAAAGGCAAGCTGTTCCACTGGTTAATTGTCCTCATTGTTAGGAAGTTTCTCCTTAATTTCAGTAGCTTCTCTCCTTGGGGTGGGGATGTAGAAGAGTACTCTGTACAAACTCAGGAACTTTCTTGAGGGGAAACTATCGGATAAAAGATACCCTGTTACAGGATACCCTGTTTTTTATTCATTAAACTTGAGTGAGTGCAGGAAGACATCCAGAACTAAATATGGCATCCAGAACTAAATGGGAAGACTCGGATTAAATTGGGCCAGTTTTACTTAGGTCATTAGGGGAGAGAGGTGTGATCCATATTCAATATGTTTGTTTGCTTAAAGGATTTATAGAGCCACCCATCTCCTAAGATTAAAACCATCACAGCAGTTTAAGCTAACAACCGCATGATTAAACAATAACCCAAAACACATCAATAGCCAACAGAAAATCACATCACTAACACTAAGAAGCTCACCTAACTGCCTGGCCCAAAAGCCCAGAGCATTGTTTCTCAACCTTGGTTACTTGAAGATGTGTGGACTTCCAGAGTTTCTCAGTCCTAGGGAATTATAGGAGTTGAAGTCCCAGGAATTTTAAAATTGCCAAAGTTGAGAACACTGGTGAATAACAATCAGGACTTCAGAGTCTTAGGACAGGTTAATGGGCAGGCCCATCCAATTCTTGGGGCTGGGGGAAAATGCTCTTCCACAGAGCAGTCGCAGAAAAAGCAAATATCCAGGGTACAACAAAATGGCACTGTTTAATAGAGGGGTCTCAGAGCATGCCCTCCATGTTGACCTACAGTAATCCGAGCAGGAAGTGAGTAAGGCATAAATCACCATGAGGAATGGGCCGAATTGGTTCACAAAATGAACCTGTGCAAATGCAGAAGCTGTGAGCTCAAGACCTCCAAGTTGTGCTCAGGAAAGGCCAGGCAAGGTGAAGCACCCCCTAGACATGAGTGACAGTGACGTCAAGTTGACCACGCCCACCCAGTCACATGACCACCCAGCCACACACAGCCATTAAGTCATAGAAGTGGTTGTTAACTTATTTGAATCCCATCACTGTTTGCGGGATATGTTTGCTGCGTTGAATTATTTGTAAAAATAATAAAGATTTAATAATCTTTATATAATATAATATAAAGATTTATATAATTTATATAATATAATAAATCTTTAAATAATAAAGATATAAATAAAGAAGCAAATAAATAATTTAAGTGAGAAAATTGGTCTAATTGTGTTATTGTCGGCACAGTCTGGCAGTGGCTCTCTGAAGGGTGATTTTTTAAAAGAAGGGTTTTAATTCTCTTAGTAGTCTATTCCACTCTTTAATAACTTTTACTAATGGGATTTTTTTTCTGATTTTCAATTAAAATTTATTTCCTTCTAATTTAAAACCATTGTTTTTAAATTACACTGCTATCTTCTACAACAACTCTGAAAAATATTTGCCGAATCTTCTGTGTGAAACCCTTCACATACTTGGAGATAGCAAATATCTCTCTGTAGCCATCTCAAATTCCAAGTTTTGTATTAAAATAACATGTCAAAAGGAAAGGGTTAAAAGCCAACCCAGCTCTGGCTGAGTTGTTTTGTTATTGTTTTTTAATTTTTTATTAAATACACATTAAAACATTGGTCACAGTGTAACTGTCCTGGCATTATCTTTGCCATACATTCTAAATTATAAGATAAGTATCATATATACCTTACTGGTTATATAGATTTGGTCTATTCAGTATTTACATGTATAAAGAACTACAGGAAGGTTCCGATTTGGTTATCCACATTAGAAGTGTTAGCGCATCCCAATCTTATCAAGCAGGGAAAACATGTCAGAGGTGGGTTCGGATCGGTTCGCCCAAACCGGGAGCAACCCGCTGGTGATGTCACAATGACATCACGGAACCGGATCGGTCGCTGCCGGTCTGTGGAGGCTGCCATCTTTTTTTTAATTGGGGATTTTTGGGGGGTGGGGATTTTTTGGGGCAGTTTTTTTCTTCTGCACATGCGCAGAAGCCGAGTTTCCAGCACTGCGCATGGATTGCCATCTTGTTTTTGGCTTTGGGGAGGATTTTTTCTGATTTTTTGCTACTGTGCATGCGTGGCCACGCGGCACGGGAGGAAGCGAACCATCAGCGAGGTAAGTTAGAACCCACCCCTGAAACATGTTACCTAAAAGGATATAATAAATGAAGAAGGGGGATTGAAATCGAGGCAAGAACTAAAAGAACAAAGGGTAGAACTGGAATGGTGGTCATATTTACAAGTCCAATCACGTTACTTGAAAGATATGAAAGAGTGGGGTATTAATAGGGAGTTAATGACAATAGATAAGATCTTTCTAGGGACAAATGATAAATTGGTAAAGAAAATTTATAAATTTTTATTGGACTATAAGATGGAGGAAGAGCAGGTTAAGGAAAAAATTGTGGTATGGGCAAAAAAATGTGGGTACACTATACAACTGCAAAAATGGCAAGATTTATGGGAAAGAAATAGGAAAATAACATTGGCAATACCGTACAAAAAGAATTTATATAAGATGTTCTATAGGTACCTCCCGCCAGCAAGTTTGGCAAACGTTTAGAAATTTATCATCAAAATGTTGGAAATGCCATCAAGAACCAGGCACATATTATCATATGTGGTGGTCATGTAAAAAAGCAAAGGAATATTGGTGAAAAAATTCAAGTATGGCTGGTAGAGTTAACTGTACAGAAAATAGAATTTAAACCAGAATTATTTTTATTAGGAATTATAAATGAGAAATATAACAGGGGGTAATCTACTTAATAATACATACAGTATTATAACAGCAGCAAGTATGGTTTTTGCCCAAAACTGGAAAAACAGAGAGATGCCCCTAGAAGATGAAGTGATTAAGAAAATTCTGATTTGCACTGAAATGGATAGATTGACTTTGGAATTGAAAAATAAAGGCAAAACAAAATACTGCGAGATATGGAACAAATTTTATCAATGGTTGGAACGGAAAGGAAGGACCTAAAACAAGAAGTAACTAGGATTTATAGAATGGAGAATTAAAGTTATGTATATTATTACAATAGAATGAAATTGGATAAAACAAATTTAAAATTAATATGGATGGAAGTATGATGGTTGAGTTGTTTATGGAATGTTGCAAAGAAAAAATGGATCAATTGATATAGATACAACTAGTACTGTATTCAAAATCCTTTAATCTAGATCACTATTAAATGATTATCTAGTGAGTGTCAGGTAAAAAACAATGTAAAAAGCCTATCTTTAATTGTTGGAAAGACAACAATATGCTGAATCCCCATAACATTGAAACTTCAGTATTTGCTCGCTTGTTTTCCTGTCATTTTACAGACACACTTTATTTTATTTATTTATTAAATTTGTTTGCTGCCCACTGCAAAATGACTCTGAGCAGCTTACATCAAAATAAAACCATATATACATAAATACACACACACATTTTATATATATTAAAAATGTATAAAAATTATCATAAATTCACAATAAAAATACAGGTTATAATTCAAAGATGGGGAGGAAGGGAGACTGTAGAGAGTGTAGAGAATGGAAGCTACTATTAGTCCATCAACCACATCCAGTGTGGTACTCCCCCCCCCCCATAAGGCTCAAATCAACTTGTAGAGCAAGGTCTTCAGGCTCTTGTAGAATATTTGGAGAGTTAGAGAGCCAATCTCACCTCAGGGCAAGATGTTCCAAAGAGCTGGGGATTGCAGCAGAGAAGGCTCTCCTCCTGGGTATCATCAGTAAGAACTTATTGACTGATAGGATCTGCAGCATGCAGCATGCCTCCTCTGCTAGCCCAGGTGGGGCAGCCCTGTCCCATAGGAGTGAGAGGGTTCCTCAAGTGAACCCATGCCATGCAGAACTTTATATAAATAATAACCAACATCTTGAATTGCACCCAAAAGTAAATCAACAAGTAGTGCAGCTCTGGAACAACAGTAACATGGGCCACTCCAGGGGCTCCAAAGACTGACTGTGCCTCTGCACCAGTTGAACTTCTGAATGCTTTTCAAGGGTAGCCCGATATAGAACTCATTGCACGTGTGAGATGATTGAGCCCTGGACTCACTCTTGATCCAGCAAAGGTAGCAACTGATTGCCACCTGCTCTTTGATTTACACACACACACACACACACACACACACACACACACACACACACACACTCTTATCCACAAAATAGTAAAATCAGGGAGTGTTTGAAAGAAAAAGCACACTGTTTAGTGGTTCTTATTTTTTTTATTTGCATTATAACTTCTAATTGTAGCCTATGGATAACCCTAACTGTTTTAATGGTCCTTGATTAGAGGGCAACATTACAACTTATTTTTAGAGTATATAAATGAATTTTCTTTTCATTTAATCATTGAACAACTATATTTATTCTAAGATGAGGTAAACTTGATTTTACATTTCAGTTTATATTTTAAAAGTTCAAGCTTGATCATTGGTAATTTCATGCACTATTCTCTTAGCTTTCTTTGGTCTCCTTTTTCTACTTCTTCATTGTCACGATGTGAATATTGCCAGTTGAGCCATCTCTATTATTTCTAGGTTTACTGTATTTTCTAATCAAGCAAACATGTGCCGTGTATTACTGCGCATGTGTGCATTCCAGGAGTCTCCTCCTTTTTTCTTCTCCTGTGAGCCTCGCCGGAGGCAGACGTGATTTTTTAGCTGAGACAATGTAGCTTTTGTAATCTTTTGTAATCTTTTGTTACTTTTGTACTAAAATAAATATTTTGTTAATTAGAATTGAATCTCGGTTTTATTTTCTAAGTAAGAATGATTTCAAGGAAGCAAGATCCTATATCACCTCTTTGATAGGAATAATTTCCTATCCGTCATTCATTGACTAAATTCATGCTGCCATTATCAAAACCATCTTTGGTATGAATGTTTTTTTAAACTCAAGAATTGCCAGCAAAGGCTCTCCTTGAATAGCTTGCTATTTTTATTTCTTTTCAAGCACCGCTGCCTTCTAAGTCATGCGCTATCCTAGGAGCTAAAGAAGAAAATGCTTCCAAACTTTAAAAGGAAACAGCTGAGTGTTGGCTATTGTCCTGGGAGAATTCAATCCTGTTAAGTTTCTATTTATATTGTCCTCCTTCTTCAGTTGTGACAGGAAATTTTGAAGGAGAGGGAGACAGCTGATGCCAACAAAAACCTGTAATAAAATATACTGTGTTTTATATGGTCACCTTTCCTTTGGAAGAGCCTGTCTGAACAACAAACTCATGATGAGATTTGAGGAAGGCATAAAGAATTGAAGTGGGCCAAATTTATATCAGCAAAGTAGAGGGTAATCCAAATTAACCGTGACTTTATCCTGGAGAATTTCTAACTACTGATATTCAGGAAGTATAGTTTCAATTTGAAGAAATATCTTTGTCATACTGTATGTCAATTCTATAAAAACTTGTCCGCCAACAGAAATTACTAGTGATTTTAACTTCTATTTAGAATAAATCTCCAGTGTCAATTGAAAACCCCTGTAAGGAAAATCATGGATCTTCCAGTATTACCAAAATATGACCCTGGAATGTTGCTACTGATGATGAAATGCTATGAATTCATCTTAAGTTGTCTTGTATCCATGGAGCAATGATCTAATATTGGCCTGCTATCAAGGTCTATCTCAGTTTAGCAATTTTTCTCTCATAGTAGCTTACCGATGCTTCAGGGATGTTTGAAGCAGCAGGCGGAGCATTATTCTGCTGTGTTATTTTGCTGCAGTTGGTATTTGGAGGTATGCTGTCTCGCTCCTTGGTAGACTTATCTTCCATAAATATATTCAATCCCCTTTTAAATTTGTCCAAATTAGTGACCATTACTAAATTTTATGATAATAAATTCTTTATATTAACCATGTCTTGTGAAGAAGTCATCTTTATTGTCTGTTCTAAATCCCTTTTCAATCATTTTTGGTCTTAGTATTTTGAAAGGGAAATAAATATCTTCTTTGTGCCATGTCTTATTTTATTCACCCCTATCACATTCCCCCTTTCAGTTGCCTTTCCCCCCCCCTGCCAAAAAATTCACAGACAGAGAGAATATATTTTAACATTCTTGATGATTTGGTTGGCCTATAGTTTGTTAGGAAATCAGCAATTTTATCTTTGAGACTTCCTAGATGGATGACATTGTGATTCAGCAATTTATTACTGTGTAGTTGCTTACATATTTTAAATATCTTCTTTTGTTTCCCCAATGTGCTTTAATTGTTGGAATTAGTCCCTTTGAGCTGAGAAAATCAATCCAATCACTGGTGCAAGGAATTCTTTAAATTCCTTTGCAATCTCCATATCCTTTAGGAATCTATTTTAACCCTTTGTCATCTAGTTCAAATATATTTCAATAAATATTTTTTGCCATATGCTTTTCAAAGGTTTTGCTTCATTCCTTAAAATTCCTAATTATTTTACACTTTTTATGCCACAGTACAGGCTCCTTTTTCTCTTCATTATTTTTCTATCTATTTTTATCTCTTAGAGTTTCCTGTATGCTACTAGAATGTAATGCTGGCCCCTTCCTTGGTTCTTTCCTTTTATTCATTAATATGATTTATATGGCCACCTAACTTGCAATAGTAGCCTAAAGTGACCAGATTTTTTTTTCTTCAAGCGGGACACCATTGACGGGGGTGGGTTTCTCCATTTGAGTTTTGCCCTCTGCGCATGCGCAGAACGCTGCGCATGCGCAGAGGGCAAAACAGCAAATGTCGGCATCCAGGTGAGGTGGGGGGGAGGGGGGGGAGGGGGGAGGGCGCTTGGATGCCTGCAGCTCGCGACAGGTAAGCTGCCGGCTGCCTCCTTTCCCCGTCTCCCGCCTCCCGTTCGTTGCTTGCCAGCCCGGCCGAAGGGAAGGCGGGAGGCGAGGAAAGGCCTCCCGAAAGGGAGGCGGGCTCCCGAAGCCTCCCCTCCTTTCGGGAGGCCTTTCCTCGCCTCCCGCCTTCCCTTCAGCCGGGCTGGCTCGCCTCCCCTCCTTTCGGGAGGCCTTTCCTCGCCTCCCGCCTTCCCTTCGGCCGGGCTGGCAAGCAACGAACGGGAGGCGGGAGACGGGGAAAGGAGGCAGCCGGCAGTTTACCTGCTCCAAGCATCCAAGCGCCGCGGTCTCCCGGTCGCCCGCCCGGCCCCAGGGCAACAGCAGCAGCGAGGCGACGGGGGGAAGAAAGGGGAGGGGGACGAGGAAGGGCTGTTTGCGCCGCTCGTAAACTCAAAGCGGCGACGGCTCCTCGTCCCTCACCCCACCCAACCGCAGCGGCGCCTCCGAGGGCGGGGCTAGGGATGGGGCGGGGGAAGGAGAGGAGGAGCAGCCTCCCTTCCCCCTCCCCCCAGCTTCCAGCGCCCGCCCGCCGCCAACGCCGGCCCGAGCTGAGAGGCCTGCTGCCTTTCAGGCCGATTTTTTGAATGCCCTAGTCGGGCATTGTTTTAAAAAATCGGGACTTTTTAAGAGGGCGGGCGGGACGCGGGACAAATGGTGAAAAAGCGGGTCTGTCCCGCCAAAATCGGGACGTCTGGTCACCTTATAGTAGCCCTGAGTGCTTACATATGGTTAAAAATTAAACAAAAAGGAATTAAAAAATGAAATGCAGAAATATAAATAACCCAGGCCAGCCATATCATATTCTCATTCAAATCACTTCATTTCTAGACAGGCTCATCCAGGTTCTATCCAAGATTTAGAGGAAAAGTTAGATTTTTAGGGCCTTACTAAAGGCCAAAGATATGACCATCCAAATCACAGACGGAATGCTTTTCCATATGGAATGCTGTGATAGAGAAAGCCTGTTAGGTCCTGTTAGGTGACATACAGTACTTTGATAGAAGGAACCTTATGCATGCTCATTGTGCCAGATTTTGTGGGATGACCAGAGAAAGTTGGAGATTGGCAGTCGTGCAAATAGCTCTTTACCATGAAAGGTTTTATAAATGAAAACCAGCACTTTAAATTGCATCTGGAAGCCTGTCTACATTTGACAGTCAAAGACCGTCACCAAAGCCTATTCCAGCTGGACTTTTGCTGGATTCTCCTGACCAAAACCATTGCCTGCCATATGAGGAAGATCCTAGATATTTGTTTTAAAATATTGTAATAGTTATTTTAAATAGAACCTGCTTTAGGGGGATTGTTATTCTAAACAAGGTATAAATTGCCAAAAATATACACATATTTATATTTGTATCTTCCTGTTTTTATATTTATGTACTCTGTAATTATTTTTACTGTATTTTTATGTCTGCATTGCGTGAATCATAAATTACCTTGAATGTTTTTTTCTTCAAATATGTGGCAGATGTTGAGTAACTATACATAGTTGTCATGATATGGGGCAAAAAATGTATATATGGATTATAAATTGCCCTTTCTACAAAAGCCAAATGGTTGCTGCCTTATGTTTTCCTTAGGCTGGTACTTTCCAGATATCTTGGATTACAAGAACTGTCACCATTAATCAAGATGGTCAAGTGTCAGTTGATTGAAAGATAGAAACAAACAAATCTTTATTTTTTCATATAGCAACATTCTTCAATCTGATATGTTCCATATCTGATTAATTTTAACTCCCACTATCCATGTCAAAATAACCAGGAGTAGAAAGATTATGGGCCATCACATATGTACAC
Organism: Diadophis punctatus similis; assembly: GCA_023053685.1. NCBI lineage: Eukaryota > Metazoa > Chordata > Lepidosauria > Squamata > Dipsadidae > Diadophis > Diadophis punctatus. Next base: position 19,872,721 of record JALIGW010000009.1, on the reverse strand, counting down.
TATTTCCCCTTCTGCCCTTTTTTTTAAAAACCAAATAATAATTAGTGCATCCTGCACAAATATTCATATTTTAATTTAAATGTACCAGATGCAACAAAAAGAAGAAAGAAACTATTTTTAAAAAATTTGAAATTTTGATGCAAAGGTGTTTAATGCAGTGGTTTTGTTATTATAATGGGCGGTCCCTTTAATGTGGCTTGTGGTAGATTCATCTCCTACAGAATTTTAAGGGGGAAATAGTATGAGGAAATTTCTGCCGAATCACTTTTTTACTCATCTGAAGAATCTGGAAAGAAAGAACAAGATAATTGAATGACTTCTTAGTAATTTTATTTTTAAAAAGTTAACTATGTGTAACCTAATCATAATATAGTTAGTTATATATTTTCATTCAATGAAGCTAAGAGCGTTTCCAATAATAATAAAATAGTGCAAATGCTATTATTTATAGTTGCAACAACACAGAACTTTGTTGAACTCAGTCTTTTGGAAGAGTCTAGTTTTGCATCTCTTCCACTTCAAAAAGTCACAAAAGGAGTGCAGTTTTGAATTTTACAAATAATTAGATCAGTTAGAAACTCAATTAGTACAATCAATTAGTATCTTTCTATTTCGTTTTTCTCCATGAGGAATTGCCCAAACATATTAATTCATATCTTATGAAAAGAATATCACATTGGTATTGCAATTATTGGTTGATATGTGTTTGTGTGTGTGCGTGCCATGTTGCCCTATTACTAATATTGCTCAATTATTTGACTGTACAGATGTTTATGAAAATGCAAAAAAAAAAAGGAAAGCAAAATATATCTATTAAGGAATCCTTATAATTAATCCATGTATCGTTCTGTCCGTTCTCTTCCTAGTTTTGTCAGTCACCATTAGTTTTGCAACATCCTGAAACTTCCATGACATTACTCTCTATTTTTTAACTTCATTTCCCCCCCTTTCTCATTGCTATTTTGAGACTTGCTAATGTTAAAATATTTAGCATTAGCATCATCTTCCACACCTACTTTCAGGACTAACTAAAGTGATAATATATGCCAGAAATTTTCCTAATCATACTATACAACGATTCAAATAAGAAACATTGAAAAAGGACTCACTTTAAAGATTCTAGCTTCAGCCAGACATGATATGCTTGACAAAAGCTGAGGAAAATAAAAACAGGAATTTAGAAGTAATACAGGATAATCTCTAGATTATCAGAAAGGATATTCTGATAATAAAAAATATTCTGCAGATTTAGTCAAGTGTTGTCCCATTATAGTCAGTGCAGAGCCTTCAAAATTCAGTTCACCTAATCTAGATCATTAAGTATAATAAAAAGTAAAAAAAAAGGATTTGAAAGGAAATTCCAGATGGTCTGAACTATAACACAGTTCCAGAAAGCATATTTTTTCTTACATTAATTCAACATAAATTGATAATCTGTACACATTTCTATCAATATATTTAAATAGGACACTGGCAGGGAGCTTGGAAATCAGTCTTCCTCCTCCTCAGCTGACCTGTGAAACTACCTGCCACTTTGCTGGGGGGATGGGGAATAAAGGAAGCACCCCCACTTCCCATTCTGGAACATCCCCAGGGACTTCCTTCCTCCAGGGAGAAAAAGAGCTCACCCATCAAACACCAGCATCCCTCAGCCCTCTATAACTTTACTAGCAGGCATCTAAGCCTCTCCTTCCTTCACTGCCTGCTGCTGTTAAGAAATTTCAGATTTCAGCCTTTGTTCCAAAGCAGCCAATCATCTCTTTTCTGTCAGGTCTTGCTACCAGCTTATTTAATACAGGGGCCAGAGAGATGGGAAAGAGGGCAGGAAAACAGTTCTCCCATCTTCCCTTGTGCCATGCAATCTACAGGTTTTTGGAGAGTGTAGCTGGAAAACTTAGTAAATGCTGAAGTGGCCACCACTTCTCCAAATTTCATTCTTGGTCATGTGGATCCCGGCATTCTGTAAATTATCCCATTTAAATTACTTTGTTTTAATAATTATTACCCTTCCAATTTTTCCCAATTGAAGATCACAAACGGACAAAAGATTTTTACACATACACAGACCACAATTGAATGTTTGCGTTTGTTCTACATTTCTTGCTGTGTTGTATGCTGCCCAGAATATGCGGATTGGGCTGGATTGCAATAATTGTGAAGAAATTTTTGTAGATAGCAATAGCATATACCACTTTATAGTGGTTTACAGCCCATTCTAAGCGGTTTACAGTATATAGCCCCCAGCAATCTGGGTCCTCATTTTACCAACCTTGGAAGGATGGAAGGCTGAGTCAACCTTGAGCTGGTCAGGATCAAACCGCTGGCAAAGTTAGCCTGCAATACCATGCCACCATGGCTCTTAGATGGCTATTGACGTCTCTCCCTCCCACCCCCAATTCTGTCCTTTGATCACCAAAACGATGCCTGCTGTAAAGACAGTGCAGGTAAGTAACTGAAAAAGAAGTTTTGATCCTAAATTTAAGAATAACTTTTTATAGGAAGTTAAATGGCATTCAAATTCTCAGGCCATTCCAATTGTACCACTAACAGTCCTTATGTCCCAAACAGAAAGCAGCCAAATGGAGTGGAAAGCCTACTCAGTGATATTCATAGAAAGCTAGGTGATTGCAGTACCAATCTTTATTCTAGCAGTAACTTCAGCAGCCCAAACATTTCAACATTGTTCCAGTTCTATTACTTCAGGGAGCCGCTGTTTATTCCTGGCTGATTTGTACTCAGACTTCTAAGAAATAAAATAGCAGTAGAAACTTTGCAGCATTAGGCAATTTTAGCAACAGCTCCAGCTATAAACAGCAAATGCAAAGGATCCTTTTTAACAGATTTTTTTAAGTGGGTTTTATCCACTAACAATACCTTCATAGTTGATGCAGCCATTGGCATCTTCTTGTCCAGCCATCAATTGTTCAACTTCGTTCTCTGTCATCTTCTCGCCTATAAAATAGAAATAAAATGAGTTTAATTTTGCTTCAGTACGTATCTCTGAATGCGGGAGAAATAGGAACTACTTAAATAATAAATCTGGTTGTTAATATTAAATAAGATTTAGTTCTGTCTTTCTTAACCTAACATTCTCCAAATCTATTTGGATTGTAAACCACAGAATGTTTAGCTAACATGGACAAAAGAATTATGGAAGGCACCAAGTCAGGGACAACTGATATAGACAGATGCTTAGCACAGCAGAAACCTCCGGTTATGCAATGGCATCCTGTTATAAGTAGCTCTTGATGCAGTTGTATATGCAACAATAATCCCAGAAATATCTGTAGTCACAAAAAAATTGACAAATGAGAGAATGAATTCTTGCAAGAAATGAATGTTCCACTTGTTTTACATATGAATGGGAGTTGTGACAAAGATGAAGAAAATTAGAAAACCAAGCAATACAGAAATGTCTTCCAGCTCCATATGGGCTGCTCTGCTTCCACAATCATCCACAGTTCAGAGATTGATGCCTGAGAAGTTAAGTTTAGTATGAGATTTTTAAGACCAGGGCTATTTCTTTAGCATAAAGTACGGTAATACTGATATTCACTTTCACACTTGGGCCCCATTATAGGCATTGATCTTGCACAATCAGCTTGGGGGGAAAAACCCTGAAATAGCAGCTCCACAAATCACAACATATTATTACTATAAAGACACACACACAGTACTCGTGGAAGCATCACAAAAAATAGCCTGCTTTAAATTCAAATCCACTGTCTGAACTAATCATAGCAGTGTGCTATATAGTGCATACACGCTGGAGTATGTATGAACATACTGTATGGATGATATGAAAGACAGCAGACAGGTTGGCTAAATGCTAATTATTCTGGAAGGTCAAACCTTGCCAAAACATAATTTTTGTCACAAATTCTACAGATGCTCTACTCCCTTCAACATGCTATGGACTAAATTCCTTCCTGTACCTAAAGTAGCAAGGACATGACGCAGTTCAGCTCCCATGACAGTGCCATTTCCTTCCTTGTCAAAGACACGCAATCCTTCCACAAAGTCTTCAAAAGTCCCTTGGTCCTTGGATCGGGCAATGTGTTGTAACATTGGGAGGAAGGTCTCAAAATCCAGCATCTTTGTGTTCATTTCTGACAAGAAAGAATACGCTGATGACGACAAATACCAAAAGTAACAGTTCTGATACATCAACAGACAATTCCAATAATTCTCTTGGCCTACCCCCCCCTCTCTCACACACACTTACTTTCCCATGTGTTTCCCCATTTCATCAGTATAGCTTCTTGTAACAACAAACTTGGAAACTGATTCAAGCAGATTTGAATCCTTGGAAAGGATAGATTACAGCTCAGAAGTTAGGCAATTGATTCTAGATCAGTTATTGAACATGCAGATGTATAGTTTTATGGTTGGCAGGAAACTTCTGAAGTAGGATATGAAAAGGACTGTATATATGTACCTTCTGCCTTTGGTTTCCCTAGCACTTTCAAGACCTCTGCATTGGTTGGGTTCTGTCCCAGGGCTCGCATGACATCTCCACACTGACTGTATGTGATTTTCATTTCTCCAGTTGGGGTCTTGTCAAAAAGCATGAATGCTTCCTTGAACTCTGGGCAAAAAACAGAATTTCATTAGCTCTTTGCATTAGCAGAAAGTTTTGTATAAATTCTTCCTAACATGTGAAATAGTTTAAAAAAACAGAAATGGAGGCCTATTTTTATCTATATGTGGGAGTTTTGGAGAGGTTATATTTATCTGATCTCAAAAGAAAGCACAACGGCTAGACTAGGTAGCAAACAGAAATATAATTTGTCTCTTTCCATGTGAGAAATTGCAAAGTAGAAAGTGATTTGGGTTGTTGTTCTATGGAGATCGGAATGGCCTCGACTGCCTGGCCATGCCCATTTCATCCCGGGCCCTCCACCACAGCCGACCTATCGGGGGCGTGCATCATCGGCTGCTGCCTTCCAGACATTCCACGCTGTTGCAGGATGCCCCTTGGCTGAATGCTGCAGATTCATGGCAAGGCAGCGAGCGGACAAGCAGAATTTCGTGGTGGTTCTGAAAGGGAGAGATTGGCTAATAATAGAGTACTTCCATGCACATCCAGAAATCAGGAATTTGTTTCCTTTCCTCTGCCAAACTAAAAAAAAACAAAACCCTGCCTGGCCCAACTCTGCACTCAGTTCCTCTGGGATGCTCCGGCATTGTGAGGAGGAGCTAGGTGCAGAACGGAGCAAGGCAGGATGAACAGGAGGTGGTGGCCTCCTCCTCCTTAAAGGCTGGTAAGGGAGAGGCCCTGCCCCTGACTGCCCCTGACTGCCCCTCCCCACTGGCCCCTTTCAGAATGTTGGATGGTTGAGTATATTAAAAGAGAAACAAATGGTCACAACTGGAAAATAAAAATATACTAAAAATGAAATCTACCCAAAGGATCCAGGCCTTGGGTTGTGTGAACGGTGGGAGATGCCTATGGTTTCCAAGAGAGGTCCACATGAGATTGGGAGTGAGGTGCCCTAGTAACAGAGGTGGGTTCCTCCCGGTTCGGACCGGTTCGCCCGAACTGGTAGCGACTCATTGGTGACATCACGATGATGTCATAGAACCGGTTCAGTCGGTGCCGGTCCATGGGCGCCGCCATCTTTTTTTAAAAAATTTTTAATTTTTTTTTAAATTTAAACATTTTTTCTTCTGAGCATGCACAGAAGCTGAATTTCCAGCACCGTGCATGTTGTCTCCATCTTGTTTTTGGCTTTTTTTCTGGATTTTTTGGCCAGTGTAGGCGCACGCACGCAAAGCGTGCGCACGCCCATGAGGCGTGGCTACGCTGCATGGGAGGAAGCGAACTGGCAGCGAGGTAAGTTAGAATCCACCCCTGCCTAGTAACTGTTCCCTGGAGAGAAAATTCACCCAGTCTTTTTATTGGTTGTGATCTATTACTCCTTTTGCCACACCCATAGCAGCTGTCAGTAGCCACACTCTATAGACAAAGGCAGGGGAACGCCGACTGGTTTTAATCTCCTGTGGAGGATTCGTCAGCTCTCCTAATCTTCCTCCAGCCTTCCTCTTCTTGTCGCTCACAAATACTTCAACAGAGTCCCCTCAACTGACTTCCCCACCCTCATTTCCCCCATCCCATCACTAGCTGGAGGGGCGGGCTGGGGCTGAGGCGGAGCTAGGTGGCTGGCCAAGGTGGATTCAGGCAGGGCAGGGCTAGCTGTGATGTTGTGACTTTTTTTCCACTCACTATGTCAGAGTCTGAGCATAGATCAAATCCAAAACATTTTGAGCAATGTCAAATTCTGGCACTAATTCACCACAATATAGAGAAACTGTGATTTGTAATCTTATATGCAGTATGCAGTATTGCAGGCTAATTCTGCCGACTGTCAGCAGAACTGACTGGCTCAAGGTTGACTTAGCCTTCCATCCTTCCGAGGTGGGTAAAACAAGAACCCAGATTGTTGGGGGAAATAGGCTGACTCTATAAACTGCTTAGAGAGGGCTGGAAAGCACTATAAAGCGGTATATAAGTCTAAGTGCTATTGCTATTGCTATTGTAAAAGATAACAAGTTTCCAACCCCAAATTTTTAACAATAGCATTACAGTAGCAGGATTTTTTTATTTTGGCAGAGGAAAGGAAGAACAATTGGGGTATAGCAAGGTAGACTTTCAGCCAACTCCTCCTCCCAAGTTCCATTTAGAAACTGAAAACAAATTCCTGATTTCTGGATGTGCTTGGAAGGACTCTATTATTTCAGAAGCATCATAAATCTCCATCTGCCCACCTGCTGCCTTGCCATGAAACTGGAGCGTTCAGCCAAGGGGCTCCTTGTAACAGCGTGGAACGTCTGGAAGGCAGCAGCTTACAGGGACCCACTGAATTGTTCCTTTGGTTTGCTTTCTCCTGTCCTGTCCTGTCCCGTCCTTTCTACCATGTCCAGAGATGGGTTCCTCCCGGTTTGCACCGGTTCTATAGAACCAGTAGCAAACTGCTGGTGACATCACGGATCCGGTTCTGTCGATGCTGGTCCGTGGACGCCGCCATCTTTTTTTGGAATTTTTTTTGGAATTTTTGAATTATTATTTTTGTGGAATTTTTTGCTGATTTTTTCTTCTGCACATGCACAGAAGTGGAGTTTCCAGCATTGCACATGTGCCATCTTGTTTTTGGGGGGTTTTCTTTGGAATTTTTTGCGAATTTTCAGCACTGTGCATGCACCTGCGCCCACGCCACATGGCCACGCTGCGCGCAATGTGCGTGCAGCCACACGGCCCGGGAGGTAAGTTAGAACCGACCCCTGGCCATGTCATACACGCCCCCTCACCCTCTGTATTCACAATGGCCCCAGCCCAGATGGCAGCACCAGTGGAGATGGAAATGGCAGCGGTGACTGTGCAGTGCACAGTGACAGCCCATCACAAGGCTGAAAGCCAGGTCTTCCAGCACACTGTGGGCCAATGTTTGAGCTTTATGCAGTTTCTCGCTTTTCCCGACCAGAATAAAAGTGGCAGAGATGCTGGCTGCTGCCTTAATCCTGCTCATAGTGTTGTTGGTGCTGCCATCACTGCCTTCCTGTCACTTGCAGCCTGCTGTGAGCTCACACTTTGTCGCCAATTCACTCCCACTTGCACGTAGACAAAGCGCAGTGGGTCAGGAAGCAGCGCTTCTTGCCAGGGGAAACAACAAATTTCTCTTCCCCCCCCCCCCACCACATTTCCAGTTTCCATTTCAGGTATACTCATATTATAACTATCTGGATCCTATAAACTGGGTACTACCTGAAATGTTCAAGTTTAGTTTCAGCCCAGAACGTTACCTTCAGGGATGGATATTTCTGGAAAAATCAGAACTATGTTATTTTTGTATGTGATCGTTTTTAGCTTCTTAACTTGCTGCATTATCCTCTCTTTATCCTTTAATTCTGCAAGCTGAATAAGAACAGTCCTGCTGCATTGGTTTGCATTTGATTTCTCCCTTTTCTGTGGTAATCGATAGGCTTTTTCCACCACAATGGTAGGGCCTCCTAGCTTCACAATATGTGGCAACCATTTTTCTACGAAGGCTGCCAAATTGTGGCCCTCTTCTTTCTCAGGCAAGCCATGGATCCTGAGAGTACGAAGTTGCATTGATTTCTTGATCTGTTTCATGTGGCAACTGAGGTGTTTATTTTGTCTAGCTGAGCCATCCAAATCCTGTCTGCATGCTTGCTCATGCTCAATTATAGAGCTAGTTGCAGCTATTGACTGGGCCAGACTGTGAATTTGCTCTTCCAGCATATCCATCCGTGAATTCAAGGCTGAAATTTTACTATCAAAATCCTTCACTACCTCTGAGGCATGGTCTACTTTTTTCTGGATCTCCAACATCGCCTTTTTCATGATTGTATCTCTACCATTGAAATATTGCAAGATGTCACCCTAACCTCAGACAAGTGGAAGCCCGAGAATCTTAAGTTTCACAGAAATCCTTGAGCCACAGCAATAGTTGGGTTGGCTTGTTATTAGGTCATCAGTGGCATCACAATGGCTAATAATACATCAAAGGATTTATAAACTGGATTGAACTTCAGGACTGAAGTTCAGACCTGCCGTGGCAGTTTTTCTGCCTTCCTCAAGCTATTGCTTGAGATTTAGCCAATAATTCCCATGATGTGTAGATAACAATGTCTTTTGCCATACTATCAACCAAAATATAATTCAACATATCCAACCTTAGGTTATGCCACAATATGTCTCTTCCTCTGAAAGAAGGCGGAATCGCTAGTGCTCAAAAATACAGGTTGAAACTATTGAAATATTATAAAGTTTCTATATATAGATAACATAGCTGCTCATGTAATAGCTTTCAGGTAGTACCTAGTTTATGGACAAAAGTTATTATACAAGGCTATTGTATATTTTCACCTGTCTTCATGCAAAGAAAAAAACATTGCAACCAGGGGCGGGTCCCTAATTTTTTTACTACCACTCTGTGGGCGTGGCTTATTTTGTGGGTGTGGCTTGCCAGCCATGTGACCGGGTGGGCGTGGCTTCTCAGACTGCTGAAGGGAGGGGAAGTGAGATAGGTCCTGCCGCCCATTCCCCCTCCCCTCAGCAGCTCGAGAAGCCTCGAACGTGCAAAAATGCCTAGGATCATCACTGCACGTTCGTGGCTTCTCGGACTGCTGAAGGGAGGGGAATGGAGATAGCTCCTGCTGCCCGTTCTTTCAGCGTCTCACGCACTCCCTCAGCCATCCTCCCCTGCTTGGACTCACTGTGGGGTAGGAAGGCAGCGCATGAGCAGTGCCGGAAACTCTGCTTCTGGGCATGCGCAGAAGAATTTTAAAAAATAAAAATAAACATTTTTTTTAAAAAAAGGTGGTGCCCAGGCATTGGCAACCGACCGCACCGGTACTGTGACGTCACCAGCAAGCCGCTACCGGTGCTATAGAGTGGACCGCACTGGTAGGAACCCACCACTGATTGCAACCTACCAAAAACATAACTGTAAAAGATAAACTAGGAATACAAATTAACATAAGAAAATGGTGAAAGAACAGCTGTCCACTCTAAAGAAGTTCAAATGACCAGGACCTGACGGAATTCATTCCAGAGTTCTGAAGAAGTTGGCACTCATGATCTCAGAACCACTGAACCACAGCTTTCATGGATCCTGCAGTACTGGGGAACTAATAGAGGACTGAAAAAGAGCTGATGTGGTTCTCATCTTCAAAAAAAGGGGGGATAAAATAGATCCAGGAAACTACAGACCAATCAGTTTGACATCAATACCTGGGAAGATCCTGAAAAAGATAATCAAGCAACAGATCTGCAAACGCCTAGAAGCAAGTAAGAACCCAACATAGGTGTGTCAAAAGCAGATCGTGCCAAACAAATCATATTTCATTCTTTGACAAAGTGACTAAATTAGTGAACCAGAAAAATGCAGCGGACATAATATACATTGATTTCAGTAAGGCATTTGAAAAGTAGACCAGAACCTAGTTTAGATTTATTATTAGAGTTGGAAGGGACCTTGTAAGTCATCTAGTCCAACCCCCTGCTCAAGCAGGAGTTCCTACACCATTTGAGACAGATGGCAATCCAGTCTCCTCTTGAAGGTCGCAAGTGTTGGGGCTCTCACAACCTCCACTGGCAAGCTGTTCCACTGGTTGATCGCTCTCACCATCAGAAAGTTTCTCCTCACTTCCAGGTTGAATCTTTCCTTGGTCAGCTTCCATCCAAGGAGAGTTCTTGGTAAACTAAAAGAATGTAGGATTGAAAGCACTACTACCAGATGGATTTGTAACTGACTGATAAACCACACTCAATATGCAGTCCTTAATAGAACTTCATGTACATGGAGAGAATGTGGGGTACCCCAAAATTCCATTTTAGGCCCAGTACTAATCTTCATAAATGATTTAGATGAGGGAATAGAAAGGGGAACTCATCAAATTTGCAGATGACACTAAACTGGCAGGAATAGCCAACACCCAGAAGATAGGCTCAAAATCCAGATGGATCTCAACAGACTTGAACACTGTGCCCTATTTAACAAATGAAATTTGGTTTGGAGAAAAGTACGGTTTTACACTTAGGCAAGAAACACCAAATATACAGATCAGTGGTGGGTTGCTACCGGTTCGACCCGGTACAGCGAACCATTAGCGGCGGCGGTGGAAAGCTCCACCCGGACATAATCAAAAAATGCTCTGCACATGCACAGATGCAATGCATGCTCCTGAACTGGTAGCAAAGGTAAGTCGAACCCACTACTGATACAGATATAGATTAGGTGAAACGTGGCTCAATAGCACTAGCTGTGAGAGGGATTTTGGAGTCCTCACTTAAATGTGAGTCAGCAGTATGCAGCAGCAACCAAAAAAGCCAATATAATCTAGGCTGCATTAACCAGAGGGGCTGCCACAAAGAAGAGGGGTCAACCTATTTTCCAAAGCATCAGAAGGCAAAACAAGAAGCAAAGGATGGAAATTAATCAAGGAGAGAAACAACCTAGAACTAAGGAGAAATTTCCTAACAATGAGAACAAATAACCAGTGGTTCAGCTTTCCTTGTGGGTGCTCCATCACTGGAGGCTTTCAAAATGAGGGTTGCCTGCTTGAGCAGAGTGTTGGACTAAAAGACATCCAAGGTCCCTTCCAACTCTGTTATTCTGTTATGGATTTTGATTTTGTTCAGTCATGCTATACTATAATGTGACATATCCAAACAAGGCATTCTAATTTGTTTATAAAACCATCATTAAAAATCTTAGTTAATATGATGTGTTGAATGCAGCAAATATATTTGATCTGATATCAACATAATAACTTTTATCATAAGTCCTGCTGAATTTAATGGCTTTCATAGTTTATCGTTTAGTGCAGGGGTAGGCAAACTACATGGCTGGCCCAGGAATTCTGGGAGTTGAAGTCCACAGGTCCTCAAAGAGCTGTAGTTTGCCCACCCCTGGTTTAGTGTATTTTGTGAACTCAACTAATGGTGATTTATTCACTAAAATATGGGAGGGGGAAGTAGCATAAATATGAATACTATGGTTTTAAAATAAACCATTACTTACCTTCAATCTGATCAGCATTGAATTCAATCTAAGGGAGAGAAAGGGAAAGGCTATTATTTTGCTATTCCCCTTTATGATTCAGCTTGGGTCAATCCATTTCTTAGCATGTACTGGTATATTAAAGTTAGCAATAAATAAAGACTGGAATACCAAATTAGGGACAGATCAGCTTGGAGAAAATCTACAAGGTCACTAAGAGTTGACACTGACATGATAGCACATACCGTATTTTTCACACTATAAGACACACCGGACCATAAGACGCACATTAGCTTTAGAGGAGGAAAACAAGAAAAAAAATCTGCCTCTGCCTCCCAGCATCCATCCGGTATTCATCTGGCTAGCATCCTTGCAGTAAACAGCCTAGTCAGCTTCAGCATGTTACCGCAGCCCCAAAACGTGGCTCGTCAGGGCTGCGCTCCATTGCGCCCACCACCAGTCAACTGAGCTGAGCTGCTGCTGCTGGCGAGGAATACTGAAGCCTTTGCTGCCGAGCAGCTGATTGGTGGTTGGATCGGCCTCCTGGAATACCGCCAATCAACTGTTCTAGGCGGCGCGGATTGCCATCACCACCTATTGCCACCGCCGTTCACCACTGCCGATTGCTGCCGCCAATCGCCGCCGCCATTTGGCAGCAGCGACCAGTGGCAATTGGCGGCAGTGGCAAATGGCAGCGGCGAACGGCAGTGGCAAAAAGCAGTGGCAAATGACACCAATCCCCACCACCTAGAACAGTTGATTGGTGGTATTCCAGGAGGCCAATCAACCACCAATCAGCTGTTCGGCAGCAAAGGTTCCAATGTTCCCTGGTGGCAGCAAATGGCAGCAGCGGTGAAAGGTGGCGGCAGTGACAGGCGGCAGCAGCAAATGCCGCTGCTGCACCAACCCTCCTCCTCTCTGCTGCAATATTCACTCTATAAGATGCACAGACATTTCCACCCACTTTTTTGGGGGGAGTGTGTCTTATAGTGCGAAAAAAATATGGGTAATTAGTCAAATTATTTGAATAATTTGAGGTGTCTACAGGCCTTTTAGTACATCTACAAACAAGACTACAGGTAGTCTTCAACTTATGACCACAATGGATTTCAGAATTTCACAAGTCATTGTGGTTGTAAGTCGAGACACTACATCAGGGGTGTCAAACTCAATTTCATTGAGGGCCGCATCAGGGTTGTGTTTGAACTTGATTGGCTGGGGTGTGCATGGCCATGCTGGGTGTGGCCAGCTCGACGTCACTTGTGTCAAGGGCGCCTGTGGTGGCCCGAGTTCTGTCAGTGAAAACGGGCTACCGAGCTCCATTTTCAACTGCAATGGCTTCCTGCAGCCCTCTGCCAGCAAAAACAGAGCTTGGGAGAGCCACATGCGGCCTCACTAGATTTGTTTTCACTGGCAGAGGCACCACAGGCTGGTCCTTTGCTGTTTCCAGGGCGACCCCACAGGCCAAATCTAAGCACCCTGTAAGCCGGATCCAGCCCCCGGGCCTTGAGTTTGACATCTCAGCACTACATGACTGGACATGTTATGACCATTTTTACAACAGTCGTGAAATTCACTCAAGTCATTAAGCGAATCCAGCATATCCAATGGGATTTTTCCCATGTTCTGCTGGAAAATGGCAAAAAAATATTGCAAATTACAGTCACATGATAGCAGAACACTGCCCCCAGTCTTAAATGTGAATCAGTTGCCAACTACCCAAAATGTGATCATGTGACCATAGGGGGAGGGGCAGCATTTGTAACTTTGAGAATAGGTCTTAAATAGCTTTTTTAAAGTCTGTCATAATTTTGAATAATTGTTAAACAATTGGTTATAAGTCAAGGCTTACTGTAGATAATTTCATTTACTCATTTTTTAAACCTGGTCATACGCTCTAGAGAGGAGAAGTCAATGATAAGAAACTATACTTCTATATTTGGTGCATTTCTCAGGTTGGATTCTGTAGATAGGTTCACCTAATGTTTATATAATTTGGATTTATATATTGCTCAAACCTAATGAGCTATGATTTTTCAATAAACCATATTTAAGCAATCTATGTTTTAGAATAATGGGTGAATTCTATTGTATGTGTCAAGCTAAAGTGTATAAAAAATTGCATGAAATTGCAAAGGCATAAAAATATCTTTATGTTGGATATTCCAGCCAAACACATGTATTCTTCGATTTGAAATGAAAACTTACCCTTTCTTCCTTAGCTTCATCTGTCGTTGTTCAGAGTCTATCTGAACCATTCCTCCTTCTCTCAGTTGTCTCTTTCACTCTGAAACTTTGCTTGTGATACTTGTCAGGCAGCAAAGTTTATTTGCTGCTTTTATAAAGTATCACAAAGTGATGTTAAGCATAATTCTTAATCAGAAATGTTTCTGTAATATAAAATATTCATCTGCTCATAAAGAGCTAGATTTTAAAATTCTTGATAGTGTTATTATAGTCAGGATAGGAGTACTAGGTTTCTAGTTGTTTTTCATAATCTAGTCATGAAATCACACAGACACTCACAACCCTGTACAGTGTGTATGTGACCACACACCTCTTCCTGTGTCTTCCAGCTCATATCTTCCGAAGGTGATAAGGCCCAGTTAGGCATTCTTAAAGCTTGAGCACTCAACCTCAGTGTCCCATTTCAGATCCAATCCCATCCCAGTTAACTCAAAATGCACTGGCTTTATGTAGACATTAACACACTCAGTACAACTATTTGCTGGAGCTCTGTGCAAAGTGCATTAAACTGTACTCACATTACCTTGTCTAAAAACCAATCAATCTACATACACATTTTACATATGAAGACTTCCCCCTCCCACATGACAGCAAAGAATACCAGAAAAAAAACCTGTAATATGGTTGATTGGTTTGAGGTGAGACATTCCCCTCCAATTGGCAAACCAGGCTGATTTGACTTAATTAAGCACTATTAAGAATGCACTGCATTAACATTTGAAGGAAAATAATCTAAATAAAGACTATTATGTAGAAAATATTTTTCGAATTTTTGTAGAAGATATTTTTTTCTACAAAATCACCTATTTTATCATTATTTTGTAGAAGGTTAAATCTCAAGAGAGAGGTGAAATAGACAATTAAAATTAAGCATTTTCATTAGTATGGAAATACCCATCAACTGATGAGAGAAGATAAAAATTCAGAAGACGGAATCTGTTGCAAGAGATAGTGGTTAGTACACTGAACATCTGGACAGAAAAGTTCCATCTTCTGTAGAGTATCATCTATTCTTTGCTGCCAACGATCATGTGTGAGTATTAACACCCAATTTTGTAAGAAATCATAAGGTCTTCAAAAACATCAAAAAGACGGGCAAGTTGTGGGACTCACAAATAGCCCAATAAGAGCCCAACAGAATGCTGATTTGGGGTGAAAGATAGAAAATTAGATTAAGAGCAGAAATAGACTGGAGTGTAGAATAGAAGAATGAAAAGGAGCACTCTGCCATTGCAAGTTTTTTTCTTGCAGTCCCACTATTAAAACAACTCCCTATTTTCTGATAGTATCTCCTGGCAACTTCTACTTCTTCATTTATTGCCCAGGTTCTGCACACTGACTTCTTCCTGAACTGAAGGAAAATGTAATCAGGTTGTCACTGTGAGTGGAGAAATATGTAGAAGTATCTCAGTTTCATGTTTGTTCCTGTACATTTCTATATCAGTTTTAAAAAGTCCTATTCGTTTTCATGAACATTTCTCATCTTTGTATGTTCCTTTCTTAGAATATACTTTTTTTGCAAATGAATATACTTTTTTTTCTTTCATATTATTTGTAAGATTATTTCCTTCAGTTATTCCAGTTATGTTTCTTATTTTTTTTATTCCTGCAATGTAAATTGGGCTGTGAAATAGCAACTGGTTCAAAAGCAACCAGTGAATGTTCAATACAGACTTGAACTAGATTTCCATGATCCCATTTCAGTCCTTATCCATCATGCAGTTATGGTGCCTTTGTTTGCACACTTTGCAAGCAATATGTGCAAACCCTTAAGTCTGTGCTTTGAATTCTACAAGAGAGGAATGTTCTAAATGGTGAAGATTTCAGTAGTTCTGGCTTAATTATAGATTAGTGTTGATTGGGCAAATTTACCAAAAATGTAATTAAATTCATAGCAAGCCCTAACCATAGGAGCAGAGATACATTAGCAACAATAGGCTGAATTCACATAATAATATATATATATTAAAAACCTACAATGTGGCTTAGGGTAATAAGTGATCCAAGCCAATTTATTATGATTTACCAAGTTTATGTATCGGTATCTGTATTTGTGCTTATATACTGTATATATTTATTAGCGTAAGTCATCTTTCCGTAGACAAGGCTCAAATCTTTTCCATTCTGTTCTGAAGCTATTAATAATTCAACTGCCAGAGCTATCTTACAAGAATGTGCCACTATCAAAGGAGAGGAATGCAAAAAGTTTTTCCCTTGCCTGCATGATAACTTCAGAGACCACAGCTTTGAGTGCCTGTGGAAAGCAAATGATAACAAGAAACACATCGCCTACTGCATGTGTTAGACAGTTCAGTGTGTTTCGCTGTTATTAAGAGTTAGCTTCACTGACACTTAAATATTTGGAGGAAATGTACCTCTAAATACCAAATATTATGGTCAAACAAAGGAAAACAAGTTGACACATTCCTCATAAGCTTTTTGATCATCTTTGGAAACTGGATCCAGAACTAGAGGGATTCTTTAGGATACTTCAGGATAATACACCTCTCCTTTTATACATTCAGTATTTTAATGCCAAATTGAAAAGTGAAAGATTGGCTTACTATGTAATGATTTAGATTAATGGTGCACTTGGGTACTGTAGAGAAATGGGCTGAGAATAACAAAACTTTAAATTTTAAATGTCATTTCATTTTTACATGAAATTTAAGAGAGACAAATGCAAAATTTTTCATTTACGAAGCAAAGTATGCACGTAGGCTAGAGGATTTGGTAATAGTATTGTGAAAAAGATCTTGGAATACTAATCAATTACAAACTGAATATGGATAAACATGTGGTTAGGAAAGAGGCAAATGCACTTTTAAGCTGTGTCAACAGAAATATAAATTCCAAATCATCTTCTTATTCTATGCTGATTAGCCCACAGCTTGGTTGAGTTCAGTTTTGGACAACGCTCGTTAAGCAGTTTCCAGTCTCTTATAAAGCTGTCTAATCCATTATCTCTAAAGCAGTTAATTGATAAGCTGCACCTTTCTGAAAGGGTTGAGATACAAGTTAGGCAGCCATCTGTCTGGAATGCTTTACTTTAGATTCCCCTACTGAGGAATCTAAGAGGTTGGCCTAAGTGCCCTTCCTGTTGTATAACTTTATGGTTCTGCACAGCTTCAGTAAAACCATTTGGCTTTTGGGAATTTTTGGCAAATACATTGACTATTTCTTTCTTTCTTTCTTTCTTTCTTTCTTTCTTTCTTTCTTTCTTTCTTTCTTTCTTTCTTTCTTTCTTTCTTTCTTTATTTATTTATTTATTTATTTATTTATTTATTTTAGTTAGGCTGGTTAGGTTAGTTAGTTAGTTAGTTAGTTAGTTAGTTAGTTAGTTAGTTAGTTAGTTAGTTAGTTAGTTAGTTAGTTAGTTAGACCTAGATGAACTCGCAGATACTGTAACATCATATGTCAGCTTCTGTGAAGACCTATGTGTACCGACCTGGAACTTGCGAATATACAGCAACAACAAACCTTGGTTCTCAGCTAAACTTAAGCAGCTACGTCGTTCCAAAGAGGAAGCCTATAGAAAAGATGATAAAATGCTGTATAATCAGGCCAGAAATGTACTAACAAGGGAGATCAGAGCAGCAAAAAGAAGCTACTCTGAAAAGCTAAAGAATCAGTTCTCAACAAATGAATCAGCAAACATGCAGAAAACTCTTAAAAATATCACTGGTTATGGCAAACCACCTTCCCAGGCTGAAGGAAATCAGCAACTGGCAGATGACCTGAACATGTTTTACTGCAGGTTTGAAAGGAAACTACAGCCACTTATATCCACAACCCCATCTCAGACACACCAATAGCAGCCAAGCCTCCTACAACTGACCCCATCCCATTGGGTTCACAACCCCTGGTGATCACATAAAAGAAAGTGCAAGATCTATTTCACAGACAGAAGCCAGGAAAAGCTCCAGGCTGAGACAAGATAACTCCTTCTTGCTTAAAAGTCTATGCTGACCAATTGGCCCCCATCTTCACCCGAATCTTCAATAAATAGCTAGAGATGTGCTATGTTCCTTCTTGCTTCAAAAACTCCACTATCATCCCAGTGCCGAAGAAGCCCACCATCAAGGAATTAAATGACTACAGACCAGTTGTTCTAACATCTGTAGTTATGAAAACCTTTGAACGGCTAGTGATGTCCCACTTGAAAATCATCACGGATCCACTGTTAGACCTCCTGCAATTTGCATTCCAAGCAAACAGATCAACAGATGATGCTGTTAATATGGCTCTGCACTACATCCTACAACATCTTGAATCTCCAAAGACCTATGCAAGGGTCCTCTTTGTAACTTTAGTTCAGCATTCAATACCATCATTCCAGACACTCTTCTAATTAAGCTGAACCAGCTAGCGGTACCTAGTGGATCATAAGCTTCCTAACAAACAGGAAGCAGCAGGTGAAGTTAAGCAGAATCACATCAGATACCTGTACAATTAGCACAACCCCCCCCCAAGGCCGTGTGCTCTCTCCACCTCTCTTCTCTCTATATACCAATGACTGCATCTCTAATGATCCATCTGTTAAACTACTGAAGTTCGCAGATGACACAACAGTGATCGGCCTCATTCGAGACAACGATAAATCCGCATACAGACAGGAGGTTGAACAACTAAACTTGTGGTGTGACCGGAACAATCTGGAACTGAATACACTCAAAACTGTAGAAATGGTAGTAGACTTTAGGAGAAACCCGTCCATACTTCCACCTCTTACAATACAAGACAACACAGTATCAACAGTAGAGACCTTCAAATTTCTAGGTTCTACCATATCGCAAGATCTAAAATGGACACCTAACATCAAAAACGTCATCAAAAAAGCACAACAAAGAATGTTCTTTCTGCGCCAACTCAGAAAGCTCAAACTGCCCAAGGAGCTGCTGATACAGTTCTACAGAGGAATTGTTGAGTCTGTCATCTGCACCTCTATAACTGTCTGGTTTGGTTCTGCAACCCAACAAGACAGACACAGACTTCAGAGGATAATCAGAACTGCAGAAAAAAACAATTACTACCAACCTGCCTTCCATTAAGGACCTGTATACTGCGAGAGTCAAAAAGAGGGCTGTGAAAATATTTACAGACCTCTCACATCCTGGACATAAACTGTTTCAACTCCTACCCTCAAAACGACACTATAGAGCACTGCACACCAGAACAAGTAGACACACCAGAACAGTTTTTCCCCGAACGCCATCACTCTGCTAAACAAATAATTCCCTCACCACTGACAAACTATTTACTAAGTCTGCACTACTATTAATTTTGTCATTGTTCCCATCACCCATCTCCTCCCACTAATGACTGTATGACTGTAACTTTGTTGCTTGTATCCTTACGATTTATATTGACTGGTTCCTAATATGATTTGATTGCTTATTTGTACCCAGACTAACATTAAGTGTTGTACCTTATGATTCTTGACAAATGCATCTTTTCTTTTATGTACACTGAGAGCATATGCACCAAGAGAAATTACTTGTGTGTACAATCACACTTGGCCAATAAAAAAATTCTATTCTATTCTATTCTATTCTATTCTATTCTATTCTATTCTATTCTATTCTATTCTATTCTATTCTATTCTATTCTAGTTAGTTAATTAGTGTATGACATATCATACCTGGACTAGGAATATAAATTAATTAAAGAAGTTGTGATGCAGCTTGTTTAGTTTGGGTTTATAGTAAATCAAGTCCCTGGGATCTGTGCAAATCCAATCAATTGTGGTTTATTGGATTAATAATTATTAAACGTACTATTGCATGATGTATAAATCTAGTTATTATGCTCAGCAGTAAAACAAGTAGATCCAAATGGATAAGTTCTTTCTTAAAAGAAAGAAAGAAAAGAAAGAACTTTAAAAAAATAGGTGTCTTCCTATTTTTATATTGTGTCATGTATTTTTCTTTAGCTGGGTTTACATATCAGCTGAAATTCCGAAACCATGCCATTAATTATGATGATATTATTTTCTAATGTGCTTCCAGTATCATGAGTTCAACATGACTATATACACATGTTGAAAACTACATATTTGATGTTACTTTCTGCCCATTCCTCTACAAATATTATCAAAGGAAGTTTCTACCTGGAAAATGAAAATGGAGCCCATAATCATTAAGAAAGAAATTTAGAAAGTTGTGATGTCCATCATTTGACACCATTACCCCTGCCATATTTTCTATGTGAAAATTCATAGAGAAAAGAGATAATGATGTCATCACAATCTAACATGTCAAAAGAGAACAGGTTTTGGAAAATGTATTGTACACTAATGGTATCTTCTGCTTCTTCAGAATAGTACAATATCACAGAATGGATCTATACCAAACTTTTAAAAATCCAGATTTTTAACTTTGGGAAGCCTTTGAAAGTCTTTTAAGCTAGATGTAGATGATTTCTTCAAATAGTTGAAAACAGTGTTGAAAGGGGACAGATATTTATTTCATGAACATTCATTCCATTTTCAACATGAGTTTTAAACAAGAAAGAAAATATGTAGAATGTATCCGAGCACAATGACAACAGTAGAAAATAAGTAAATAAATAAATAAATAAATAAATAAATAAATAAATAAATAAATAAATAAATAAATAAATAAATAAAGGGATTTTTCAACATTTTGGGGGGTGTTGGACCAAGAAAATGAACATATGGTATACATTATAATATTTATTCCTTGGAATCATATTTGATGAAAAAGTGTTACAAACAAATGGTTCTACAATTAATTTCAAATTAAATACAAATCTTATCAAAACTTTCAACACCCACCGTAAGAATTATTTCTTATTAAGCACCTGAAATATTAAAAGTTTCAATTAACTTGAGCTACACAGTTTCTGCAAAATATATTTATATTCATTGAGCAGAAGCTGATTTCCAAAATAACTATTCGTTGTAGATCACATTATTTAATTAAAATAAGTAATGAATATTTAATATTACCTGAAGCTGAATAAGGAAGGAATGGGAGCCTGATAAACTAAATTTCCCAGTAGCCAAGTGATAAATTCGGAGTAAAACGTGGCTTCTTCCACTATTTAAATTCACTAGCTTGGGTAACTGTTCTAAGTCTGAACATAGTCATCTTTTAATGTATCAATGGCAGAATTGTATTCCCTGCTCCTTCTTCCAAGGAAGATAATGAATAGCTATACTTCTCAACCTAATTCCCTTTCAGATATGCTGGATTTTGCTATCCACAATCTTTTCTAAGATTGTTATCTGGAAATTATAGGAGTTCTTATCGGACATAGCTGAGGGCAGCAGATTGGCAGAGGCTGGAACAGGAAAAACTGAAGCTCCTACTTACGGTCACACTTTTGGGATCAAAGGCAGGTTCTTTAGGTGGTTCTGGAGCTGGAGCCGGAGCTGGAGCCGGAGCCGCAGCTGCTTTGGGGGCTTCTTTCTTGGGGTCAGGCTTTTTAGGAGGCATGAGTCTGGATTTCTTGCCAAAGTGCTTGGTTGAAAAAAAAACCTTAAGGGCTTCAGGGAACAAAAGGCAATACTTGCATCCACAGCTTATATACTCAGCTGTGGGTCTCATACCGGAGGGGTGGGTAAATTGCAAAGACAACTGTTTACTATAAAAGGAAGGGGCTCCAAAAAAGTAGCTTGTCTCTCAATCAGCAATTGCCCTTTGTCATCCACAAGGGCCTGGCTTGGCTCCATGTCCTATGATAGAAAATGCAGGCTGCTTTTGCACACCTGAGCTGGGAAAGCTCTAGAAAACACTTACTGAAATGGAAATGCTTTTTTTAGAGGATTATCCAGGAAAAAAAATATATAGCTCTTTGCTTCTCAACCCGCCTCTATACTCAAGGGGGGACAAAGTGTGTCTTTTTATAGGCAAGCCTTACAAGTACAAATGCCACACATTCCTTTCAAGCTCTGGATTTACTTTCTGACACTTTCCCAGTGGAATAGTTGACTGCAAGCTGTTTGATCAACAGGTGTGTGTTTGTGTGTGTGTGTGTGTGTGTGTGTGTGTGTGTGTGTGTGTGTGTGTGTGTGTGTTTCACTGGTTGATCTTGCTGGAGAGCCTTATTTGGCTTTTTGTCTCATTTTATTATCAATCATATCTTTTGCAATCTTGCCTTTTTCCTAGAAACTCAAATTATTTTTCAAAAATTTATTATGTTACATATTGAATGATGACACCTGGGTTCTTCCATTGTACTAAATTTTGCATTGACTTTTGCTAAACAGGGTGTGCAAGCCTAGCCAGCTGTAATTTATTCAACAAAACATGGCTACATCATTATAGTTTTTAGCATGGTGGATAAACTAAACCAAGTTTTATAAACCATAATGGCTAGTTTTGGATCTCATGCTAAGTCTAAACCAAATAAATCACATTATGGCTTGACATACAAAATATCCATTCAATTGTTTCATTCTCATAACTATGGTTACTGATAGTTAATTTAAACATAATTTGCTCAATTAACCCAATTCTCTGGGTCCATATAATATACTATATTATACTAAACAATGAAGTAACAAGCCAGACTAAGTCTGCAACATGTTAGACCTAAATTTAATACGGGTGTCTACAGCAATTTTTATAAGGGTAACTGCAATTTACAATAGATTATTTCTTTGCACGCATACATTACTACTAAAATTGTACTGCAAAACTGTACCCCTATGCACTTTTTTGTTTAGCATCATATTACATGAGACAACTTGTGATCTATTGAGTCATCCTTTCAGAGATATTTCCTTCCCTAATCAAATTAAACAGAAAGACCATAAGCAGGCAAAAAAGCAATGGGAGTGACCCCATCATTTGCATTCTTGCCAGTTCCCATTGCCCAACTCACCACAAAAAGTGTCCTTCACACAAGTTGCAGCTCTTTTTTGAATCACAAATAACCAGATTGACTTAGACTCAATAAGGAGAAAAACTGGATGATTGGATAGGTTTTTTTTTATTCCTCTCCAATGGCTGGGGCAGACAGAATTTTATTTAACGTAACAGGAAAACATATTACTAAAACTATATTTTAATAACCCATAATATCCCATCTTGGAGAGGATATTCTTTACAGTCTGATTTCATTGCATCTTCATATTTGTCTGTTCTATTCCATTATATAATAGAACAGACAAATATGAAGATGCAATGAAATATATAAGAGCCGAGGTGGCGCAGCGGTTAGAGGCAGGTACTGCAGGCCACTTTAGCTGACACTGATCCGCAGGTCAGCGGTTCAAATCTCACCAGGCTCAAGGTTGACTCAGCCTTCCATCCTTCTGAGGTAGGTAAAATGAGGACCCAGATTGTTGGGGGCAATGTAAATATACATTGCTTACTGGTGTAAACCGCTTAGAGAGTGCTTGCACTGTGAGGCGGTATATAAATCTCACTAAATAAATAAATAAATAAATAAATAAATAAATAAATAAATAAATAAATAAATAAATAAATAAATAAATAAATGTTCACTTTCTACAGATCTATACTCCTTTTCCTGAAAACTTCAATCTGTCTTTTATCTTTTTAGTTTCAATTTTCTACTTTTGTTTTACCTCCTCTTCTTCTTCTCTTCTTCTTTTTGTTCTTGGCTGAACTATGTGGCTGATTTTTTCTGAATCTTTTCTCAATCCGAGGGAAACAGCTGGCATAATTTTTCCTTCATGCAAGGTCTGAGGAAAGGGAAAAAAGCCTTTCTCTTCCTAATTGTCCCAGCTGTGTTTCCTTTCCTGTTTCCTTTTTCTCAGCTGGGCTGCCTATCTTTTAATTTTACTCTTTTACTCTTGGGCTTTGGCTCTGATTATTTAGTCTGATGCCTGTCTGCAAAGTCCCTAGGCAGCCATTTTGTCTTTCTTGCTCCTCCCTGACTGCTCAATGCTGCCATTGATTGGGAATGCTGGGAGTGAGATGAAAAGAGAGAAGAAGAAGGGAGCAATAGTGCTTATGTTATAATCTGCTCTGCAAGTGTTACGGACGGACGGACGGAGCACAGATTTGCATGACCGCCGCTGATTGGGTAATCTAGCAGTGGGAAAAATAAACCACTGTCAGTGGCTGGCTAGGCTACAGAGATCCCCATAAATGAGAGATCTCGGCAGCCTGCCAGCAGTCCGTGCTTAGTGGCTAGTGAAATAAAGGTGTTGAAAGTTTCCCGCGTCTGCCTCTTCTTCACTGCACCCCCTATCTAGCACTGGCAACGAAGGTGGGACCGTGAAGAGGACAAGACGGGACAAAGGAACTGATCATCCACTTCATGGTATCCGTGGCCATCTTCACAGCAAGGACCGATCCTGCTCTGGCCAACCTGAGGATGACTATCCAGACCTCCCCCACACCAGCATTATTCTACTCCCAAGCAGAAGAATGGCACACGTACATGAGCCGGTTCAGGATGTTCCTGGAAGCCAAACAAAGACCTGCCAGACAACCAAATGAGAGCCCTTTTCCTCATCTATTGCAGGACAAAAATATACAAGATGGCCCAAACCCTTGTCGCACCTGCAGACATAGAGGTGATCTCATGGACAATGCTGCAAAATACCCTCAAAGACCACTATGCCCCAACGGCGACCCCCATGGTGAGCCGGAACAAGTTCTATCATAGGCGCCAACGAGAAGGGGTGACCATAAATGACTTTGTGGCAAAGCTGAAGGAAATTGCTACAAAATGTGAGTTCATCAACCCCGAGGAGATGATGCAGGATCGGGTCATCCTGGGCATGAGGGATCTAACCCTCCAGAAAAAACTGTTGGTGTGAAGAGGGGTGACTTTTAAAGATGCGGTCAAAGAAGCGAGGGCTGCTGAATCCTCAGATAACTCCGCCGCAGACAGAAGATCAGTGGGGTCCATCACACCCACAGAGAGCCCGACTGGACCACAGAGATCCCTGAATATGGGGACGAATGGGAAGAAGAAGAAGCCGTCCACCAAGTATATCCAGAAAAACAGGTAAGCCCTAGGGACAATGACTTTAAGCAATCCCATTGCTCCGGATTTATGGGGCTCCATGCCAGGGTGGCTTGCCAGTTTAAAGAGGCCATCTGCCTTCGGTGCCAATGCCAAGGCCACATAGTAGAGGCCTGTAGGGCCACTCAGCCAATAATACTAACCCAAACCCCGGGAGGCAAGGGCAAGCGAGACCCGGATTCCAACAGAATAAGCACAAGGAGGATCACTATCCAGACACCTGGGGATCAACCAAACCACCATGGGGCACTCAGATGTGTGTGATGGGAACAAATACCATGTAACCATCACCATTGAAGGAAACCCATGCAAGATGGAGCTGGACACCAGATTGTTTTTTACCATTGTGTCCTGGCGGACGCTCCAATGCCTCAAGCCAACAATATCCTGAAGGCAACTCAAGCTGCAGAATATAAAGTCAAACGACTTCCAGGAAAATAGCATTCCTGTGTGGGGCCGAGCCAAAGTAAAGGTACAATTTAAAGACTTCTATGGCCGACTCCCCCTGACCGTAGTTGCAAGCGACCACTCCACATTGCTCAGCATCAAATGGTTCAAGCCGCTAGGACTTGGCATCACAGGCATAAACCAGATCAGAGGGAATGAACTAGACCAGCTGCTGGCAAAATTTGGGGAGGTGTTCGATGGGAGCCTAGGTAAATATACTGGGAAACTTATCTCGTTTAACCTAGACCCTAGTATTACCGCAATAAGGCTCAAGCCACAAAGGGTTCCGTTTGCTTTACGGTCCAAGGTAGATGAGCAGTTGGATAAACTCATTGCCCAAGGGATCCTGGAGCCAATCGATCATGCCACATGGGAGACCCCAATAGTCACCCCGGTAAAGCCAGATGGCTCCATCCACATCTCTGCAGATTATAAGGGGACTTTAAATAAAGCATTGCAGAAAAGCGCATATCCTGTACCAGTAGTGCAACATCTATTACATTCACTGGGAAATGGCAAAATATTCGCCAAATTGGACTTGGCTAAGGCCTATCAACAATTACCAGTGGATGCAGCCACTGAAGAGACCCAAACAATTGTGACGCATAGAGGGGCTTTCAAATGTAAATGGCTACAATTTGGGGTAAGCGTCGCCCCGGGGCTATTCCAAAGCCTGATGGAATGCCTCCTGCAGGGCATCCCAGGAGTAGTCCCATACTTTGATGATGTCCTCATATCAGGAGAATCAAAAGAGCAACTCATGGACCGATTAAAAGAAACATTGGGGAGGTTCCAACAAAAGGGACTCAAAGTAAAAAAGGAAAAATGTAAAATCAGCGTACACCAAGTCGAGTTCCTAGGCTATTTAATCGATGGGTCTGGCATCCACCCCACGGACAGCAAAATAAAAGCTATAAAAGAAGCCCCAACCCCTAAAAATAAAACGGAACTACAAGCCTTCTTGGAACTTTTATAGTATTTTCTTAAAACAGAAGGCAAACGTTGCTGACACAAATTACTAGGGAAGATGACCACATGGACCTGGGGATGGAAGGAGGACAGCACATTCACAGCAGTCAAAGAACTACTCTCTTCCGACAGTGTCCTAATCCAGTACAACGAGACTCTTCCCTTACTACTGTCCTGTGATGCATCCCCATTCGGAGTCAGGGCCATCCTCAGCCATCGATTGCCAAATGGCTCAAAGGCGCCCATTGCCTACTACTCAAAGACATTGTCCCCTGCTGAAAGGAACTACAGTCAGATCGACAAGGAAGCACTGGCTGCTGTTGCAAGGATCAAATGCTTCCACGAATACGTTTATGGGAGGAGATTCGAACTTGTCACCGACCATAAGCCACTTCTGGGACTCATTAGCTAGATGATACACCTTTTGTATTGGAGTCAATATTTTCTGTCTGGTTTTAAAACAGTGGTTCTTAAAGATAAGTGTGCAGACCAGAATTACTGCCAGATACTTTGGAAAAACACAATGTTCTATGTTGGTTCCATTCCATCATACCTGCAGTATTCTTAATGCCTTATGGTTTTTCAAGTGGAAAGCACAAAGTTGTGTTTTTAGGCCTTTTGGCTTCAAATGTTTATCCTTGGAGTATGTGACCAGAGCCTTGCTCAATTTTTCTTGACAACCTTGAAAGTTATGCTCTGCACTGTTATTGCCAGTTCGTTGATGTAAGCTAAAGTGACCAGATTTTTTTTTAAAGTGGGATGGGGGGCGGGCCCGCCTGGTCGCCGCCATTTGAGTTTGCGCTCTGCGCATGCGCAGAACGCTGCGCATGCGCAGAGGGCAAAACAACGCAAATGTCGGCGTCCAGGTGGGGGGGGAGGCAGGAGGCCTTTCCTCGCCTCCCGCCTCCCCTTCGGGAGCCGGCAGTGGCTTGGGCTGGCAAGCAACGAACGGGAGGTGGGAGGCGGGGAAAGGAGGCAGCCAGCAGCTTACCTGCGAGGTGGCGCTCTGTCACGAGCTCCAGCCATCCAAGTGCCGTGGTCTCCCGGTCGCCCGCCTGGCCCCAGGGCAACGGCGGCAGCGAGGCGACGGGGGGAAGGAAGGGGAGGGGGATGAGGAAGGGCTGTTTGCGCCGCCGGAGAGGCCGCTCGTGAGCTCAAACCGACGACGGCAGCGGCGACTGCTCCTCGTCCCTCACCCCTCCACCCGCATCCCAACAGCAGCGGTGCCTCCGAGGGCGGGACTAGGGATGGGGTGGGGGAAGGAGAGGAGGAGCAGCCCCCCTTCCCCCTCTCCCCAGCAGGCAGACGGCTGGCTGAAATTCCGCTTTGCCCGACTTGCTTCCGGTTTTTATTTCGGTGATAGTACCTCTCTTGTGCTTCCCCTTCTAAGGTGACCAGACGTCCCGCTGTTTCGGTATTCTTTCCAAAAAAGCGTGACTTTTTGGAAAATGCGGGACGCGGGACACACGCTTGAAAAGCGTGTCTGTCCCGCCAAAAGCGGGACGTCTGGTCACCTTAATGTAAGCAAACTCCTAACAGCTTCCAGCAGTGGTGTTTACATTAAACAGCATAGGAGCTAATACACTGCCCTGAGGAACGGTTCTCCATCAATAGTGTTGTTCCTGAAAGTTGACAAAATCTGTGATATCTATGATAATAGGCATCCTATAATTTTTGTGAATTTAAAATCCTTTGTAAGGTGATGGACTTTCTTCAACAGAGCTGCATAGTTGACTGTATCGTAAGCCATGGTGAGATCTATGAACAGCATTCCTGTGATTTTCTTCAGTTCAAAGCCATGTATTGTGTTAGGTTGAGAATTTGAACTGCAAAGTTTTTGCCAGCTCTGAAGCCAACTTGTGTGGTATAAACAGGAGCTCTACTACTGCAGATAATCAGTTCAGGATTAAACATTCAAATACCTTATATATAATAACTGAGAAACGATATGGGCCATGGCTTTTTGGATTCTCTGATAGCTTGTCTGGTTTAAGTATGGCTATCACTCCATATCTTGGGTATTTGAACAATATTTAAATATCTGTTTTAGAGGTTGAGAACACTTTTTTTTGTTTTAGGTCAAAAATGTTTAATCCGCTCAACCCGAAATTCATCAATACCAGCTGCTTTGTCATTCTTATGCTTGTCTATTGCCTCTTCCAGCTCTCCTATAGTAAAGAGGATTGTCAGATTTGTCGTCTTCCATTCTTTGTTCCTGACTATCCTCTGTTTATGTTTTTGTAGTTTGAAATCTGGTTTTCACAATCTGTGGTAAGCCAGCAGCAGTAATCTCACATAGATTAGGTCAATATTGAGTCTTTGATATTGGCATTCCTTTTAAGCATTAGTGTACTATATTCTCACTTAGGAAAATAAGGTTAGGATGCAACCTCTCCTCCATCAACCACTGTTAAAGAACACTGGTAGTTTGGTGTTGTGGATAAGTGATAGTTGGTTGGATTCCACCCATTCTACTACGGTCTCTCTGCTTTCATTGTTATCTTCACAGCACCACAGATTATGATGACAGTTGAAGTCACCTATTATAAACTTAACTGGTTTCTAACAAACGTTTGGTGGTTCAGTGAATGAAAATTTTATAGGTGGTGATTTATAGACAGATGTCACTGTGCAGTCATTGAGCTCAGCTATTAATATTTCTACATTATTTTCTTCCATCACTGCCATAGACAAGATATGGAGATTGGTTCTAGCAAAATCTGTGCTTCCATATTGCTGATGACATTGTCAACGAGTAATTGTGTTGGAAGAAATATCTATCTGGTTCAGTTCCAAGCTGGGAGAAAGACACTGGAAACATGGAGGCTGATTGGAAAGATGGTTTAATGTTAAACAGAACCACCAGCCTTTATGGCTCTGGTGCAGCTGACAAAATGGAGTTGAGAGTGGGGGGATTTTATACCTTCTTTTGGGCTTTGTGTTTGAGCTTCCTGTGCCTGTGCAAGAACATGTCCTCTAATAGTCTATTGGCTGTTGTCAGATTCCTATGGGGTCATGTAGGGGTTATGTAGGGGTCATAGCTGGCTCTATAGGCAAAAGAAGAAATGCAAATCCTAGATGTTTGTCTGAGCTAATCTTGGTCAACCTCTGGCTTATTGTTTAGGTGAAGTTTGGACTTCTCTGGAGGTGGTGCAATGAAGGGGCTTTGGACTGCTCTGGGATGCTTCTAATCCTACCATTCTGCCTTTGTTTCAAAATATCCTGTCATGAATGGATCATCAAATCTGCCTTTCTAAAAAATGGCCTCCTCAGTTTCTGCTTGGGGGCAGGGAGACTGGGGCTGGTTTCTGAATAGGCTGGCCCAATCTTTCTTAATGGGCACAAAATATCTACTGGGGCCTATTAAGAAAGACTGAGTCTGCTTCCTGCCTCTAAAAAAACATGTTTCTCCATTTCTCATTTAGGGAAATATAATATTCTGCTTTTAAAAAAAATATTCCTCAAAATATTTCATTCTTCTGGGGGGGGGGGTGGCTTCCCACAATTACATTCCAGGAATTTTAAGGCATTGCTGGTTTTCCTCCCTATGAGTTTCTTGCAAACATAATAGGTTACATTTATGTTTGTCACAAAATTCTTGGAGCAGGATTTCTTTGACCAAGGATATTCCTTTTATGTTAACTGTGATCAATGTCAATTCTGCCCCTGAGAAGGGGCTTATTTTGAGGTTGCTCTTCTTAATAGTTATCTCTGACTAAAGATGCTTCTGAGTTGAAAGGATTTGCCAGTGACAACATTGTTGCCCAGGGGACGCTCAATTGCAAAAAGTCTTTTGGGAGGCCCCTTTCATGACCGCCATTGGTAGGGATAAGGAACTACTAAAAATATCCTATCACTAAACAATGTGCTTATGTGAAGGGTGTAATATAATATAGTGCATATAATAGGGCGGGATGAACTTATCTTGCAACTTTAACATACTGGAGGAGGAAAGCTCCTTTACTGAACAGGATTAAGCTTTTATTTTAATATAAACAAACAGATATACTTCCAAAAGTTTCTGAGTCTGCAGCACAGGAAGACAGGAGTTAAAAGCTACCATATTTTTCAGAGTATAAGACGCACCGGAGTATAAGACGCACCTTAGTTTTTTGGGAGGAAAATAAGAAAAAAAATTCTGCCTACCAGCATCCATCTGGCTAGCATCCTTAGCAAACAGCCTGGAACAGGTATATTAGCCTTGCAAAGCTCCATTTGAAAGGCTGCTTTTTCAGCCTTGCAAAGTTCGGTTTGAGAGGTTGTTTTAACCTTGCAAAGGTCCGTTTTAAAGGCTGCTTTTTCAGCCTTGCAAAGTTCGGTTTAAGAGGTTGTTTTAGCCTTGCAAAGGTCCGTTTTAAAGGCTGCTTTTTCAGCCTTGCAAAGTTCGGTTTAAGAGGTTGTTTTAGCCTTGCAAAGGTCCGTTTTAAAGGCTGCTTTTTCAGCCTTGCAAAGTTCGGTTTGAGAGGTTGTTTTAACCTTGCAAAGGTCCGTTTTAAAGGCTGATTTTTCAACCTTGCAAAGTTCGGTTTAAGAGGTTGTTTTAGCCTTGCAAAGGTCCGTTTTAAAGGCTGCTTTTTCAGCCTTGCAAAGTTCGGTTTGAGAGGTTGTTTTAACCTTGCAAAGGTCCGTTTTAAAGGCTGCTTTTTCAGCCTTGCAAAGTTCGGTTTAAGAGGTTGTTTTAGCCTTGCAAAGGTCCATTTGAAAGGTTGCTTTTTCAGCCTTGCAAAGTTCGGTTTGAGAGGTTGTTTTAACCTTGCAAAGGTCCGTTTTAAAGGCTGCTTTTTCAGCCTTGCAAAGTTCGGTTTAAGAGGTTGTTTTAGCCTTGCAAAGGTCCTTTTTAAAGGCTGCTTTTTCAGCCTTGCAAAGTTCGGTTTAAGAGGTTGTTTTAGCCTTGCAAAGGTCCGTTTTAAAGGCTGCTTTTTCAGCCTTGCAAAGTTCGGTTTGAGAGGTTGTTTTAACCTTGCAAAGGTCCGTTTTAAAGGCTGATTTTTCAACCTTGCAAAGTTCGGTTTAAGAGGTTGTTTTAGCCTTGCAAAGGTCCGTTTTAAAGGCTGCTTTTTCAGCCTTGCAAAGTTCGGTTTGAGAGGTTGTTTTAACCTTGCAAAGGTCCGTTTTAAAGGCTGCTTTTTCAGCCTTGCAAAGTTCGGTTTAAGAGGTTGTTTTAGCCTTGCAAAGGTCCATTTGAAAGGTTGCTTTTTCAGCCTTGCAAAGTTCGGTTTGAGAGGTTGTTTTAACCTTGCAAAGGTCCGTTTTAAAGGCTGCTTTTTCAGCCTTGCAAAGTTCGGTTTAAGAGGTTGTTTTAGCCTTGCAAAGGTCCGTTTTAAAGGCTGCTTTTTCAGCCTTGCAAAGTTCGGTTTAAGAGGTTGTTTTAGCCTTGCAAAGGTCCGTTTTAAAGGCTGCTTTTTCAGCCTTGCAAAGTTCGGTTTGAGAGGTTGTTTTAACCTTGCAAAGGTCCGTTTTAAAGGCTGATTTTTCAACCTTGCAAAGTTCGGTTTAAGAGGTTGTTTTAGCCTTGCAAAGGTCCGTTTTAAAGGCTGCTTTTTCAGCCTTGCAAAGTTCGGTTTGAGAGGTTGTTTTAACCTTGCAAAGGTCCGTTTTAAAGGCTGATTTTTCAACCTTGCAAAGTTCGGTTTAAGAGGTTGTTTTAGCCTTGCAAAGGTCCGTTTTAAAGGCTGCTTTTTCAGCCTTGCAAAGTTCGGTTTGAGAGGTTGTTTTAGCCTTGCAAAGGTCTGTTTCAGAGGCTGGGCGGGACTACATTTGGTGTATAAGACGTACCCAGATTTTCACCCTCTTTTAGGGGGGGGGAAAGGTGCGTCTTATACTCTGAAAAATACGGTATTTCTTGGCAGGATCCCTTGCCTTCTATGCCTGTTATTTGCGATGAACAAAACCTCCTCTTGTTTGAAGTAATGAGTAATGTAAAAAGAGCATATGTCACAACCCCATGATCCCTTATTATTGCTGTAGAGAAAACACTGTTTGTGAATCAATCCTGAGCTCTATTTCCAACCCTGCTTCCATGTCTATCCTTTTTTAGATTTGCTCTTCCTTCTCAGCTGTCCTTCTTAGCCAGCTAAGTTTATCGTAACACATCCTGAGGTGGGAAGAGCTGAACATCAGTCCAGGAGATATTTTGACTTTGCAGCCTCTCAGAGGGATGGTCAGGTTTCTTAAGCAGGTGCTGTGTAGCAAGTACACTGGGATATGTGCAAACCTCAAAGCTCTTGGGGAGGTGGAGTGGAGATGGATGGGATGGGCAGCTGCTGAAATTGCTGAGTTTGTGTAAAGTC
Organism: Diadophis punctatus similis; assembly: GCA_023053685.1. NCBI lineage: Eukaryota > Metazoa > Chordata > Lepidosauria > Squamata > Dipsadidae > Diadophis > Diadophis punctatus. Next base: position 19,840,272 of record JALIGW010000009.1, on the reverse strand, counting down.
TCCAGATTCGCTCTCCTGCTTTTCTTACATACTTTACTGCTGAATCTGTTGATCCAAATATAGGAAGAGAAACCATTTCTGCAGCCTTGAAGGATTACTTATCATTCTGATAAAATATGTTCCTCATCTTCTTTAATCTGTTGCCCTCCAAATATTTTCCCTTTGTCCAAACCATAAACTGTACGTTGTCCAATATACCTGAAAGATGTGGGACCACCTACAAGAGTCTCCTTTAAGCCAGGGAAAAGTTTTTAAATATAAATTAAAAACAAAAGGAATTGGAGTATGGATGTGATGACAGCATACTCTGCAACACAGGAATGTATAGGAAAGAATTGAGAATAGCATTTCCCCTTTCTTTTATCTCATTTCTTTAATTTCTTTTGCTTAGTTCTTACATTTTTTCTATACTTGGCATAATGTTAGTTTCCATGAAGGAAAGCAGAGCCCACTGGAGTTAGGTGGCTAATTAATTAAACAAATAAGTAAATAATAAAAGGAAAAGTATGAAAGAACTGTTTTAGGATTTGATTGTTTATCTGTTTCCTTGTTGGTTAGTTGGTTTTTCACATTTCTTCCTCAAAGAGGCATTCTGGTTGTTGTACAATAAAATGTTAAAATATAAAAACAATATATAAAGATTAAGCTGTTACAATTAAAATTTTAGAATTAAGATTTAGGAAACAGACAAGAATAATTAAACCCCATTGAAAAGGCAAAGGGAAGGGTCTTAGGCACCACCCAGCCCTGCAGCCCCATGCTTTTTTGGGCTCCCCACATGAGGTTGCAGAATTATGTCTTAACTCCTTTTTTGAAGGCCAGAAGAGAGCGGGAGGGGATGCCTCACCTCCAGGGAAAGAATATTCTGTAGCACAGGAGCAATAGGAGAAAAAACTCTCTTCCTACACCCTGCCAGTCAGAGTTCTTTAACTGACAGGGTCCACAACATACTTTCCCTGCTTGACTGGATGGGACAGGCTGATGTAATGGAATGAAGCCAGTCCCATAGGTAACCTTCCCCCATGCCATGTAGAGCTTTATAGGTCACAACCAGAATTGGACCCAGAAATGAACAGGCACCCAATGTAATTCACTGAGCAATGGTGTTACATGTGCCCTTCTTTGGGTATATAGCTCATGTGGCTACATTCCATACCAAATGAAGCTTCCAGATATTTTTCAATGTAGAGTGCATTGCAGAAATCCAAATGGGAGATGGCCAGGGCACTAAGTGGAGAGCCACCCTATCCAGAAAAGGGCATAACTGGCGCACAACACAGAGTTGACCCAGCCATGGTTGCCACTTGCTCTTTGGGCAGAAGCCATGATTCCAAGAGAACCATAGATTACACATTGTGTCTGTCTGAGGTAGTACCACCCCATTCAAGACCAAAGACGATAAAACTCCTGGACATAGAGGAGCCACAGCCACTTCATTTTACCAGGGTTGTCTTGGTAAACCAGCTGAAGTCTATTGTTCCTCATCCAGGCTACAGACATTATGAAAGGACATCCACAGTATCAACTCATTTCATTCAGGAAGGAGATATATGGAGCTGAAGTGGTGCAGTGGTTAAATGCAGCCATTGCAGGCTGACTGCTAGTTCAACAGTTTAGCTGTTCAAATCTCACTAGGCTCAAGGTTGACTCAGCCTTCCATCCTTCCGAGGTCGGTAAAATGAGGACCCAGATTGTTGGGGGCAATATGCTGAACTCTGTAAACCGCTTAGAGAGGGCTGTAAAGCACTATGAAGCGGTATATAAGAAAAGTGCTATTGCTATATAATTGGGTATCCTCAAGCGTACTGGTGATACCTCATCCCATGGTGATGGATGATCTCACCCAGCAGTTTCATGTACATTTGAAAAAGTAGCAGAGAGAGAACAAAGTCCCATGGCACCCCACAAAGCAATGGCAGTGAGCTGGATGTCTCACTTCCTACTAACACCAGTTTGGGACCAGCCTTGAGGGGAAGGAAGTGAATTAGCATGAAATTCTGCCACCCATCCCCAACTGGCCCAAAAGGATACCATGGCCAATAGTATTTAAAGCTGGCGAGAGATCAAGAAGTGAAGGATGGATGCACCACTTCTATACTGCTCTCACCAGTGATCGTTCAATAGTGAAATAATGCCATGTGGATCCCATATCCAGGCCTTAAACTTAACTGAAAAGGATCCAGGTAATCCGTTTTCTCAAAGATCCTCTGGAATTGCACCACCACCTTCTCAACCACCTTTCTTAAATTGGGGAGGTGTGAGACTGGATGAAAATTGTCCATAATGGTATGGTCCAGTAATGGTTTCTTGAATAGGGAGCACACCAGCGCCCCTTTAAAAAGACCCGATAATATCCCCTCTAACAAGGATGAATTCACTAATGCTTGGACTCATCTACTGTAAATGACACCTCTCGAGTGGCCTTAACTAACCAGAAGGGACATGGATCTAATGTGCAGGTGATGGCATTTACAGTCCACTTCCTCAGGTCCAACAGAATCAAACGGTTCCTAGATATGAATGAAGGTGAATGTATGTGTCCCAGGATAGTGTTGCAGGATCCATTCTGGATCAGTCACCGGGACCAGAGATTTAGTCTTCCGAGCTTTTGGACTTATGCTGGAGCCCAACCTCAGGGAACTTCTCTGTATGCTTTGGACTGTTATATGTGTAGTATTTATATGGTAACTATTCTGTGTAGCTTTTAGGTGTAGATTGGGGTGTTGATGACTGGCAAAAAAGCTACACATAACAGCCACCATAAATGCCACTCACAGAACAGTCCAAAGCACATAGAGAAGTTCCCTGAGGATGGGCTCCAGCATGAATCCAAATGCTCAGAAGACAAAACCTTTGGTCCTGATGACTGACCCAGAATAGATCCTGCAGTTCCCACATAACTGGGTAAGCCCTCTCCTCAGGCATCTCCGCAGAATTTGCACCATACTTGGTATCCAACTGGGAACAGATCTGAGTGATTCTATCCTCCAGATGCCTGAAAAATTCCTCCTCATGGTCCTGTTGGTGGGCCTCTGAGTTTCCCTTTCCAAGGAGAGTCTAGATGACCCTAAGGCAGCATTCTGGAATAAGAGTTCTTCATGGCCTTAACTTGTATTTGGTCAAGTTCATTCTTCATTTTCCTTCAGTGCTCTTGGCTCCCTTAACTCCGTGAACCATGTGAATCACTCCTTGATTAGCTTTTAGATATTGAGGTTTCAGGGCAGGAAAGCTATTATCTGTATCCCAAGTAATTTGGGGGGAAAAGGCAGTCCAGGATATACAAGCTCATGATTTCTTTTGATAAATCTGCTGTCCAGAATGCTCAATTATCAGTATGACCAAAACAGCACATTCAGGCTTTTTTATTAGATGTGCAACCAGATTCAAAATCTGCAGGTCCAGAAATAAATGCCAATTTCAAAAGCACATGTGCAAAATAGAATTCAAACAATGCAAAAATGTTATGATATTGGTGGATGACCCCACTGGTGCTCTGGGGAGTATACTTACCATTCCAAGATGAAAAGCAAGGGTATAATTCAGTAGCACAACCTTTGCTTGTCATGCCAGGCATTCATCCATTTACAACTTTTCTATCTCTAGACTTTCCAGAGCATCATTCATCCCAGCTGAAGGGTCAAATCCCAGATTTTCTTCATTTGTCAGAAGTTACTCTATTCAAGTTACTTCTGAGAAAGAGGAGGAATACTGGCTTTTTGTATGATTTTGTATGATAAAAAAAGTCATGCAAAAATAATAAAATATTTAAGCTAATACTTAAAGGACAACCAGTATCTTTCAATAAGCGCAAGTGAATTAGAAATACTTCTAAATGATGTAAAAATGAAAGTTAATTGTTCTTTGTTTGGAGAGAGCTTGTATTTGAAGCCTTGACCAGTAATTTATTTGAATGAGCTGCAGGTCAGATAATGTTATCCCCTTGAATAAAACCTGTTAGATGGAAAGATGCAGTCAGCCTCCTTTTGATTTATTGCCCTTATAAGCAGCTCTGTGGCTACAATCTCTTATAGGGTAAATCCAACATATAGGTAGCCAAACAATCCCCAATGCCAACATCATCAGGAAGGGCTGATAAGAAAATAGGATGTGATTTTCAGAGCTAAATTGTTTTGGAGAAAGAGGATTTAGAATTGACTATGTGTATCCTAAAACTGCTTCAGACCTGTGGAATTAAAAAAAAAAATCATTTTACCAGTGTAATTATTAAAGCAAAAGCCAATTGCCTGTAAAATTGGGGGGAAATGGTGGCAGAGAAGTTTGTATGGAGAACAGGGCCTTTCTCTCTCTGCCTCATTCACTGTTAGCCCTGTGAGGCAGTCCCAACAACAAGCACGTTCAGGAGTACTTAGCTCTACCTTTATTGTAAGGCTACATTAAAAGTAACTGGCAAGACTAAAAGTATTTCTCTCCCCACCCCACCCCACCCCGGCCTTTCCTTTTACTCCCTGTAAAACTAAAAAGGATCCCTTCTGAAACATTTCTCACAACATCACTCCTTCTATGGGATAAGACATTCTTTACACGCTGGTTTTCCTACCTCCCAAGGTCCTTCCCACATATCATTACATTCACTGAATTTACAGAATGAGACATCCAGATGTTCAGACATAGTTAATTTCCATTTGTAACCCTTCTATGTTTTCTCCTTGCTTCTTTTCCAGCCTTTTTTCCCACTATGAAGCATTTCCTAACAAAGGAAAATAGGACTAAGTGCAGGAAATCTTTTGACTAGGGAATATGCATCTTTTAAGTACCCTGAAATCTATACAGAGAAGATTTTTACATTAAATAAAAATAACTAAACAATCCGCTGGTGTAGAGCTGCAATACTTAATAGTGAACATCAAGCGGAGCTCAAATCTGAATGGGAGCAGAGATGCTGCTCATGATTCTTAATATTAAACCTGCTTACAGAAAATTTCTATAAACAGCTCAATTGTGAGTCTTGAGTTTAAAAGGCTGTGATTTGCGGGGGGGGGGGGACTGACTTTTCTTGGGATGATGGTTGGAAATTATTCAGGGACAGACTACATGCTATGAATGCAGTAAAAAGCAACAAGCAAGTGCATTGCTGTAGGCAACCAGGTCTGAGTCTGCTGAAAATCCTAAGGATGGCAATTTGACAATAAATGAAAAAAGGGAAATAAAGACATGAAATATATTTTTTAAAACTGTAGGAGGTTAACACTTCCCCCCTCCTAGAGGAATAAAATATTTTAGGAAATATTAATAAAAGGCAGAATATTATATAGAATATCCCTAGAGAAATGGAGAAACATGCTTTTAGGCAGGAAACAGACTCACTCCTAATAGCCCCCACCTTTGTTAATAGCCTGGACCAGTCTATTCTACATAACAAAGATCTATCCCCTTCAGCTCCAGGGTGATGGGATTAAGACCTTCACCCTTAGGACATGATAGGATTTGCCCTCTATCCATCTCAGCAATGGTACCTGGGAAGAGTACATCACCCAAGCCTGGGACTCAGGCAGCCTACAGAGTTGCCCCAGCATGCCCCCGGGAGTCTGACAGCCAATGGGATACATTTCTGTACAGGAACAGGAAACTCTTAAGGTGGGGCCCAACAGAGGGTATAAAATAGGCACTCTCAGCATCTCAGGCCCTTCTCTCCTTCAACATCCTCGAGGCATGTGATCCCCCTTTCCCTGGGACCTCAGACCATGTGGTCCTGCTGTCCTCCATGCTTCCAGTGTCTTTTTCCCCACTTGGAACCTAACCCAGAAGTATATTCCTTACAACAAAACATAGAGAAAATATAGCAGAGAGAATATAACATATTCTTTCCTTTGTGTACATTTTTTTGGTATAAGACAAGCTTATTTTTGCATCGTGAAAATTTTCCTGACATGGAAAAAACACGTAAAAATGTATTTTATTAAGCAAAGAATAACCTAATGATAACAATACAACATGCCCGCTTGCCTTCTGTGGTCGACTTCCAACCCGACCTGGCCAGTGGGTGGGCGGGTGACTCTTGGTGGAAATGCAGATACTGAGAGGGGCGGCAGAAGGGCAAGCAGATGTCCCAGGGCTGTTGCACATGCGCCCGCCCCATTTCTGCAAAGGCAGAGCCCTGCAGGGCGATCTAAAGAGGGGAGGGGGATGCTGTAGAAAAGGCCGCCTTCCACCCGTGCCTCCCATGCTGGCTCCATGGGACTTGGGGCTCCGAAGCAACCCACTGGCTTCCAACCCACCACCATGGGCCGAGTTCCCAGAGTGGCACCAGTGGTCAGCCGGGCTGATCTGCAAAGAGAGCAGGCAGGTGGCCGGGTGAGAAGCCAGTGGCCTGCTTCGTAGCCCCAAGTGCCACGGAGCCGGCACAGGTGGAAGGCGGCCTTTTCTGCAGCATCCCCCTCCCCTCTTTGGATTGCCCTGCAGGACTCTGCCTTTGCAGAAATGGGGCGGGCGATGTGCAGCAGCTCCGGGACATACACTTGCCCTTCTGCCGCCCCTGTCAGCATCTGCATTTCCACCAAGGCCACCCGCCCACCCACTGGCTGGGCTGAAAGTCGACCTAAGAAGGCAAGCGGGCATGGGGGACCACCAGGAAGGCCGCGTGGAAGGCGCCAAGCATGGCAGGGCTGGGAGGAAGGGAGTAGGCTGCTATCTCCCTTCCCCGCTGCCGAGAAGAGAGAAAAAGAAAGAGAAAGAGAAAGAAAGAAGATTGGAAAAGGCATGAATGTTTCTCATGTGCATTCACACATTCAGGGATGCCCTCACTTTCTCTCATCCAGATATACCTGCACACATGGAACCATTTTATAAGCCATAAACTCTGTCAGGAATCCCCCGTCTTGGGAGTTGGTGAGTAATTTGGAATTTTAGGAGCATCTCATAGCTGCTATCACAAGATATTTGCCTTGGGGGAGGTTGCTTTCTACTGCAAAAGAAAGAAAGAAAGAAAGAAAGAAAGAAAGAAAGAAAGAAAGAAAGAAAGAAAGAAAGAAAGAAAGAAAGAAAGAAAGAAAGAAAGATGGTAGGAAGGAAGGAAGGAAGGAAGGCAGAAAAAAATAAAGAAAGATGGTAGGAAGGAAGACAGAAAGAAAGAAAGAAAGAAAAAGAAAAGAAAGAAAGATGGTAGGAAGTAAGGAGGGAAGACAGAAAGAAAGAAAAGAAAGATGGTAGGAAGGAAGGAAGGAAGACAAAAAGAAAGAAAAAGAAAGAAAGAAAGAAAGAAAGAAAGAAAGAAAGAAAGAAAGAAAGAAAGAAAGAAAGAAAGGACTTATGACCACAATTCAGCCCAAAATTTTGGTTGCTAAGCAAGAGTGTTGTTAAGTGAGTTTCACCACATTTTACAAGTTGGCCACACCCACTTGGTCACCTGACCACCAAGCCACGCCCACCTGAAGGTGGTGGTGGGCACTGAGGATGAGTTTGTAGAACCAAAGGGACGATGGACTGAAAAAGTTTGGGAACCACTGATCTAAACTAATCCAACTTCCTGCCAGTGGCAGGATTTGGCTATTACAGCAGTCACAACAAGAAATCATCCAACATTACTTTAAATTCTTTTGTTCTATTATTAAACAGCTTATTTATTTATTTATTTATTTATTTATTTATTTATTTATTTATTTATTTATTTATTTATGTGTTTGTTTGTTTGTTTGCTTGCTTGCTTGCTTGCTTGCTTGCTTGCTTGCTTGCTTGCTTGCTTGCTTGCTTGCTTACTTACATTTATTTATTTATTTAAAATCTTTATACTGTATAGGTGCCAATCTTCCAACCAACTTTGAGCAGCTCCCAATCCAATGATATCCAATCTGCTTCCATTTATCCATATTTCTATATCCATATTTATTCAGTGTAGAAAAAAATGGCTATGAAAGCACAGAAAGGGGGGCAGAATCCTCCTTGCCACCTCTCCATTACTAGGAGAAGTTGGGGAATTGAAGAGAAAGATCCATGACTTCATACCAAGACTTTGGTACTTGGTGGCAGTGATGTTGTTCTTATAGTTGTTATAATCCTAATAAATTGGACAACCCAGAAAAATCTCTGTGGCAAATTCATTCATTCGGTTAAAATATAATGAGCTTTATTTAGTGTTGGTTTATTGAGCCCAACCATAATAATGTATCAATTGTGGTGCATTGCATATCATGTTATATGAACCCAATTGTAGCTTATTCAAAAATCATGGTGAAAAACATATGGTTGGGTTGGTATTTGTTCACTTGTATAGATCATCTCCTTGCTGTTCATCCTGAATATTTTGGTTTGTGCTGTTCAACTGGCATGCCACCCCCTTTCCCCAGGTAGCTGTTTACACAATTCCTGCCTGCTGAAGCCCCAGTTGGATTTTATAAACTTCCTATAAAACATGTTCTCAGCTTTTGGACCACTTCCAAAACACATGTCCATTATTTTTGGAGACCGTGCTATACTGCTCTTTTAAAAAAACTCTTTAAAAGGAGGAATGGAACAGCAGCAGCAAAATCAATATGAAAATGGACAATAAGATCCACTATCATTCTAATTGGGTGCAGCAACGGACACTGATTATAGTGATTTTTCTATTAATCTACTAGCATACTGGCCACACATTGCTGTGGGTCAGTCTGGTTAAATGGAAAAGAAAAGAGAAAGTGCACGTTTGTAATATGTTTAATTTCACAATACCGTACTTGTGGGTTGATGTCAACGTGTTTGACTGAAGCCATCTGCCTCAGACAGGGAACTATTGAGAGGGGCCTTTCTTCCCCCTACTCCCATGCCCATCATCCCTGCCCTCTCCCTTCCCTCTCCCATGTGCTCCTCTTTCCCACCCTTTCTACGATCCTGACATTTTGCCCCAAATCCACCAGGGGGCGCCATGTGCCTCAGACAGGGAACCATTGAGAGGGGCCTTTCTTTCCCCTACTCCCATGCCCATCATCCCTGCCCTCTCCTTTCCCCCTCCCATGCGCTCCTCTTTCCTGCCCGTTCTACAATCCTGATACTTTCCCCAAATCCACTAGGGGGCACCATCTGCCTCAGACAGGGAACCATTGAGAGGGGCCTTTCTTCCCCCTATTCCCATGCCCATCATCCCTGCCCTCTCCTATTTATATAGATCTATTTATATAGATTTCCCTCAGCTTGGCTCAGAAAAGTTTGTCCAGCGGAGGGCGCTGGTTTTCAACAAAATCATGTTTTAACCTGTTTTTCAAGAAAATCATGTTTTTACCTGTCACAGGTGTGACATCTATATAATATAGGTATATAAAAACACTCTCGTATTCGGATGCAACGTTGTGTCAAAATTTCAAAGCAATCGGTGAAGTACTTTCGGAGATCTTAGATCATTCCCAAACGAAAGGTTACATTTTTATTTATATAGATAGATGTGGCAATCTGTCAAAAAATGGCTTCTGTGTAGTAGGTGAAACAGGTGAAATGGAGCTCAGCTGGAAATTTCCTTATGTCCTAACCCTGTACTATGCCAACTTATCTATAAGTGTTTTTATTTTGGGCAATTTTCTTGTGCCCCACCCCCGTACTGTACCAACTTACCTATCAACCTTTTTGTTTTGGGAGATGTGTCTAACACTGTCCCAGAATAGTACTAGATATGAGTTCAAAATTAGCCGAAGTGACAGCGCTGCAAGACATTTATTTTCAGTATGCTTGCTAAACTGTCAATGTAACTCTGAGAGCTTCTGTGGGAGGAAAGGTGCCAGGTCCTGGATTCACAGGTTCCCATCGCCCAACCTCACTGTACCACATTAAGAAAGCCATTAGGTGGATGCTTTTCCCAATTAGCAAGTGGAAGTGGGACCCCTGCAATGCAACCTCAGAAATCAGCTGCCAAGACAGAGTAGATTACTGTATACTGGCCTACTTTTGTTTTAGTAGAAGAAAGCAGGTTAAAGTAGCTCCCTGGAAGAGGCCATTGTTTTAAAAGGTCTCTTTTCACAACACTGCTTTGCCTGTCATGTTTTGGGTGGAACGTATGTACCCACCTTGTTCATCAGGTTCCCGAAGACCAGAATTCAGAGGACAAATTCTTATTACAAATGAATCCAACTGGGTTAAAGAAGCTTTGGGTTTCTAGTTACGTCCAAGTTTCCACATTTTTAGATGCAAGGTTTTTTGCAAGGGTTACTTTTTATGCAATTGCACGCAAGCAGCATCTCAGTATTTCTCCCTTTAATATTTATGATTTGGGGGGATATGGTATTTTTCATTGTTCTTCACTGAACACAATAAACATTTCAGAGATAGCATTTTAGAAAATAGTTTTATTCCCATGATAATGATGGGTTTGGATTATTGAAGCATTGAAGAACCAGTTGTATAATGATGAGGCAAAAAACTTAATAAAATTTATATTCTATTGATAATAACCTTTCTCTTTTGCTCCCCACTCAAATTAAGCAACAAAAGAACCCAGAGAGGAGACTAAAACCAAGAGGTACAAATAGGTTGGGGATGAAGATGATCAATCTTAATTACTTGAAAGTTCAATACCATATTCTTAAAAATATCTCCACCACCACCCCTTTTTCTCCCTAGAAACTCCTGTTTGTAAGTCTTTTGATGAAATCATTCATTAGAAATTTAGATTTATTTGGCCAAGTAATTTTATCTCAAGGAACACTACAATAAATAATTTAAAATACACTCTTTTAAAATAATCTTATAATTTGATATATTCTTCTTGTTCAAATCCCATTTGTAATCCTTTCGTCTATTGCAAAGAAACAAACTCAGCTAAACAGTTAACAACTTGTTGGTAGAGAGTTTATGAATCTGCAGCTTTTTATCTCCACTGAAGCAACAGAAAAAATTTAAATCCATCCCAGAACAAACTTGAACATATAGATAGAGTAATAGACCTTCTATTTTCTTTCATATTCAGAATTTTGTAGGCATGGAAAGAAGGGAAAACCCTAAAACTAATCTGGATTTACAGAACTCAAAATAGCCTATTCCTATTTCTATTGTCATTTAATCAATTGGACACAAGAAGTCTGGGACTGCTGAAGTTGAAGTTCGCAGAGCAGAAAAATTAAAGCAATATATGCAGCTGTGGTGTCGAATAGAAAGATTATCTATTAAAGTGCTGTGGGTGTGCAAAGCTCTGGAATAAGAGGCAGCAGTTTAAAATAAGGAATCAGATACCAATAAACCAAAGAGAACTTCAGTTTCAAGGGTAGGTGGGGAAGAATTACATAACTGGATCAAACCAATAGCAAAGCTCTGGGGAGATTATCTGTTTTCTTTTCTTTCCTTTTCCCTACAACAAAAAGGACCAAAAATCAATCATTCTGCCATTAACCATCAGGTCAAAACCTATCAGGATCAGCCACCCCCAATCATTGCAAGATGTCATAAATCCACACAAAAAAATGTGCCTCATTTTGCCAACCTGTGTTTCTGGTTAACAGTTATTCCTATGCCTTGCAGTAGTTTCATTTCAATTCCTTATACTTTCTTGGTAGAGTAATAGGTAGGCTGGATTTGTATGCCACAATGTCTTCCCTTTTTCCTACTAGTTGAATATGCCAAAATCTTACCAGCTTTAGCAAAGAAAGATGCTGGTCTTTCTTGACTTGGGGACTTTCAGCTATCTTGAGCTATGACTCCCTGAATCCTTAGCTTTTGGCACCACATTGAAGAAGGTTGCCCAAATCCAAGGATCTGATGTCAGCCCGTTTTTTATTATTTCTTCCTCCAAATACAACCAAGTTTCCAGTATCTTCCTTTCTTTAATATTTCTACAAACACTATTCTAACAGAGCCTGGGGCATATAATTTATAAACAAAGGCAGAGTAGTCTTCAGAAATGATATGCAAGTGCTTCAGTACTCACAGGAGAGTAAGCACAGCACTTCTCCACTATACATTAGCCTCCCTTTTTTCCAGGCTTCCATCAAGTCTTAATGAATCTATTCATTCAAAATTAACATGACACTTAAAGCAGTGGCACCTTTTTTTTTCCTAAGCTCACATAGAAGCCTGAAATATCTATAGAGGGAAGGGAAACTCCTGAGATCTCTGTGTTATTTAGAAATAACAATGGTTGCTTATAGTTCCATGCCACAATAATAAATCTTAGTAAAGATCAATCCTTTTAAGTGTAAGTAAGTACAGAATCTAGCTGATTTCAAGAAAAGTTAAGCAAAGTTGATTAAAACTACTTAAGAGGGCAACAGTAATAAATTACCTCCTATTGTTGCCAAGTAAACCACATGGATGTGTCCATGAAGTCACAATTCTTACCTGTTAAAATCCTTTTAAAGGAAGATCCTGGGGACTAGAGACAGGAAGTAGATTTGGACCCAAAAATTTACATTCTTTAAACATTGGTCTGGGTAAGAGAGAGTCTATCACAGCATAACTGATAATGGTAGGAGCAAGCAGCTACAAATTTCCCACTATGGATATAGTTAACATGTTTTGCCTTGATGATCATCCCTGGACCTCCCCTAGATCCAGCATGTTTCTGGACCTGCACATGAGTAATCAATAGTAACAGATTTAGGACTCCAACTTGACCTATCCCAATTCCTCTTATTTCTTTTTTTCTGTCACGGAGGCCATATGTTTGTTGTTTTACCTGAAACTTATCTAGCACATTATCAGAAGAGGAAGACAAGCTAGTTTCCCAAGTTCACCAAGGGAAAAAAAATCCTCAGGAAGAAAGAAGCCATAGCAGGATGGATCAACAGGCAAGCTTTCCACAAGAGAAGGCACCTCCTGCAACAAAGGCAAAGGAGACTAGCTAGCATTGCCTCCTTGTGGGCTCAGGGGAGTGAGAGAGCTGGCCTGCCTTTTATCTGCCCAATATCTCAGGCCAGGCTATCACACATGCTGGAAAGAGTTTTCCAAAGTCAGTACTAAGAGCCAGACAACAATTTACAGGGATGTCAAAGACTTTCTCTCTGCCAGGCACATGGCACATACCACACGTACATGCATGCATTCTGTATGATCAGAATCTGTTCAGCATGCAAATACGAACAGAAGGGCCCTGAGCAGAGGCACTGGAGGGCTGAAGCATTTAAGGCAGCCTTCTCCAACATGATAACTTCCAGATGTGCTGGCTAGGAATTATGCAGTTATCGCAACAGGCCTGGAGGTTGTCAAAATGGAGAAGGCTGATTTAAGGTGATTTGTGTTGTAATTCTTTTCTAGGCACTGGAAAAGATCTGGCAATGAACAAATCTTGGGAGAAAAATTGAGAGTTATATTTTTCTCCCTTTCCCCCACAGTGGCGGGCTGGTTGCAGCACCATAAGATAGCAAAGGATGACAGTTTAAATTGAAAGAGGAAAGGAAGCCATCTTCCTCCAGAAGCTGTTTGGCTTTGGCTGGGGACAGGAACAAAGGACTTTAGAAGAGCCAGTCTATGGTCACTGTCCACTCCAGCATTTGGGGCAATTTGAGGCACCAGTGGAGACCAATCTTCTCCCTGTCACCACCCTTCCAGCCCTGAAGTATAAAGAAGAATTTAAGGACAATGTGATTCTTTATGATCTTGTGGGAAAGCCCAGGCAGTGCTGCTGGCAGGGAGAGGATGTTAAAGTTGTTGGCACAAATGGCAAAGAGGGGGATGGAGGGTGTCCCCAGACAAGGAGGGGCATTGAGTTACAGGCCTGGTCAATGATGGTGTGGCTTTGGGGGTGCAAACAGTACAGCCATCAAGCTCTTCCTGTGGGGCTGAAGGCCAATCTTTTAGGGACAGCCTCTGCCTCAGTGGCTCTCAGCTGTCACCCCCAAAGGTCTGAGTGGGAACAAGCTTCTCTCTAGGTGGATAAAAACCCGCCCTTGAGGCCTTAACGGATATAAGCATCACGCCCCCAGTCTTCCATATTGTTTTGGTTATGACCTAGAGCTTCCATCTCTTCCTCTTCCTGGCAGTAGCGTTCCCGCCCTTTGCCCCGCCCACGCAGAGACCGATTATGGTTTTGTCGGTCAGGCTCCTCGGCTTCCAGGGAGCCTTGGCACTGGAGGGGACGATGACCGCGGCCCTGGAAGTGATGAGGCTCAGGTTCTTCAGCCTCCCAGGTGCCCTGGCGGTGACTCAGGCAAGGAGGCTCCGGCTCCTCATAAGGGTCAGTTTCAATGTCCATGCAGGAATCCGTTGGGTCGGTGTAAGCAGAATCACGACTGCCCGGCATCTCTGAATCAAAGGTGTCTTGTCTGGAAAGGCCTCGGGCAGCCAAGTGAGAAGGAGGCACCATTGAACGGATCTGGCCATGCCCCACTGGCTGCCCTGTGTAGCTGTGGAGGCCAGGATGCTCAGGGTCATGAGGCTCCTCCCCATGCACCAAATAGGGTCCCTGATTGAAAGAAGCAGATATCGCACACCATGCAAACGAACAGAAGAAAAAGATAAAAACAATGTTAGTGCAGCCACCACACAGCAGCAGTAACATCCTCCAACTGGTTAGAATGAGACATTCTTGAACTCTAGTCTTGTGAATCACCCTAGATTTAAGAAAGCAATCAGCCTTCCTCTCCCCAGGCCAAGACAGACCATTTTCCTTTGGCAGCATTTCCTCTTCTTTCTCCCCAAGCAGATGAACAAGAAAATCCTCATGCATCTTAATGCCAAAGAAACTTGCAAAGAAATAAAGAAGATGGACAATTGAGGGACTGAGAAATTAGGGGTGTCGGGAGAGAGATTTGGAACAGTAGTGCTGCTGGTTAATTATAAAGTCCAGACTTAATGGCGTAAAGTGTACTTTTAGGCAATAATATATATTACTTCACTTACTTCAACAGAAAACAAATCATGCCATGCTGTATTTTGGCTCTCCAAACTAGGATCTAGAATTTTGCCCCCAAATTCTTCCCTGAATGGCATCACCAGGAAAAAGGGAAATAGCTTCAGAGAAGAATGTTAGTTCTGGCATGTTGTCAGAAATTGCTGTTTAGATGTAGTTTTGGACGAGTTTTGCAGAATCAATGTGAACTAGAACAGGAATGAGAATTTTCTGGCCCTCCAAATGGATTTTTCTCACCACCACTCCTTCTTTCAGATTTGGCTATGTTTTACTCCTTGTGACATACATATACATATATACATACATACATACATACATACATACAGATATGTACATGCACACATGTAGTTATTTAGGAGGGAAAATGAGACTTTTCTATTGTTTCTATAATGTTAGAAAGACTTACCATCCAGTTTGATAACCTGCAAGATTTCAGCATATATAGTTCAAGATCAAACTGACAACATACTGCTCTGTGGGTAGTCCTCAACGTACAACTACAATTGAGCCCAACATTTCTGTTAAGTGAGGCAGTTGTTAAGTGAGTTTTGCCCCATTTTGAGATCTCTCTTGCCACAGTTGTTAAATGACTCACTGCAGTTGTTCAGTTAGTAGCACAGTTGTTACGTGAATCTAGCTTCCCCATTGATTTTGCTTATCAGAATGTCAAAACAAGTGACTCTTGGACACAGCAACCATCATAAATATGAGTCAGTTGCCAAGTGTCTGAATTTTGATCACATGCCCATGGGGAGGCTACAACAGGTGTAAAATGATCATAGGTCACTTTTTTCAGTGCTGTTGTAACTTCAAATGGTCACTAAATGAATTGTTGTAAGTCGAGGACTACCTATACCTGGATTTTGGTCAAGTTCTGACACAATGCCGTTTATAGATAATTAGTAGATCATTAATCCATTGAGTCTCATCATGCAGACCCATTAAAAAAGCAAGGGAGCCAGTTGGGAAAAGGATCAACTTAAGGATGAGCTTCACAGATATGTTTACCACTTCAGAGCCTCCACTTTTCTAAAACAAAAAGCATGTGACATTTTTCATCATATACTCAAACATCTATTTTAAACAAGGAAAGGTCAAGTTTCTGAAAGATAGGAACAGATTACCTTCGCTCCTGAAAAAAATAAACTATTATAGTCATGGTGCAAATTCATATTTTCAACTAAAGAAAGATACATGTGTTACGTAGATGAGCCTCATACCAGAAGTTAGTTTACTAGGTGCAAAGATGAGGTTTCTAGTTAAAGTAAAAAGATAAAGACATTGCATAATGTGATGTGGAAGGTGCTGATTCTGACAAAATGGGATGCTGATTCTGATAGATTAGTGTTGCCTTGTCTACTAATAGCTTAGGAAGCTAGAAGGGACATTGTTTTGATAAGTTGCAACAATGATTAAGTTTTAGACAGTATATTATTTGGAGAGGCAGTAGTAGTGGGTTTTTTAAAGATAATCTCACTCCACTGAAACTTCCTCAACCCTGGTGTATTCTAGATGTGCTGAAGCTCAACACAGAGAATTTTCAGCACCCTGAAAATTCACATAGTTGAGTTGAAACCAATACATCTAAGGAGTACCAAATTAGAGAGTAATTACCTTTTGAGTATAGCCCTTGTCTCCATTCTTATACTCTGTTTAGGAATACAATAGGAACATAGCATGGCAGAGGAGGTGAATGGTAGTGCAAATTCATCCAGAAAAAAATGGCAACCAGGACACCTTTGTGGCATAGTAACCCAGCTTCTGCATTCATGTACATACATTTGCAAAAAGCTTGGTCAATTCCTGCATGGCTTGGCAAGAAAGTGAAGGAAAATGAATGCCTTTATGGCTTTTGTGATACCATTTTACCATGATTAAGATAAACTGCAATATCTTCCCTCCAGACCCAACATTCTTAGCTCAGTGTCCTAGCAAGTAATGCTTGTTAAGACAAAGGCAGGGTAAGATGTAGACACATAGGAAACCTCACAAGGCCATCCTTTCAACAAAATTAGTGTAAATTTTGAAAAGGCGGAAGGATCCTTAGCAGAGAGATTCTTCAAAGAAGTGTAAGGCAGAGAGGGGAAGAAGAAACATAAGAGTGATCACCTTCACTGAACAGCAGTACCAACAGTCCTTTGAGGGCAAGCGGGAGCCTTGTTGATGGGTCTCCCTTATTTCTTCTTTCTGGAGCAACATCCCAGGTTTTCCAGAAAGCTATAATTCATGTTCTTCAACCCGGATAGCTCCACTCAGCCCCTCGTCCAGGCTGCCCCTCCCACCCCAGAACCCCAGGTTGCGCTTGAGGGAGGTCAGCACTTGTACCTGGAGGTTGGAGACCGGGGCAGGGCTCGCAGCCAAGGCAGCAGTTGCCATGGTGCGGGTTAGCAATGGATTGGGTGGATTACTGCTAGGAGGATGGGTGGCCTTCCAGTAGGCTTCCAGGTACTCAGCCAGGTGTTCACAAGCATCTTCCAGTTGGTTTTCATCCAGAATGATGTCAAACATTTCCTGCAGAAAAACAGGATGAAGAGTAGCAGTAAATTGGTCCAATGAGAGAAATAGAGAGATGGTGTAGGGGTGGGAAATGGGGTGGAATATCAGGAGCAGCAGAAAGTAAAGGAGGAAGTAGACAGATCTTATGAATAGAAGCCAGTGGGCTGCAGTAGTAGGTTTTTAAAAAAACAATCTTCTCCAATTTCCAGAGGGTAAACCTTGGGAGATAGCAGCAAAGAGTTGAAGAGGAGAGCTACAACGTGATCTTTCTGTACCTCCTAAGTTTACTTAAATCCTTCAGATACAATAAAGGATACTATCCCATTACTCTATTATTGAAAAACTATTCTGGTGCAAGTGCAATGGCCATTGTAATACAGAAAGAGGGAAATCAATATTGCTATTCTTTTACTAGTGGTAAAATAGTTTTTGGTCAGCCCTTCCTCTGTATGTGCATGCTGGCCAAGCGTATTAGGAATTGTAATCCATCTTCTCTGGAAATCACCAATAGAAAAGACTAGGCTACACATGATACTGAGCAGAGAAGAGTCATAATAACTTCCCTATTTGGCTTACTTTGTAAGCATGGGCAAAGATACCTATCAAGAACTTATCTAAGGAGTGGAATATCACAACAGAGGCTGAAATGTGAACCACATTTGGTACCACGAAGATCTTTGGTACCACAAAGTACCTTATCTTTGGTACCACAAAGATAAGGGCAGGGCAAACTGGTGGTGGTGAGGAGGAGGCCAAATGCTTCATTTGCACAGTGTAACTAGGATTGGAAACATAGAAGGAAGGGTGAGAATAGTTGAAGGAATCCTGACCATTAGGCTGCTGCATCCAGTGTGAGAACTTACTGGGGGACATTGTGCCAACTTGTCTGATGCCACCATTTGCACATTCAAGTGCTTGGCCTGGGATTTACCTCTAGATTTCACCAACCTTTGCAGCACCTGTTGGAGAAAGAATGGGAGAAAGATATGTCAGGGCCCAAAAGAATGGAGACAGGATCAGAACAAACCAATTATTAAAAGAGAGGAAGATACTTCCAAGGAACTCTTGCTATCATCCTTCTCCTGAAGGAACCCTTGCAATTGTATGAATATTTACTGTATTTTTCGGAGTATAAGACTCACCTCCCTCCCAAAAGAGAGTGAAAATCTGGGTGCGTCTTATACTCCGAATGTAGCCCCGTCCAGCCTCTCAAACGGAGGTTTCAGAGGCTAAAAAAAGCCTCTGAAACAGAGCTTCAGAAAAAAGCCTCTGAAACGGAGCTTCAGAAAAAAGCCTCTGAAACGGAGCTTCAGAAAAAAAAAGCCTCTGAAATGGAGGTTTCAGAGGCAGAAAAAAAAAGCAATGAACCTGTTGCTAAAATTCACTTCTGGGAACAGCTGATTGGGGGTATTCCGGGAGGCCGATCCACCCGCCAATCAGCTTTTTTCTTATTTTCCTCCCCAAAAACTAAGGTGCATCTTATATTCCGGTGCGTCTTATAGTCCGAAAAATGCGGTATATACAGGGGAGAGGTATTCCCCTGAACACAGAGCCTTTATTCATCAGAGTAAATAGTCACAGGAAGAAGACTACATTTCACATTGTGAAGATGAAGTAGCAATTTAGAGTGGATAGATTGGAGTGATAATAGAGCAATGTTTTGCCTTCTGCATCCTGTCTTCATTTCCTAGCATTTCGTGTAAAAATGATTGTGTCTCTTCTTGACATCTTAAATAATTTCTTTGAGCCTGAAGAGTTTCTGAAATAGTTGGACCGATGATCTAATTTGTCACAAGTTATTTCCTTATGTGCAGTTGCTTCGAAAAGAAGCAAACAAAAGAAGCTACAAATGAATTTGTATGAACTATGTTATGTCTTTACATTTAACAGAGCGTAATTCCACTTATGCATGATCACACTCAACTTTAAGCAAGCTATGCTCAATATAAGATCAAGTTTTTGAAAAGAGAAAACATGAAACACAAATAGCCTGGGGTGAAAACTGGAAAACTCTTTGGTCTTTGCTGCATTCAGGGACCAGGACTGGGCCTGCTGTTTCTTCTATCTCTTCCATGGCACACTTGTTCATTCTCTTCCCATGATCAAGATTTCACCCAAGCCTCATTTACATTATGGTTACTATCTTTCCATCACAAAAGTCAGGTTACAACTATAAGCAGTTAAGAAAAACAACATTGGCAAATTAGCCACTTTTTACATTTCTTCCACTATTAGTGGTTTCTTAAGGAGCTGAGGTGGCGTAGTAGTTAAAGTGCAGCACTGCAACCTACTTCAGCTGACTGCTAGTTCAGCAGTTCAGCTGTTCAAATCTCACCAGGCTCAAGGTTGACTCAGCCTTCCATCCTTCTGAGGTAGGTAAAATGAGGACCCAGATTGTTGGGGGCAATATGCTGACTCTGTAAACCGCTTAGAGGGGGCTGTAAAGCACTACGAAGCGGTATATAAGTCTAAGTGCTATTGCTATTATTTCAAATTTAGACCATAGAGGCATTCATTAAGTCCATGGAAAAGGAAACCAGTAGTAAAATGTGAACGTATATATTTCTTAAATAAATAAACTCATTAAAGAAGCAGCCTCAGCACTACCAGAATCATGCATGCAGGTACATCAAAAAATGACCAGCTATATAGTCACAGGCCAAAGAAGGCAGTTTATTCAATTTTACTGAATTTGTTGAAACAAGTTTTTTGCAGTAACCAGTAGTTTTAATAATATAAAGGAAACAACAAGGGAAAAACATAACTAATGAAAAGTAAGAAAATAAGGTTATGAAACATATAACAGGTTATACATTTCTGATCATCTGAGGAATATTATATTTTTATTTTCTAGGCTGTTTTACATCTTCCCCTTTAAGAACAGAAGTTCTGCAGGAATAAATCAACAAAAGAAGTGCTGTAATTCATTAGAGACAGCACAGGATTTTCATGCAAATGTTAACAAATTCAATCTCTGACACCAAAAGGGCTGGAAAATATTCCTTCCTGAAATCATGGAGAACAGTGGCAGCCAATGAAAATAGTGCAAGTACACCACTGGTTCTATGGCTTCTATGTAACTTGCGCATTCTCCTCTGTAATTTAGCACTAACCAGTTTCCAAAAGGTATTAATAATTTGTGTCAAAAGTATTTACAATATATATCTCTTATGCACTCCTTCTGAGATAATCATTCCTATACACCTGTGATGGCGAACCTATGGCACGCATGCCAGAGGTGGCACGCAGAGCCCTCTCTGCTGGCATGCGCGCTGTCGCCCCAGGTCAAATCTCTGTGACATTTCTTTTGTGAGCTTCTGTTTCCCTGCAAACAACGAAACAGAAGCTCACGAAAGAAAGAGATCTTACCTCTTGCCGCGCTGTCGGTGTTGGGATGCCCCGCCTCCTGCTGGCCGGCTGGTCTTCGGGTCTCTGCTGCGCATGCACATATCTGCACTCGCACATGTCCACGCATATCCACGTTCATGTGCATTCATGTGCATTCATGTGCGTTCACTTCTTTCAGTTTGGGCATGCGCGCATGCGCAGTTTGGGCACTCAGTGCCTAAAAGTTTCGCCATCACTGCTATATGCTATTCTCACCTGCACATGCTCCACTGAGGTACCATAAGAATTTTCTAATTTATTTTGGCACCAAGTCCCTCTATGACCGCCCCCCCCTTTCTTTCCCAAACCAGGTGGAAGGTAATTTTGTTAGTAGAATCAGGTGGAAGAAAAAGGGAATTTATTCACCTTTGGGGAAGATATCTTGATGTAGACAATAATAGGTGCTAATGAGGTCTTGGAGAGTTGAGCCGGATGATTAATGGTGTCTGCATCCAAGGCAACCAGTTGTAATGTTCGAGCCAATTCAAAGATGCGCTCTATCTCGCTCTGTACTTCAGCTGCCAAGGCAGAGAGCAAGCAGCAAAGAAGGAGAAGACAAGGTCAGCACTGCCATGGGAAAAAATAGCAGCAAGATTCAACTGCCCTGTGATAGTTCTAGAACAATCTTTCTCAACCTTGTTTGCTTCTGAAGAACTACACATTCCAATTATGGAATTCTGAGAAATGATATCAAACAAAAAGAAAACAACAGATTTGGGGATATCTTTACTGTTCCCTTCTGTAGCATCTGTTCAATGCATGAAATGTAATCAGTTATAATTATCCCACAACTCACTTATTTTCGCTGTTATATTTAGGCACCACAGCTATAGCGCCTATCATTGTGAGATTGTGGCAGATGATGCATTTGAAAAAAAGGATACACTTATTAAATCTGCCTATTTTATAGGACAAACATTAATTCTTTTCATTTCTGAATGATCAACAGTCAGTCTGATCCACTGACAGTTTGGTTTAAAGCCATCCCTCAAATGAAGAAAGTGAAGTAGCTCCTAGCCACAAGAAGCAAGTTTGAAGTATAAATAAGAAAGCTAAGTTTTGATTCACAAAGCCTGATCCAGTTTTAAATATTTCTATTTGTGTTTATTTTTTCTTTTAAGTTTTCAATTTAAGTCCAATAGTGTGGAACTCCCAAAATTTTCCAGGCGGCATGATCATTAATGAGAATTCTGGGAGTCAAAATCTACAAACCTGCAGGGTACCAAAATTGGAAATGGCAAATACAGGAAATGTCCAATAAATAAATAAATAGATAAATAAATAAATCTAAATATAGAATCTGTAACCTTTTACAACCAAGTGATTTCTCTAACAGTGTTAGAGCATTAAGTCTACTTAAAGATATGTCCCATTGAATTTAACTGATCTTCTCCCAAGTAAATATGCGCAGGGCTGCAACCAAAACATTAAGCATTGTTGCTGTCCTTATGTTGGGAAAAACATTCTTTTTTGGATTTGGTTTGACTCATTAAGATCTTAGGAAATGAATGAAAGTGAAAAATGAGACTGCATTTTTCACTTCCCAAACACAATTAAAAATCCAAAAAAAAAATGTTTTAAACATTTTAGCAAGAGTGAAGCATATTTATTGTTCTGGTTTTGGACACCTTCTGCCCCATTATCTTAAACGTATCTCCCACGCTGAACTTAAGCATGTCAAATTGGCACTTGGAAGGAACACTGGAGAACTTGTGAAGTTAAAGGTTACATACCCAAGACATCTGTATCAGGAGCACAGAAAGGAAGAGGATGCGCAGACACAAGGGAAGGAAAATTGTGGGAAGGGGGGGGGAGAGAAGAGTGAGTCGAAGTCATTGGGAAGCAGCAGAAGATGCCTACAAGTCTGATGAAGTCACAACATGGGGAGGGATTAAAAATAGAGAAGGCTGCTGACAAACCCAACTGCTTTCTCCTTTTTCAATTGTTGTTTGAGAAGGGACATTCTTCCTCATGCACAGAAGTGTATGTGATTTAGAATGCACCCTATAATACTTCTGATCAGGGGCGGGTTCCTAATTTTTTTACTACCACTCTGTGGGCGTGGCTTATTTTGTGGGTGTGGCTTTCCAGCCATGTGACTGGGTGGGCGTGTCTTCTTGGACTGCTGAAGGGAGGGGAACTGAGATAGGTCCTGCCACCCATTCCCCCTCTCCTCAGCAGCACAAGAAGCCTCAAATGTGCGAAAATGCCTAGGATCATCACCGTGCGTTCGTGGCTTCTCGGACTGCTGAAGGGAGGGGAATGGAGATAGCTCCTGCCGCCCGTTCTTTCAGCGTCTCATGTGCTCCCTCAGCCATCCTCCCCTGTTTGGACTCACTGTGGGGTAGGAAGGCAGCGCATGCGCAGTGCCGGAAGCTTGGCTTCTGGGCATGCACAGAAGAAAATTTTTAAAAATGTAATTTTTTTTAAAAAAATGGTGGTGCCCAGGCACCGGCAACCGACCGCACCGGTACTGTGACGTCACAAAGTGGCCGCTACCGGTGCTATAGAGTGGACCGCACTGGTAGGAACCCACCACTGCTTCTGATACCATTGTCCATGTTCTGCGTATTTTAGGGTGCCCCCACTTCCATTCCTGTATATAGACAAATTCATGTTGTTGTAGAGACCATCTCAATGCCCTGCTCAAGGATTGTGTCAAAGGGGTTCTGTCAGGGAGAGGGGGGGGGGGAAGAGACAACACTACAATTAAAAAAAAAAATCAAGTAGCATCCAGGAAAAAATATTCTCAACTGATACAGATTAGAGTTAGATAAGGCTTAGTTACCATGCAAAATGTTAGTGTAACGTGACCTGCCTTCTCTTCCCTCCCACGATTTCAACAGGAAAAAAAAAATCCTGAGAATTTTTTTAGATGAAAACAAAGATTTGAAGTTTTCTTTCAGGATCTCAACTTAGCCTTACCCAGACTGGAACGGGTACTGGAGCGCTCAATGATGGTGTGTTTGCTAGGATTGTTGAGGACTGAGCGCTTAGCCAGAGAGATATCAGCCGTCACACGTGTGATGGATATTCTGTAGAAGACACAGAGGGATGAATAGCTGAGGAAGCCAACTTCATTCGCCAGGTATTTCCCACCAGATCACTAGGATGTTTTTCTGGTATTAGAACCAGAAAAAGGAATCTAAATATCTGCCAATGGAAGTTTAATAATCTCAGCCCAACCAAACTGAAACTGGTTTCACTTCATGAATTAGGAAAGGAGTTTTTAACAAACCACAAAAAAAATCTAACTTCTTTCCATTTTTATTTCAAAAAGAAATGTCTAACCTTCAGCTCCTGGAAGAAAGAGGGGGAAATGTTTTGTAGTCAGTAAAATGCAGGAAAACTTGTAGAAATTCTGGAAGGCAGAAACTCTGTACCAACCCTCCCATATCTTATGACCTCTACTTGGATTTTTTTCCTGAAATCACATAGATGTGGCCATAAGATTTCCAGGTTTCCCCCAAGACCTCTCTTCCCCCCCCACAAGGTTCCTGCTCACACCTGCCATCAAATCGGCGTTTCAAGAAATCAAATAAGGCTTTCTGCATCATGTCTGTCACCTAGGAAGATAAAAGGGAAGGGGAGAAGAGGTATACAGTAGTTAGAATCCAAAAGGTTGTATATTTGCAAAGTATGATGGGTGCAAAGTTTTATGCTAGCATTTGATAAAAAATTGTCCAGTAGACTTTGGATGTAAAACTCTTGGATATGTTACAATTTAATTGCCAACTGATACAGTCTGCGTTCTCTGCATGAATGGATATCCTTTTGGGTTTAATAATTAGAACTAGAACTAAGGAGAAATTTCTTGACAGTTGGAACAATTAATCAGTGGAATGACTTGCCTCCAGAAGTTGTGGGTGCTCCAACATTGGAAGTTTTTAAGAAGAGATTGGACAATCATTTATCTGAAATGGTATAGGGTTTCCCATGCCTGAGCAGGGGGATGGACTAGAAGACCTCCAAGGTCCCTTCCAACTCTATTATTCTGTTATTCTGTAACTAGGTTCATATAGCAAAATGTGATTTGCATAACCATGTACAACTGCATTCATATAGAGCTGAGTCATAATGCTGCCCAAAATTATTTGGAATGGCAGTTTATAAATGTGATGGATGATATATAAGATGATAGACAGACAGACAGACAGACAGACAGATCTGTGAAAAGAAAACTGAAAATAAAACATTTTTTTTTATAAAAAAGATAGCATCTAGGATTCCATAGTTCAACCCTGAGCTGCATATATTCTCTTTTATTGGAAGAAAGGTTATTGTTAGGACACTGAATGTGAAAGCATATTAAGTATTTTACTTATAATAGGTCTATGTACTAAGTAACCCACAGTAATAAATCTATATTCTACTTAAACAATTTTATATACGATAGATAGGTATACATATAACTATAG
The DNA here is from genome assembly GCA_023053685.1 of Diadophis punctatus similis. NCBI lineage: Eukaryota > Metazoa > Chordata > Lepidosauria > Squamata > Dipsadidae > Diadophis > Diadophis punctatus. The sequence goes on along the minus strand of JALIGW010000009.1, from coordinate 19,815,213 downwards.
ATAAAATGTTTTATTTTGATTTGTTTTACTATTTGGGGAACTTGCTAAAGATCAGGTGTCAATTTGATGCTATTTTAAATGTAGAATTAAAGTGGTCTACCTTAATAAAAAAATAGATAGATAGATAGATAGATAGATAGATAGATAGATAGATAGATAGATAGATAGATAGATAGATAGATAGATAGATAGATGAGAGAGAGAGAGAGAGAGAGAGAGAGAGAGAGAGAGAGAGAGAGAGAGAGAGAGAGAGAGAGAGAGAGAGATAAATAGATAAATAGATAAATAGATAAATAGACAGACAACCATTTAATAAACACTGTAGTTAGCTTCATGCAAAATATTACTACAAAATCAAAACCAACATTCCTCTGTAATGATTTGACTTTTTATTTTGATTGATTCTGCTCAAGAAAGAGGAAGAGAGAATTATTAATCTAAATAAAAGTATTACAGTTTAGTTTTGTTTTTTTAATTGTTATGAGAATTCTCCTTTTTGTGGGAAAAGGAAAGTGTAAAACACTAAAAATGGGTTTAGATTGATAATGTAAAGATCAGGAAAATCAACTATATTAGAAAGAAAATAAGCGTGCCTGGGTAAACAATGGATAGGAACATCCACAATCTATTCTAAACATCTGATTGACAGCTTTGAAAGATCTTTCATCTTCCTATCTTAAATGGAGATTTCAAGATTCAATAGTGTTCTACTTTCCAACCATTTCTCCTGGAAAATAGTGTAAAGAGCCAGTGGGAAGGATGGAAAAATGATGTATAGAATCATGGGTCAAAATGGGAGCAAAGTTGAGATGAGCTACACTAAAATGAGGCGTCAGCTCTCACTCAAATGCATGGAAGGGAGTTGGATTGGAGTGACTTCTTTAGGGGTTGAGATTGTATTCAGCATTTGATGTTCCACACGAAACCACAAGTCAAAAAATGAGCAAAAATTGGACTGAGAGCACATTTGATTTCACTTCGTTTAAAGACTATATCTAATGATTTCCCAGTTCTGTTATAAATTAAACATTAGAATTAAACTTTTGGAGCTGCTCTGGGGACTTGTGAAAGCTTGTGAAAGCTACATACTATTCAACTGTTTCAGGAGATGTATCTCAAATTTGAACGATGAATTGGCAGATGAAAAAAATGTCTGATGGCCCTTTGGAAATGTTTCCAGCTTCCCGGTAAAGTAACCCAACTCCTCCATATTATTTTCCCCACATCACCGTTAATCCCACTTTCCACCCCACATGCTCTATGCCTCACCTCATATCCTTTCAAAGATGGGCCCACAAGAATGATCGGCCGCATAGAAGGAACCACATCATATGGCGGCACATGCTCTGTCTGAGGACAAAGAGGAATAAAATATTAGGTTTGCTCCTGATTACTTAACCCATGCTTTCAGATTCTCACAATCTCAATCTCTGTGGGGATCCCCAGGGCTTGGCACTCTCTCCATTCTGTTTAACATCTACATGAAGCTGCTGAATGAAGTAATCTGGTGGCATGGCATAAGGTATTATCAGTATGTTCATGGCACATAGCTTTATATCTCTGCCCTTGGCCAACCACATAATGCTATGGAAGTTCTTGGTGTCTGGAGGCTATTGGAATCTGGATGAGGAAAAATGGGCTTCAACTCAACCCTAGCAAGACTATGTGGTTCTGGGTTCAATGGTCACCAGGTCCTGAGGACTTTCCATTGCTTGTCCTGGATGAAAGCAGAACAGAAACAGTGTGCAATTTGGGAACCTCGTGGACTGGCAGCTCCTATTCAAAAAATAGGTGGTGGACATAACAGAAGGGCTTTGGATCACTTGATGTTGTGCATTACAAGTGGTCCTTGACTTATGGCCACAACTGAGCCCAGAATCTCAGTAATTAAATTTCTGGGTGTAGATAAATGAAAGTTGTTCTGTGTAATAAAGATATGAAAGGCAGGCAATAGCTCAACCATTTTGAATGTATCTGTAATGAATAATCATTGTATAATCACATGTATTCTTTTTCTGTATGTCAGCTATATTACACTGACCTGACAAGTTGTTTGTACCAAAAATTATGCTGAGAAAGGAGGGAATGTAAGAACAGGAAATGTTGACAGGATGTATCTGCTGGGAAGCACCTAAAAATCCTGGGAAAGGAAATGTGGGGACGTCAGCATGATTGGGGGCCTTCCAAAATGGGAGAAACCCAAAAGTATGAGGTATTGTGTTATGTAAGGGGGGAGGAACCAAGGTGGGATTTGTGAGATGTATAAAACCTGTAACCTGGAATATGGCCTCACCTCCTCCTCTGCCGTTGTTTCCGAAGCTGTGTACTCTGGGAGGAGCCGGTCCCTTGGCCAAGGAGTTTTTTTTATTATTCTATTTTATTTCTTAATAAATTGCTTTTTATTGTTCATCTGGTTTCCTGTTTCTATTTGACTTTTGGACTTTTCTAACACTGGGAAACCTTCACCTGATGTGATATTTTATAAACTTACTTACCGATTTTTGCTTCTGCTTGGCTATGTCCAGTGATCGCCATTAATGGTTGGGGTGGGGATAGGGATATGGGAATGGGAGGAGGGACAGGCAAGAGAAAAAACAAACAGGGCATGCGTGTTACTGACAGCTCACACTTGCAGAAGCGTAGGTAGGCACAGGAAGGGAAGGGAGAAAAAAAACCAGGGCCAAGAAAAACAGGATACTGGCTGTTTTTCAGTATCAGTAAATTTATCCTCGCACCCACTAGTGGTGTGGGGAACAACCTTCCATCAAGCGTCCAGTTTGATCTCTCTTCTCCTTACTCTCCTTGCTCATGGTAGCCCCATAGTACTAAAGAGCAATGGAAGAGTCCTTTTTCTCCTTAAGGCAAAGAACAAATTTTATCCCACTCCCTCCAGTTCCAGAACTCACACAAGCTAGAAGTTAAACCTCAAGTCCGACAATGGGATAGGATCATCATCATCATCTGTAAAGCCAGATAGCTGATATAGGGGCAAAGGTGCAGGATAAGCTTTGTCGTACATGCAACTCAATCTTCCAAGAGAGAAATTGCCAAAGAGGTGCTTTCTCAAACTATTTATACTTCCATCTGAAAAGCATTGAAAGATACTTCTGGAGAAAGGCAGCTAGTAGAGACAGAGTTAAGCACTCCCTTTCCTCTTCTTCATAGCAAAATATCATCCGGCTATTAATGTGACATGTAATTTAGTCTTCCAATACTTCCCAACCTGTATCTTGAATTGGTTTAACAATTAGGCTCCAGGTTATTTTCTTCCCCCTTTCTAAGGATGGCTCTGAATAGGCACATTTCATATTCAGAGGTATCAAAAGAAGAGAATATTTGTGTAGAACTGTACAGAATATTCAGTGTATAGAACAGAATGTATGGAACAGAATATCCATGAATATGGAATGCTCCAATAGCTTTTCCTCTCCAGATAAAAAGAACATTTGTAGTGCTGAATGTGCTCAAGAATATCTTGACCACATTCAGTGCTACTAATGTTTCTCTTTATCTGGAGAGGAAAAAGAATTAGAAATTCCATATTCATGCTTATTATGGAATGATTGTGACCGACAGGATGCCTTAACCCCATATTTATGTTACAGGGAACTGCAGAATTATTTCACCCATTTGCTATTAGAACATTCTGCTGATGGAATTTTCCTTGGGTGAGCAAATGGAGAATATATTCTAGTCCTATAATCAGCACAGGGAAACCCCATCATCTTAGGGAAGAGTGAATGGGACATGTCACTTGCACAGTGAAAAAATGGTTGGAATCTTGAATTTTCCATTTTCAAGGATTTATACAGGGGGGGGGGACTGAGAAAATAATTGGATGACTGAAATATTTCTTTCTTATCCTTCAATTATTTTATTCTCATGATATATAAAGCAGGGAGGAACAGGAGAAAGGATACATAATCTGTTGAATCCATCTTGCAACATGGTCTACACATGAGTATGAACTAGCTGCCAATACATCTTTTAGCTCATACACATGAAAAATAGGTGTGATCACTAGAACATACTGTTCTTATAAGACATATACATGTTACAAATGTTATGAACAGAACCTCTGCTTTTTTGCTGTCTAAGAGATTGTGCATTTAATATGCCACTTACTGTTTGAAGGCCATCATCATATTCATTCCTATAACTTACGCTCAGTATTGCCAGTGGATGATCAGTGACAAGATAAGCTCCCCAACATGCTTTGGTCACCTGTATCCTAGTCGCACAAGGCTTGACCTTGACAAAAACAGCCTATACACACAGGCAGGCATCTTATCATGACATAGCAAGCAGGTGCAAGTAAAGGCGCCATTACCTTCTTAAAGAAGGGGATGCGCTTGGTGGTAGAGGGAGGTGTGGTGACACTGCTAACACTAGTTTTAGGGGAGCGCTGGCTCTCATCGACTCCTGCCTCTTCCTCCTCCTCTAAATCAAGGGCATCTGGGTCATAAGCTAAATTAGTCAGTTCCAAGGTACCTGGGACAAGGATGAGGTGAAAAGGTATGAAAGGTTGAGGGGGGGGGGAGAGAAAGAAAAAAGAAGGCACCAAAGAACAATAACCAAACTGAGAAAAACTGAAAACAGCAGGAGGTAAAATAAATGAAAAGGAAAGACAAAATAAAGTAAAATAAAATAATCTAGAGAATGCAAGGAAGAAGAAATGGGGTAGAAATTCCAGTTTCCACAATGTGTTGTCCTCTGGCAGTGGCTTAAGCACAGACAGGTTCTGCTCATAAGTACTGACTTTTAGCCATGATGGCGAACCTATGGCACGTGTGCCAGAGGTGGCACGCAGAGCTCTGGTGCGTGCTTGCATGTGTACACATTCTGGTTTGGGCACTCAATGCTGAAAAGGTTCGCCATCACTGACTTATAGGGATGAAGTCCTGAAGAGGCAGGGCAACCTATACTATTTCACAAAAGGCAAGGACAATTGCAATTTTTTGTTACTTGCAAATGCAATTTTTTTAATTGTTAAGAGAGAGAAAAAGAATACCTAGCATCAGGGGTGAAATGCTCCCGGTTCAGGCGGACCAGTCGGTTGTCGTAGAGCCGATAGAGCCGATAGTGATCTCAGTGCGAAGCTTCCCCCACCCGCTTCCCCCACCCATCTGGACGCCGCCATTTGGGTTCTTTTACCCTCTGCGCATGCACAAAACGTTCTGCACATGCACAGAGGGTAAAAGAACTCAAATAGCAGCGTCCAGGCGGGTGGGGGAAGCCTCGCGCTGCGATCGCTATTGGCTCTATCGGCTCTACGACGACTGACTGGCCCGCCCGAACCGGGAGCATTTTACTCCTGCCTAGCATGCTAGAAAGTAGGCTGGGCTAGAATACATGTTGAAATGCATGTTATTGACTAGCATAAAAGCTTTTGAGTGGAAGTAGAGAGATAAATGTGGGGAATATTCGAATATAGAATACTCATGGAATCTCATTTTGCTGAATGCCTAACTTCACCCATAAGAGTCAAGTCATCCTGATGCTTCAGACTTTTCTCATTCTCAGTAAGGAGAGATGCAGGATTTTTCAGCTAGGATGAAAGTAGAAAAACCAGTGAGAGCCATTGTCTCTGGGAAGGAGAGGCCTTACCACTAGCAGGTGGGGTGGGTCTCCGGGGTCCTGTCACCACATCTCCCAGGCTGGAAGTGGAGTTGTCTCCTGATTTACTACAAGAGCAGAAACAAAGACAAACTATTAAAGTAAGATATGGAAAGATGAGGTTGTGGAAAAATCAGCTGTGGCATAGGAGAATCAGCATAAGAGCCAAGCTTGGCAACTTTTCTCAGTAGAAAATTAACTTCTTCATTCAGTTAAATTTTTGGATTTTTGGAAATACATTGCTGCAGGATAACATTACTTAATTGCCTATTTATGTCACTTGATAAGCTTCCCTTGGAAAACTACTACTTGAAACACAAGTTCCTCTGGTCCCCATCTTTTAAGTATATTCTGAAGTCAGGTGGCTCTCTAAATCTAATAACTGATAATATTTTTATGAAATTTCAGGCATATTTTGAGTATAGATATAAAACATTTGGTAACCATATTCATCTTCCAAGAAAGTTGCTCCCCTAATAATTAAAGTTTGCAGATTGCTAAAAAAATTCTTCATTAGAAAAAGGACTTGCAGGAAAATGGACCCACTAATTAAACGATTAGGAGTCATGAGAATTAAATCAATTTGAAACTAATGTAAACTGCTTTTTTACACATTGTAAGGAGAGATTATCTTTTGTATGTATTGAAGAGAGGGGTTGGATTATGTGAAATATTGTGCAGTGTCTCTTAAGATGTGTTATGGTTGCTGGATATTTTTACTGTTTTAACTTTGGTTGTGAGCCACTCGGAATTACAGCACATATGATGGGCAGCTATAGAATGGTTGAATGAATGTCCAAGGGATTTTAACATCCACAATGTACAATGAAGGTTAATGAGGCTAAAGATTAATGAGGTGCATGACAATTTTATTTCAGTTTCATTTTAGATTCAGTTTCCTGAAATACTTGATGGTAGAAGGAAAGATGAAATTGACACCAACCTTGTACTCTAAAGCAGTGATTGACAACATTTGCAGGCACCAGGTGCTACTATACAGTTTTGCGTAATGACATGGGTAACTAAACAATTTTTGAAAGATGGCCCCACACATGAGATTTCTGCAGACTCAGCTGCAAGATCTTGTTTAATTTCATTCAAGAATGAGGAAACCTCATAAGAACACTATATTTAATGAGATTTACCCCTCAAATGAGATATTGGTTATCATTGATGCCCAGAAGAGAAGAGATTTAAAAAAGGGGGGTAACAAGGCAGTTAGACCAGCACAATTTTGTCCTTTTGTACATACATTGATCTTGCATGCTTCTAAAAAGGGGTGAATTTGACTGCACTGTCCTGATTGGTCTCTTGCCTCTTTTGATCCCTTCCTGAAAATGCCATTATTGAAAATATTAATTTAAAAACAACAACATATCCTTATTTTGGAGTTTTGCAGCTGCTACTCACATAAGTTCCAAGTCCTTTTTTTTAACCCTGTTCTAAGGTTAAACAAACTATTTTTTCCTTAAAACTATATGAATCAATGTAGATTTTAAAATATGACTTAAAGAAATTTATTTTTGTTTAAACCAGTTTTCCTCAATCACTTTCCAACATCCTGAGTCAACCTGCCACTAGGACATACGAGGCCATTTTAAGGAAAACTAAGCTGTCTCATTGATGCAGAACATTTGGTTGTCCACCTTGTAGCAGATGCTAAATAGGACTTCCTAATGGCCAAAACAAAGGTAGTGTAGCCTCTTTCCTGTCCTCAGTTGTCTTCTTTTCCACTGTATTCTTCATTTCTGTTTTGTTAAAATGGATTGTTCAGACATATTTACATCATTTGCTCAATTATGCAGTTATCCAAATTATATAAATTGACACAAATGACATCATATGAATAATTTCATATTTATGTGATGGGGTTGGTGTTGTTGGAATAATAATGCTATGATTTGAGTGCATATATACATTCGGGTGACAGAGAAGCCCCCTGAGGATGAGTTCCAGCACAGTTGGAAGACTAAATCTCTGGTCCCGGTGACCGAACCAGATTGGATCCTATAAGATGTGTGGGTATGCCTGAGGAATTCTGGAAGTTTAAGCCCACACACCTTAAAATTGTCAAGTTTTAAAAACACTGATACATGAGATGTGTCTGACTTTCCCCCTGTGGCATCTGTAGTACTTTGTTCTCCAAAACCTTTGTCAGGCGATTTGAAATTAGTCTTGTCTACAGATGGAAAATCTAAAAGTTCAAGTAGCTCATATTCACCTGCAAGGATAAATGGTATGATAAATTAACTAAGATTGTCTCAGCCTTATCTCACTGCTATTTTTTAACCCCAACTCTGAATTCACATGTATATGTGTATATACTCTGCAGTTATAATTATAAAAATCACCCCTGTATTACGTCAAGCCAAGTATCCTTCCATGTGCTTTCCCACATGATTAAAAGCAGGAAATAGAACAGCTAGAAAAACACTAGGAACATTCCCTACCTTAATACCTTCAAAAAATTATTCTATTTTAGAATTCTGAGTGTCATGGATCCACCCATGGACCACTCTCTTGACGCGAGTTTAGAGGAGGAGGGTGAGTTTGAGTCGGCAGAGGAAAGTACAGAGCTGAGTGTTAGCTGAGTGTCAAGATTGGGGCTCAGAGAATGCTAGCCTAATGGAGCAGCCTCATCAGCAGTGGGTTGCTCCCGGTTCGGCCCGGTTCTCTGGACTGGTAGTGGCGGTGGCGGGAGGCTCCGCCAACCCGCCCAGGATGCTTCTGCACATGTGCAGAAGCTTCTGCGTATGTGCAGAAGAGCACGAACCAATAGCAAAACCATTTAGAACCCACCACTGAGCCTCAGCTATGTTGATCAGATATGTGACAGGCTAAGGCTCAGTAATTCGAACCACAGCTGCAGCAAGTTGGTCAGGAGACTCTAGGCGAGGACTGGAAGCAGCTACTGCCCCTTAGCAATGAGAAGGGGGTGGAGTACTCACCTCCTCCCGATCCAAGGACACATACAGTAGAGAGGAGACAGGCACAATGCTGGTCAGCTAGACTACTCGCAATGAGGCAACCTCGCCTCTCATGAAGGGCTGCAACAGTGTTGCCTACTTAATTCTGTCCTGAGGACTTGAGCCAGGGGTGAAATCCAGCAGGTTCTGACAGGTTCTGGAGAACCGCTAGTGGAAATTTTGAGTAGTTCAGAGAACTGGTAGCGGAAATTTTGAGTAGTTTGGAGAACCGGCAAATACCACCTCTGGCTGGCCCCCGAGTGGGGTGGGAATGGAGATTTTGCAGTATCCTTCCCCTGGAGTGGGGTGGGAATGGAGATTTTGCAGTATCCTTCCCCTGCCATGTCCACCAAGCCGCACCACGCCCACCAAGCCACGCCCACAGAAACAGTAGTAAAAAAAATTGGATTTCACCACTGATTTGAGCATTCAACTCATGAACGGCTTTCCTGGATATTATGTGTGCCCATTGGACTCAGTTACCCATTGATTCTAACCATGCTGAGCTCGGAATCCGGACCTGTGCAACAGGGGTGCTTTCTGAGGACCTGTTTGGGGATTTGAATAAGCACTTATAGACTCTTGCTGTATGTGCGTGTGTAGAACAGAGCAGCACACTGAATTGCTAAATTGCTAAAAGGCATTGAGATTGAGAACATTTCTGAAGTTCTCAGGTGTAGAACTTCCCTTGGCCTTTGATTCAGGGATGGGGTATTTGCAGACCTTCAGATATTCTTAGATTCCATTAACAGTACTTTCAGCTTCAGCTAACATAAGTCAGGAGTAACAGGTAGATATGGATATAATTAAAAAACAGTGAAATGCAACAGGTCTTGCTTGATCTGATAAAACACCAAGCACTTAGCTTTTCTAAAAACAAAACTTTTAAAATCAACCATAGGAGCACCAAGTTGCAGGGTAGTTCCTCCTTCTCCTTCATCCAGTCTCATCCTATCTCACCTGGAACTGAGCCGATGTTGTCTCATCTTTAGCTCCTGTTGCATCCTCATGTTCTCCAGTTTGACCGGGCTTGGGATGAAGCCCACTTCACAACCCTCTTTGACCAGACGTCCGATCCACCAATCATTGTTATATTTCTGAAGCAGAGAAGACAAAAACAAATATATATATAACACATAAAATGTATGAGGTGGAAAAGAGAGAGGAAAGCCATTCTGGGTTGCTGTTTGTTACCTATTGATAAATACTAATGGTTTTCAAGTTTTCATATAATAAATCCCACTAATCACTCTGGGTCTCCCCTTAGCTAAAAATAAAATGCCTACTTTGTTCCACAAGGAGTGTGTGTGTGTGTGTGTGTGTGTGTGTGTGTGTGTTTACAGAACTCTCTTTCTCTATTGATCAAGTACCATAAGTTTTAAGAACATAAAAGATGCATTAATACTATTAATTATATTGACAACTATAAATGGGAGCTAATGGGGTTAAAGCAGCATTTCCCACTGTGGGAGCAATTTTATGTACAGTAAGCCCAGATGAAAAATATTTTCAAATAATGAAAAGGAGGGAGGGGGTGGGAAAGATACATTGGTCATGTTTAATATGTCAAACCCCTTGTAATTTTCTTAAGTCCCGTGTACAAGAATCTCTGCCAAATTATTCCCTCTCTTTGCCTTGGCATGCTGTATGGGAGACGGATGCCTCTGCTTCACTTCACTCTCTTTTTCTGTTTCCTGATTTAAGGGTGGGAGTCATGCCCCACCCAGATTATTACTACTGTAGATAGAATAGAATAGAATAGAATAGAATAGAATAGAATAGAATAGAATAGAATAGAATAGAATAGAATAGAATAGAATAGAATAGAATAGAATAGAATAGAATAGAATTCTTTATTGGCCAAGTGTGATTGGACACACAAGGAATTTGTCTTTGGTGCATATGCTCTCAGTGTACATAAAAGAAAACATACATTTGTCAAGAATCATGAGGTACAACATTTAATGATTGTCATAGGGTTCAAATAAACAATCAGGAAACAATCAATATTAATATAAATCGTAAGGATACAAGCAACAAGTTACAGTCATACAGTCTTAAGTGGGAGGAGATGGGTGATAGGAACGATGAGAAAAACTAACAGTAATAGTAATGCAGCCTTAGTGAATAGTTTGATAGCAGTGAGGGAATTATTTGTTTAGCAGAGTCATGGCATTTGGGGAAAAACTGTTCTTGTGTCTAGTTGTCTTGGTGTGCAGTGCTCTATAGTGACGTTTTGAGGGTAGGAGTTGAAATAATTTATGTCCAGGATGCAAGGGGTCCGTAAATATTTTAATGGCCCTCTTTTTGACTCATGCAGTATACAGGTCCTCAATGGAAGGCAGGTTGGCGTAATTGTTTTTTCTGCAGTTCTGATTATCCTCTGAAGTCTGTGTCTGTCTTGTTGGGTTGCAGAACCGAACCAGACAGTTACAGAGGTGCAGATGACCAGTAGTAACAGTTCCCTTGGTTAAGAAACACTGCTCTGTACATTTTAAAAACCTTGGGATTGAGGTGAGCCCTTACATTTCCCCATCAGATTGTTTCTGCTGCCTCATCTGGGTGTCTTACCTCTTTGATATGAAGGAAGTCTTTGGGTTCAAAACAAATAGACATGCCTTGGACTGGCACATCATCATTGGGAGAAGGATTATAGCCCACATTTGTCCTCACAGCAAATGCTACCGGCTTGGTCTACAAAACAACAAGCAAAAACACATCGATGAAGAAGCAGAGATTAGATGACCAAAAGCCTATAGATCCAGAAGTTACTGTCTAACATGGAGAAGAAATTATGCAACTTCTCAGTTTAAAAACAAATACACAAAATCATTTATTTATCCATATAAGAGGAAGACGTTGTCATGAGTGAATTATTTCTAGTTTTTATAGCAGCAAAGAGCTCAGAGGACTGAATGACACAAATAAATTTTCTGAGATCAAGAAGATCAAAAACGGCTACCTCAGTAGTCTTTGTGGCATAGAAATGTAATCCTCAAACTAACCTTGCACATCTCTCAGTCTAGTACCCTGTTTTCCCCAAAATAAGACATCCCCTGATAATAAGCCCAATTGGGCTTTTGAGTGCATGGCAATAAGGCCAAGCGCTTATTTCAAGGTTCAAAAAAATATAAGACAGGGTCTTATTTTCGTGGAAACACGGTATCTATGTCACTCTTCTTCAATCTTGGCAACTTTAAGATGAGTGAACATCAGCTTCCAGAATTCCCTAGCCTTCCTTCTCAATGTAAGCTCACCTCAGGTGATGGGCTCTAATTTGTGGTGAGAAGTACCTGTCATTTCCTCAGTTTGCCTCAGAGGAAAGACAGAAGGGGGTGTAAGAGAGAACATATTTTTCCCATTCATTTCTGGTATCACTCCTTGTTTGCTTCAGCCACACTCACTACCTACCAGAGGTGGGTTTCAGCAGGTTCTGACCAGTTCTGGAGAACCGGCAGTGGAAATTTTGAGTAGTTCGGAGAACCAGTAAATACCACCTCTGACTGGCCCCGCCCAGGGGCGAGTTGCTTACTTACCGATACCGGTGCGCTGCGCGTGCATCTCCACATTTCGCTATGCGCGTGTGCCCTCTTGTGCAATTTCGGTGAGATTTTGCTTCTGTGCATGCGCGGAAGCAAAATCTCACCAAAATCTTGCGAGGGGACGCGTGTGTGTGTGCGATTTTGGCAAGATTTTGCTTCTGTGCATGCACGGAAGCAAAATCTCGCCAAAATCTCACGTTCCCTAAAAATCCTTTAAAAAAGATGGCGACACGCGCGACTGTCCGGTGAAGACGGTACCGGAGCAGTCGCGCGCAAATTGCATAATCGGCGGGTCTGTACCGGAGCTGCGCACTCGACCGCACTGGTAGGAACCCACCCCTGGCCCCGCCCCCATCTATTCTCTGACTCCCGAGTCCCAGCTGATCTGGAGGAAATGGGGATTTTGCAGTAACCTTCCTCTGGAGTGGGGAGGGAATGGAGATTTTATAGTATCCTTCCCCTGGAGTGGGGTGGGAATGGAGATTTTACAGTATCTTTCCCCTGCCACGCCCACCAAGGTACGCCCACCAAGGCATGCCCACAGAACCGATAGTAAAAAAATTGAATCCCACCACTGCTACCTACGTATATCTCTCCAGTAGGTTACCTTTGAGGAAAAGTGCCCCTTGTCTGATAAAAATTAACTGTTATGCTGTCCTTCCTCATGACTTGTAAAAGTAGCCTAAATTACTAAAGTCATTAAAATATACATTATTGTTATTATTATGGTTTGTCACATGGTATGCCAAATGTTCAGATTGGATTTAGCATTTTAGTCCTTCTCAAGAACCTAAAATAGGCAGATGTTGATGTTTGATGGTGTTAAAGGTATCATCACAGCATATTTATAATAATTATTGAAGAAATAGAAGGGCTAATTCTGGCTGTACAAGACCAAGCCTTAAGAACAAATGTGTATAAAGCCAGAATTGAGAAGACAGCAACATTCAGCAAATGCTACCTGTGCAAAGAAGCCAGAAAAAAAAACAGTAGACCATCTAGTTATAACAGCTGCTGCAAGAGGATCACACAGTCTGAGTAGAAACAACTGCATGACAAAATAGCAACAATGATGAATCAGAATATCTTCAAGAAATACCATTTGCCTACATGTAAAAACAGGTGAGATCATAAAACAGACAAAATAATAAAAAATGAAGAAGCTAAAGTGCTCTTGAACTTTATAATTCAAACAGACAGACAAGCACCTGCCACATAACACAGAAACTTAACAATTATCAAAAAGAAAGACAAAAAAATCCGGATAGTGAACATTGCACTACCTGGAGATAGCAAAATACAGGAGGTCCTCAACTTACAACAGAATCATGGTTCATAGTTACAATGCCCTCAGAAAAAATAATTTACTACCTGTCCTCACAATTATGACCATCTCACCATCCCTACCAATACATTATTATAATTGCTTGGCAATTAATTCATATTTATGACTGGTTGCAGCATCCAAGTTGTAACCTTCACAGCCAGTTTCTGGCAAAAAAAAGGCAAATTGGAAGTTAGATTTGCACAACAACCATATGATTTGTTTAATAACCGGAGTGATTTACTTTGTGAGCACTATAAAAATGATTGTAAAATTGGGTTTGGTTACATGATGACTCAATTAATGACTGCACCAACTTAACAATAGAAATTCCAGGCCCAAGTATGCATGGGTGGGTTCTGGATTCTCCCGCTGCAGGTTTGCTTAGGGACACACTGCATAGGGGGGTGTTGCATGCACACATGCGCAGTACTTAAAAAAATCTTCTGCGCATGTGCAGAAGCAAAAAACAAGATGGTGGAGAATCGGCTTGGGGGCATGGCAGGCCTGGGTTGCTGCCGGTTCTAGCGACCCAGGCCGCCAAGTTACTACTGTTTCTATAGAACTGGTCGGAACCGGGAGGAACCCACCTCTGCAAGTATGGTTGCAAACCAAGGACTACCTGTAGAAGAGAAAGAACTGGAGAAAAATCAGGAAATACAAAGACCTGCAAATAGAAATAGAATGTCTGTGGCAAAAGAAAGCAAGATAGTATCAATAGAAATAAGCTCTTTGAGTGCAATCTCAAAATACCTGTAGCACCACTTGAACATCATTGGTATCGATCAAATCACCCTCAGTCAATTGCAAAAGACAGCTTTACTTGCAATAGCTTACATCCCACAACGATACCTCTAATACCATGAAACAATGTCTGCCTGTCCCAAGCCCTTGGGAAGAACTTGATAGATAAAAATGCCAAATCCAGTTTAAACATCTGGCTGACTGTCACCAATAATAATAGCTAACTAGTACAATAAGCTATATTGGTGTGTAGAATATCGACGGGACAGAACTTTTTAGGAACCTTCCCAACTTTCTTGCAGTTGTTTTGATTATTTGATACATTTCCAGATATTTTTCCTCACTTTTTTGTTTTGTTATTTGGTGAACTTTGGCAAAGTGTTATTTTATCAGCAATGCTAATAATCGGGGTTGGACTAGATGACCTGCAAGGTCCCTTCCGACTCTGTTAATCTGTTAATCCTTTTGAATCACGAGAAGTGGTGGTGGTGGGTGTTATATACATATTGTTCCACATTTTAAAACTTAATTGTTTTTGCATCTGCTTTTTCATATTGTTAATTAGTTTGATGCTACATAAAAATGAAAACAACTCTTCAGCTCTCCTCATCCCAGAGGCCAACTAGCAAAAGAAGCAGGTAAAAAAGTACGCCATCATTCCTAGTACAAAGCACACCTGATGCCAACGCTTTTCAGACCCCTATGAGGGCCCCAGGGTTAATCTGAAACTGTAGTCAACAAAGAGCTACAAAACCTGCTGAGAGAAGCAAAGGATGAAGCTTTTGGCTTGAAGCCCAAGCAGAAAGCTAGGAATGTTCTGGGTGCCAACCACTCCTACTCAGTTCTGCCTCTTGGTTCATCTGGCAGCAAGAAGGCTGGACCAGATCCCAGATGCCTAAATGCTTCTAGACATCCTAATTGCAAGAAGGAAGCAACAGGATCCGCCAAAAGCTGAAACAGAGGGAGACTGAGAGGTTTCATTAGCTAATTGCATTTGTCAAAATCACAAAGCTTCAGCCAAAAGGAGCCTCCTTTTCAGAAATGTGATGGTTAACAATAAGGATACAAATACCTGCTGTTAGAGCAAGGCCCTAACAGAAATCTGTTGGAAAGACTGGCATCAGATTGGAGAAGCTGCATAGGCAAGTACTGGTACTGATTAGTGTTTTTCAAACTTGGCAACTTTAAGATATGTGGACTTCAATTCCCAGAAGCATGTTGGCTTGGGAATTCTGGGAGTTGAAGTCCACACATTTTAAAAGTTGCCAACTTGAAAAACATTGTTGTAAATCGTATTTTCCTTTGATCCAATTAAACTGGTTGCTTCTTTCTTCCTTAATATTGTTTCACTATTTGTTTGGTTTAAAAACAACAGTACAGTAACAAATAGTATAGAGAATAGCAGGGAGGAAAGAAGACACATGTCAGATCTTACTCATTGTTTGAGTTTTATTTATTTTTTCCAAAAATAAGTACTGTAAATATAGTCTTCCAATCCCTGTTTTAAGGGATGCTAATGATATATCAACTTAATGGCTTTCTTTAATACTTCTCAGGCTACTTTCTGTAGTTATTGTGAGCAGGATCTGCTATTCATGGCTGGTGCTTGGAAAATAGCAACTGTGAAATACCTGTGGTGAACAGGTGCTGAGACAAGACTTGGGACTGTGCCAATCTGCAGAAAGGTTCATATTTTTTGTAGCATTGCTTTAGCCAGTTCAATTAATAAGAAATATTACAAAAGCTATTCATCCACTTCCTGAATTGCTAAAGCGTCACCATGCCATTAGCCAAATTAATTTGCAGATGAGTGGCCAGCCAGGAATTTGTAGCGATAAATGGGATGACGCCAATTGCAAAGAATATGGAGTCTGCCTAGATTTGGGCCAATCTCTTTGAAGTGGAGGTAGAAGACCCAGGCATCATATCTAAACTTGAGATTACTATGAAAATCTGTAATTGAACAAATCTTTTGGAAATTCAAAGTGGCATATCACTTCATTTTATCTCCATAGCCCTGAGAGAGAATGATTGATTCAAAATCATTTAGTAACATCTTTGTTGAGTAAAAGCATGAACTTGGCTTTCCCAAGTTTCAATCCAACATCTTTATCACTACATAACACTGGTTCAATAGTATATTAGTTTGCTAAAAAAAAGGACTATTTAGATAAGAAAATAAACAATCTGCAGAAATGTAAGGCTGGGATAAACAAGGGAGTTAAAAAGCAAAACAACTGAAGGCAAGATATCCAAATAGTATCACAGAAAATATAATCTTCATGATCTTTCTATCAGTTAGATACAAAATGTAGATGGTATCTTCATTTTGTTACCTATTTTAATATATTCTTAGCTTGCTTTCAAATGCTGTTTGCAAAAACAAACAAACAAAATGGACTGGTTAAGCACGTGAGAAAGGAAGAGAATGACTCTGATAAA
Source organism: Diadophis punctatus similis (assembly GCA_023053685.1). Classification (NCBI taxonomy): domain Eukaryota; kingdom Metazoa; phylum Chordata; class Lepidosauria; order Squamata; family Dipsadidae; genus Diadophis; species Diadophis punctatus. Next base: position 19,798,579 of record JALIGW010000009.1, on the reverse strand, counting down.
AGTAAAGAAGTGCTTTCCCCACTCTACAAAATAGGGGAGGCAATTAAAAAAAAAGTTGAACCTACAACATTTGTCCCATCTACCACTTCCTGCAGTTCTGTGATGCAGCCCTCCGATTTACTCCTTTAGGAACATACATTTTAATACAAGAAAGGTTGCTTGTTTCAGATCAGCAAGATGGTGACCACCAGAAATGCCTCCAATGTCACAAGGTGTATGAGAAAGCTAGCTTTCAAGGAAAATCACAACATATGTTTTGGAAAAGAACGGGCTTACAGGGCATCATGAGGAAGACCTACAAGCTTTTCTAAATTCTAGGCAATAATATATCAGATCCTTGAGTTGCATGGAATCTTTCATCTGGGTGAATCATTTGGATGATTTAGTGCAGTTTATTATGTCATAAAATAAAGCGTCAATATAATTCTGAAAAAAAATGAATAAGCCCTGAGTAATAATCCAGATCCTGATGTCCTACTAAAAATCAGATGATGGGTTCTTTATAAGATAGGCTGGATCTTGTTTACTTGCTATATAGTGATATAGCTACAGAGCCCTTTTGGAGTCGTTATATGAATGGCTTGGTTTTACAAGAATTACGACACGTTAACATGGGATAATGGGACAACAATTTGGGATCATATCCTAAAACAATGGCTGGATCCATGCACTGAACCATGAATGCCTCCAACTATTTTAATTGAATGTAGTGAACTGAGCCAATCCAGCCTTGAGGCATTTTTGTGCCTGCCTCAATTGGTTTGGAATTTTTCTGAAGTCTAACCAAGGAACTGATCATCCAACCAAATGGAAGTTTGTAGTGATTTGCACATGCCTCAGAGTCCAGAAAGTAGCTATTCTTTCAGGTCGTCTGCACAATACATTCCAGGGGGAAAAGGTATAATTCCAATTGCATAAAATCAGGGGAGGAGAGAAGACTGCATAACTGTAGGGGGGACATTTCCAAAAAAGCACCTCACATAAACTTCATTTTTTTTATACCTTTATATAGTCCCATACCTGGGGAAATGATCAAGAAACAAGTTGGAAAAGCAATCCTAACAGTCTGGCCATTCTTTGGATGGATAATATTTGATAAAGTCAAGTGAAGTATATAGCTACCTTGCATTAATCAGAAAATTGGATACTCCATACGAAAGCAAAAAAAAGTACCCAAAGCCCTGATAGAGTAAATCATAGAATGACAGAATTATGGAGCTGGAAGGGACAATGGAGATAATCTAATCCGACCTACTGTAATTTGCAGGAAAATCTTTTAAGGCATTGTTAAGAAGGAACTGTGCAGACTATTCTTGCTGTCCAGACTGTTCTTAAAAACTTCCAGAGAAGGAGATTGCACAATCTCCATAGGCATATTATGCCACTGCTATATAGATATTACCTTCAGGAAGTTTCCCATAGTAGTTAAATAAAATCCAGGTAACTGCAACTTGTACTCATTATTTATGACCATAATTTCTGCAGTAATGGGACTCAATGTCTCCCTTTCATATATTTGCACTTGACGTCTTCCCTCCCTTCTTCTCTCCAGATTAGCAATAGCAATAGCACTTAGATTTATATACCGCTTCATAGTGCTTTACAGCCCTCTCTAAGCGGTTTACAGAGTTCAGCATATTGCCCCCAACAATCTGGGTCCTCATTTTACTGACCTCGGAAGGATGGAAGGCTGAGTCAACCTTGAGCCGGTGAGATTTGAACAGCTGAACTGCTGAACTAGCAGTCGGCTGAAGTAGCCTGCAGTGCTGCACTTTAACCACTGCGCCACCTCGGCTCTTGATTGAACCTCCCAAGTTCCTTCAGCCTGTCCTCATATGGCATGTCCTCAAATCCCTGTTTCATATTTCCCACCTTGGAGAGGGTTATTTGATCATCCCATAGCAGAGACATGAGTTAACTTTTAATGAAAAACAAACAATTATTTTGAGAACTGCTACAGTAGTGCAGAGATTAATATATTTGAGGAAAGTATTGTTCAGTGTAAATAGAAAACCAAGGTGCGTCTGGTATTTACAACCTGACAGCTTGATGCCATCTTTTTTCCCTTTAAAAGATAATAATTTCCTTAAAAAATTCTTTTTAAAAACCCAAGAGGAACAATTTAAAGTCACAACTGGTCAACTGTTAAAAACATTTGAAAAATCAGTAAGCCAAAGGTGAGTAAAAAGAACCAGAATGCACCAAGCTATTAAAAATTGTAACAACCATATATGCCTTCTCACAATAAAGAAGACATCTAAAATATTTCAGATGCTTTTTGTCTTGCTTTATCTATTATCCATCCATCCATTCTTGTGGAGGGAGACGTGTTGTTCCAAAAGGCAACGCCACAACAAAAACTGGGTCCCATTAGATGGATTGTTTGATGAAGAGGACTAGAAGCATGACTACTCTGCTGGATTTTGTGAAAAGGACAAACATAATCAGAATCTGTCAGAGTTCAGTAGTCTTGAAAATAATCTGCCTTGTTCCATAAAGGGTTTAATAAATGATAACCAGCATCTTGAATTGCACCTGGAGGCTTACATAAAACCATTGTGGCTTGCAAAATAGTGATGCAACAAGTGGGACATCCATAACTATTTGTGCTGTTGCATTCTGGAACAATTGTAGTTTCCGAAAAACGTAGTCCTACATAGAACATGTTGCAATAGTTGAAGCATGAATGATCGAGGCATGAATGACGATACACGGGGCCTCATGATCCTGGAGTGGGTGTAATGGATGCACAAAAAGGAAGGCTTTGAGGGACTAAGTTCCATAACTTAGAAGCCATTGCTGAAAAACTATTTGCCTGTTAGCTACCACCCTAATTTAATTAGATAGGGATATCTAAACTGTGTTCAAATAACATGGAATGTGGTTCATGAATTACGGTAATCCAATTTTTGGATTTGCACAATATATTGAACCATCTATTGACCAAATGGTCTGCATTTATAAAACATGCTAAAAACAAAACAAAGTAATCAACAGTCAAACTAACCAAATTTAATATGTTATATGAAAGCAGTTGATAGATTTGTAACTTAACTTGGTCGAGTATGTTGCATGAACACAGACGGTTCTCTGAAACTAATTTTTCAAAGCATATTAGCCTTTTCCACCAAAAAGATCAAGTGAGTGAAATAAGTTAAAATATAATAAGTTAATGTAGCTTACAATGGGACAATGTGGATGCCTATTATTTTAGTTCTCTGCAGACATCTGTAAACTAATCTGAGGAGATAACTTGAGCATCTGGAAGCTGAATTGAATCTAAAATATTCCCAAGGTAATGCATATGCTCTAGATAAGCAGAACTAAAGGGATAAGAATGGAGATTTAATTTGTGGAGGGAAATAGCTGCTACAGCATATAGCCACTTAAATCTGACATGCCCTTCAATACTCCAATCAAATCATCATCTCTAATGCAGTGACAGATATAGCACCATTTAATTTATTGATGCACAAAGTGATTGCCACATTTATATTGGTGATCTGAACTACCTTGTTTCTTGACAAATGAGACAAGAGCTTTTAATAAACCAAAAACACTATAACTGCTTGAAGTCCTCCAGATGTTTTGGATTACAATTTCCATCACCTTCATCCAGGAAGACAAAAAGTCAAAGGAAATGGAAGTTATAATCCTAAACTTCTGAAGAATGGCGACTTGGGAAACACTTGCTTATATACTGTATGTGACCAAGGATCCTTCCAGTTGGATAGCACCTAAAGCTAACTATTTATATCAGATCCTCTTTACTTTCTTCTTGTTAAAAGAGGGTGAAAGCACAGATGGGTTACTTTTATCATAATCCAAACTACACAAGAAAGCTGTTTAGCCAACCCAAGATATAATGTAGATCACTACAAACCTCCTCCTGCAGGCTGAAATTTCAAGTACAACAAAAGATTAATTTACAATGCAGAGTCTCTGCAAAAATTAATGATATAAAAAAGAAGGAATTCTTGCTGAAAACTATTTTGAGTCAGAAGAGACATTGGTCTTTAATGAAGTAAAGAAATACAATTTTCATCTAGTAATCAGGCAGCAAGACTGTTTAAATTAGTAAAGCTTTAATACAAGAAGTTTGATTCATAATATTTCTGCCCCTGGATCAAACCTGCCATTCTGAACTGCTCCATTTTTAAACGCAGGGCAAAATTGGTGTCCTTTGCTGTAAGGAAGTTTTTCCTCTGAGAAAGTTACATAATATTACAGAACAGAACAGTAAATTCTGTTCTGCTCTGTTTGCAAAAACAATTTCCTATCAGATATACAGTATATCGATCCTAGAAAACAGGGGAGAGATTGAAAAATGTTAGCAACCAGTTCTCTGCCCAGTTACTGGGTGGGCATGGCCATGGGGGCATGGCCTACTCAGCCTCCTGCACCATGGTGGGGTGGTGGTGGCGTTTTCACCCTCCCCAGGCTCCAGAGGCTTTTCTCAAGCCTCCGGGAGGGTGAAAACGGCCTCCCCGGGCTCCAGAGGCCCTCTGGGCCTACTGGAAGTACCAGAGGTGCAGAAATGGGCCTGTTTCCAGACTTCCGGATTTCTGGTACTTCCGGTAGGCCCATTTTTCACCCTCCCAGAATCTCTGCGCAAGCCCTGTACTTACCTAGCATCCAAAACTGGCCGCGTGGAGATTCCTGGGAGAGGTGAGGTGGGGTGGGGTGGGTGGGGTCAGCCAGCCCTTGCAACTACCGGTTTGGCGAACCAGATGTAAATTAACATCCGGTTCACCCGAACCAATCCGAACTGGCTGAATCCCACTCCTGCTAGAAAAGGAATATTAAGAATTCAGGAAAAGCAGTCTCTCCTTCCATGAAGAAAAGTGGAAAGAGACATATTACTTTCTAGAGAAACATTTCTGCTCTGGTATAATTTCTCAGACAGCAGGAGGTGTGCATTTGTGATGATACTTTTGACATGAATATAAGCTATATTTTACAACAAGACTTAGTAGATGTAATAGAAGCTGTCTTGGTTTGTCCATCTGATGCAAAGAAAAAAAAACTTAGTTCACTACGATTAGGTGTAACTTTTGTTTCTCTCATTCATAAAGTGAAGGAAACATAGTTTGATCTTCATGGAAACTTCTGCTTTCCTGTTGTTCACATATTGCATTGCAGTCTCTTGAAACGAAAAGATGGTATATTTGCCTCCCAGTCTAAAGCCAGATAAGCAGGTGACTTTGCAACAGGACATCTTCTGAATCCTAACTCTCTTAACTCTGCAGGAAGAACATACTTACCTTGGCTTTCTCCAGCTGTGCCAATGCTTGACGCTCTGCTTCTTTGCGCAGGGCTTCACGGTCTTCCTCCAGGGACACATCAGAATCAGATGGGCGACTGGTATAGGACTCAGCAGAACCCTGAAAATGAGTGAGGAAATGAAAAAAAGGTGAAGTCAAGCCCCTGATGCTTGCCTGGGCAAGGAAAAGGCACTAGTGATGTAATAGAGCTGTTTTCAATACTAGTCAAGCACAAAAGGACACCAGATGTCGCCTGAAAGAGATGCTGTCTACTGCGTAATACCCAAATAATGGCCTATAACCCAATTAATGTGATTGCATTGTATATTTCCAGAACACTGGTAAAGAGCCTTGACTGAGCTCCTGGCTGACTGGATTAAGTATGCTGTATGAAAAATAAAGCATGAAGTTCTACCACAGAGGAATCATGCCTCTGGTCCCCAGGCAATTATTTGTTGCCAATAGCGAACGGATGTTGGTATAGTTCAAAATGCAAAAAAGGTCTAGTTTCTGGGCACCCTTCCCCTCCTTTTCCCATATAATTTCCCCTTCTCAAAAAAGGAGAAAGTGGGAAAATGCAGATTATCCAGCTGTGCAGGGATGAGATTGCTTCTTTAGAGCAGAGGTCTCCAACCTTGACAACTTTATGAGGTGTGGACTTCAAATCCCAGAATTCCTCAGCCAGCCATGCTGGCTGAGGAATTCTGGGAATTGAAGTCCACACCTCATAAAGTTGCCAAGGTTGGAGACCTCTGCTTTAGAGCACTGGAAACAACCTGTAGCCCCCAAGTCATCCAGAAATTGAGCAGCTCCATCTGGAGGGAGGTTCCAAGATCAAAATAAACATGTTTGGAAGTCACTATTGTGGAAGACAAGGGAGATGGATTAAATATGGATGGATTAAATATGATAGAGTTAATAGATTAAAACAAACCTTGTACTTAGTTTTACATTCAATTTTGCTCTAGAGACAGTTTAACCTACCTCTTATTTAAAGATTTTTTGAAGAGACCACTCAATTGTTACATAGAAATTTATTCTGAAGGGCCTAATAAATTTGCCTCTCTTAGAACAACTAAGTAACTTACAGTACTCAATTTTAACAATTGTTTTTACTGAGCAATTTCTTTTGACAGTATTCATCTCTCAGAATTGATACTTGTTATTTTAAAGACTAATCATATTTATATGTCATACTTAGATTTTATTGCTTTCCTGCAACTTGTAAAGGTCAGTGGACTATGTTCAGTAAAGGATTACTTTGATTACTATTGATTTACATTCAGAAAAATGAGAAAATGTACCATCTGGTCTTGAAAATACCTGATTGGATTCCTCCTTTTCTTATGATTTGATCCTACTCATGTTTCCTTTAAAAGAAGACCATTCAGTTTAGTTGTCTTCTTTTCTAAGTTAATTTTATTTGTGTATCTGATCATTTTCTGCAGAAAATGGCAGTCCTCTACGTACAATCACAATTGATCCAAAATTTATGTTGCTAAGTGAAACCGTTGTTAGGTTTTGCCCTGTTTTATTACCTTTCTTGCCACAATTGTTAAGTTAATAAGGTGGTTGTTAAGTGACATTGACTGATGGTTGCAAAAGGTAATCACATGATACAGTGGTGGGTTCCTTCCGGAGCTGTCCGGTGCGTAGCTCCGGTAGGAAGCGTCCAATTGCGCAATTTGCACGCGACCGCTCTGGAGCCATCTTCGCCGGTCTGTCGCGTGCGTCACCATATTTTTCTGAGAATTTTTGGGCGATTTTACTTTTGTGCCTGCACAAAAGCAAAATCGCGCCAAAATCTTGCGCGAGGACGCGAAAGTGTGTGAGATTTCAGCAAGATTTTGCTTCCGCGCATGCGTAGAAGCAAAATCACGCGAGGGGGCGTGGAGATGCGCGCACAGCGCACCGGCACCAGTAAGCGAGCAAACCGCCCCTGACATGATACTGCAAACGTCTTAAATATGAGTCAGTTGCCATAAGGATGCTGCAGCAGTCATAAGTGTCAAAATTGTCATGTCACTTTTTTAAGTGCTATTGTAACTTTGCACAGTTACTAAATGAACTGTTGTAAGTTGAAGACTACCTATATCCCAGATGTGATGCATTTAGGTATGTCCATATTCCCATATTGGTTGTTACACGCAAACAAACTATCTTCCTGCTAAGTCTTTTCTGAACACACAAGTAGTAATTATCTTGTCTTTTTTCAGGGCTTTTTGGAGGAAATAATGTTTTTCTCCTGATGAACAGATAATTAATGCTCCTGACAATTCTTGAATAGCGGTCACTTGACTGGAGAGAGTCTGAGGGGCTGAAATGCCAATGTTAATTAGCAGCCCCCCAGGAAGCTTAGTTGAGAAGGCAGAATTTCTGCAAAAGCTGATGTGAGGAAAAGCTCTCAAAGGAGTGAGAACTCTCCAGGCAGTTGCCAATCAAGTAGTAAGAGGGAAGGAATGGGGGTGCTTATTTAAACCCAATTGTATACAGATAATTTTTTAGTTTGCCTATTAAGGTAGCTCTGTGGGAATTTGATTGCTTTTGGGAAAATGTTTCCAACTCCAAGAGGATATATTTCCATTATTTAAGCCCAAGGTTTCCTACAGATTGCCCATTATTGTCACTGTTTGCAAACATAAGGGAGGTTCCCACCAAATGCAGTGCCAAGAAAACAGAAGCTACAAGGAGACCAAAGGGCTTCTCTAGCTGATTGGGCAATTGAAAAAAGCAGGCCATTCTTCAAGCTAAAGGAGTGCAGCCATTTCCTATAAGGAGAAGGAGACTGGACAGCTGAATTTTCCAAAAAAAACCAAAAAGCTGAAAGTAGAAAGCGGATGTCCTGCAAAGTGGATAGATATGGTGGAATTCACAAAAAGAGAGGCACAGGGGCAATGGTCCAAGGAGTTCAGAATAGCAAAAAAACCCTTTGCCCTTCATTTTGTCTCTTCCCAGGTGCACACAGTGAAACTTGATTTGTGCTTCAATTTCAAGACTGAAAATTCACATGGTAGTGGCTTTTTTTAATCCCAGAGATACCTAGATAATGAGGTTGTTTCCTATGCACACAAAATGCACAAACGACACAGCTGCAATTGGCCTACATTCCATATCGGTATCAAGGCAGCATCTCAGCCTACTGTACCAACATCTGGTATACAACAGAAGATAGAGTTGGGCAGATTTAGGCAGATTTAGGCACAGAAATAAACAAACACAGAATCATGTTTTGAGTAATAAGTATACTATAAAGACTGGCAATATAGAAACCAGAAAAATCAATTTAAAAAGTACCAAGTTTGTGATATGTGAAATCTTCTCTTTGTGAAAAGGACATGTGGGGGAAGATGGAGCTATCACCAACCCCTACCATTACAAAAAGAAAAAAAAAACAGAATCAGAATATTCCTGAGCTGGAAATGAATGTCAAGTAGTATTGATTGACTTCCCCAGTGGTCCTGTCAAGATCTGTCCCAACTCAATAACCTGATCTGATTTGAGAATGGGTTTTCAAGTTACGTTTCTTTTAGCAACTTTTTGACCTGTTTAAAAATGGACAATTTTCCTGAACAAGGAAGGTTGAAAGAAAAAGATCAAAAAAAGAAAGAAATGCCGATTAGAACCCTGACAGAACAGAGGGGAGCAAAAAATGATAAAATCTGAGCTCTGATGTTTTCAGATGCGCCACAGTAATTTGGCAAAGGCAGACATAAGCAATGCAAGGTACCGAAATTGGCATATGCAATTACTCACCGCCTCTGAATCATCATCCCATTCATACAGGTACATCCTGGCAGGTGGCAGCTCAGGCATACAGGGTACAGCACAAACGCTCCTCCCTGTGCTCAAAAGCATGCACAGAAGTACCGGCTTAGAAGCTGAAGCCACAGCCCAATACCTTCCAGAAGCACAAAACTGCAAATAGGCAAGAACGGCAAATCCAGCCAGTGGCACCGGCTGTCCTTCTCCCACTTGGAAGAGAGATAAAAAAGAGAAATCTGGGCGAGAGTCTTGCTGGCTCAACAGCTTCTTAGCTTCCAAGGCATGAGATCTACAGACTGATGTTCGAAAGAGCCAAGTCCCGATGACGTTCTTCTGAGATGCAAATGGCTTATTCGTTTATGTGTTGTTCATTAGCAAAGCTGGTATGTGGTTTAGTTTTATCTGTAATATGTATGCGTAAGAGCCTCGTTTAAAACCAATGAAGACATTAAGGGTGAATAACCTGTGATGGAGATGTTTTGGAGCATAAAATTGACCAGTGGCAAAAGTGGCAAAAACTTGGCTTGTGGCAAGTGACAAAAGGATTTGTTCACATAAACCATTATTTTGTATTATTAAAGCAAGCAAAAATGTGAATCCCAATCCTTGCGATTTATTCAGCAAAATCATGATTAACCAAATACAGTGATGTGAATACTCAACCAGAATTTCCAATACTGGTTGAGTACCCACATCAATGTATTTGCTTAATCATAGTTTTGCTGAATAAACCAGAAGATTTGGGATTTACATAGCATACCAACCCACAGATCATAGGTTAAAACTGCAAGGGATGAATTTACATAATGCACTAAGCCAAAATCAAACAAGCCACATTTTCTTTAGTATGCCACATGAATCAGATCTTTGTACCGGTATTCACCCATATGATCCTTCTGTTACATCAAACTGGTAGTACATTCTGAAAATTTCCTATATATGTGTAAAAACCAAGATCTGTATATTTAAGATTTGTTTCCCACCTAATCTAAGGTCTCAAAGAAGGTTATAGTACATTTCGTTTTATTTATTTCCCATAGCCATATCTAAAAGTTCAAAACTTCTCTGAAATAAATTTGTGGTTTTATTTTTAAACTGAACTCTAAATTCTAATTTTCTAATTGTTTTTTAATTCTAAATCCACTCCAAATTACTAATCCCCCTCCAAAGTCTTATTGTCCAACTAATCTTTGGAGAGAAATAAATAGTGTGGTAATTTTGATTTCAAAGAGAGAAGTGGAATTGGTTAATCAGACAAATTTCACAATACTTTTCTTAGAGGGTTTTTTTCTCTCTGTATGGATGATATTCTTGCAAAATAAAAATGAACATGAATTTTGTCATTTTCCTATCACAGCCTGGTTACATGCAACCCTATTCCCATTTATCTGGAAATCAGTGCTGCTATACTTTTGCCAGGGGTGAGTTCCAGTTTTCTTTGCTACCAGTTCGCTCAAGGACACGCTGAGGGCGCGCGCACATGCGCAGTACTTAAAAAAAGGTTCTGCGCATGCGCAGAAGCAAAAAACAAGATGGTGGCGCCTACGGCACCACCGAGATAACCCATTCGGGGGCATGGCAGGCCTGGGTCGCTGCTGGTTCCAGCGACCCAGGCCGCCAAGTTACTACCAGTTCTATAGAACCGGTCCAAACCGGGAGGAACCCACCTCTGACTTTTGAGTAGGGATATGTTAAACTGCACAATAAAACTTCCGCTTAGAAAGCTGCTTTATGCTACATCAGGCTATTTGCTTCATTAAGCCCAGTATTGATTTTACCTTGATTGGTCATGTTTCAGTAGGGTTTCTGGTAGCAAGTTTTTTCCACATGGCCTATAATACCAAGAATTAAAGCTGGGGACTTGGCATATTGATGCCAAGAATATCCTGAGATAGACATTGCTGAGAGATTACTATATATCTCCCTATAGAGAAACACGTATTTTATCCTATCCATAGAAGACATCCATTTCCCCTCTACCCAAGTCCACCTTCACGTCAAAAGTCAGTTCTGATGTACTGGTCCTGGCAATCTAGGGTCAGCAGAAAGAAAGTAAGTAGCCTCTAATTATTAATGTGTAAGTTTAAGACTTGCTCTTCGAGAAAAGAGTATCAAGGACTGATTGGACCTGTCCAGAATTAAAGGGACCTCTGACAGTAGATTAGAAAATATTAGTATTATAGTGCAATCCAACAGATTCACTTCCAAATCAGAAGACAGAAGCAGATGACTCCCCCCCCCCCATACACACACATACACACCAGCTTAGTCCTCCCTCTCATCAATTGATACTATGGCATTTCTAACTAGTGTAGCCATATCTGGAGTAAATCAGGTTAGAAAAAGTTGATCTAGCCAAAAAAATCAGGAAAAAAGTGGTGGTGTCAATGGGAAAACAATGAATTGAATTTAAAAGGCAGATGCCATTTGAATACGGTCACATTCTTTTATTCTAAATTCAATTAATATGAAGCTACCACCTGACACTCTATTTATAGCTATATGAGTTTACAATTATGACTATATCATCATAACACTCAAATAAAAATGATTCTAGTCATTCCAATAAACAGAATGAATCATTTTAGGCATGATGACTGCATATGCAAGAGTTAAAATCACTAGCTTACATGTAGTGAACCATGGACCTTGCAAGATTTCATAAGAATTCATAAGATTACTATCTTATTTTATAATCTGGGACAGAACAACAAGCAATTTTCCAGATTAGGACACAATCCTATATAACATATCACAAAAGAAATTTGGGAAAAAAATTCCTATTATCCTGAAAACTTCAGAGTTCATTTATTTACTTCAAACCACTATTTTTATAAAGCATTTCACACCCCTTCCACAACCAAGCAGAACCATTTCCAAGATGTAAAAAATTGGCAGATTGGCAAATTTACTTCTAGTTCTCAAACAATCAAGATTTAGGGGCTAGCTGACCGAATAGGTACAACTGTAATATTGCAAATTATATTTGGAAAGGCTGGTAAGTAGAAGAAGGAGAATAAAATGAAAGGCTGTCACAGTACATTTGCTTTGTAAGGGGGAGATTAGAGTAGAACAGGTGATGGGACAGTTTTTCTGGGCGGTAAAAAAGAAATGAAAAGATGGGGAAGGAAGGAAAGAATTTGGAAGGAACAGGTTTTCTAGTACTGCGGCATTAAAAAGACTAGGAGGATACTAGTGGGGTCTATTCTGAGCTTAAAAACCCAAATTCAGGTTGGAAGCCACGTTAATGACAGGGGGGAATGGAAGGCTATGGAAAAGGGGTGTTTTCCTATGAGGCCAGGTAAGGCTAAGAGACAGAAGTGCTCACCAAAGCGGGTCTGGGGTCTTTGCTGCTGGGCGTCTCCATGCTGGCTAGGCCTGGTGATATGTGGACAGAGGTGGCTCTGCCTGATTCCTGGACTCTCAGGTTACAAACATTCTGCTACATTAGCAAACAGCTGTGGTATATTTAGACCAGGGACTGGACATCCCAGCAAGTGGGTGGGTGTGTGAGGCTAGGCCAAAGTCATTCTAACTGATGCCCAGGCTAAAATGAGGGGTAAATTAGGAAGCAGGAAAGAGCATCATCTTGTGGAGAATATGGCAATCCAGTGGTATATATTTCAGGATTAGACTACATGTATGTATATATGTACACACACACACACACACACACACACACACACACACACACACACACACACAAAATTATATATTTTGTAATTATTCCAAGGAATAGGAGAATTTGAGACATATTTTCAGGACTGAAGTACAATTTCCTTGCATTTAAGTTACTTAAGAATATCCCTGTTTTTGTCTGCAGTTGCCACCACACCATTATCTTTTGGGTTTTTTTCAGCAATGATGCTACTATGATCACAAAGGAGGAGGCTTGTCATTAAGAAATCATTGAAGAAGTTCTTCTTCCTTGGAGAATCTTCCATCAATGTTTTGCCCATAGAACACGAGGCTTCCCTGGAAATGTATGCAGAAGTTTAAGCCGATGCAAAATGCAATAGTGCAAGAAGTTATGTGTGTTTCTGGTAGAGCCCATGTTATACCTCTGCTGCACAAGCTGCATTTGCTGCCAGTTTCCAAATGCAATTGAAGGTACTGGGATTGACCTTTAAAACCTTACACGGTATGGGACCAGGTTATTTGAGGGACTGCTTTTCCCTAATTTCATGTACCTGACTCATCAGATCTCACAGAATGGATATGTTACCAGTTTCAACGTTGAGAATGCTACATGTGGTGGGCCTTTTCTGCTGTCTGTATTGTAAAATCTTCTCTCCCCTGAGGTAAGATAGGTCTCATCACTCCTAACCTTCCTAAGGTCCTTCAAAGTCTGGTTATGCCAGCAGACCTCAGACCTCCAGGAGATGGTGATCTCATGAGGTCACTCCTTTATCATTAACATCCCTCTATGCATTATTTTTTTCTCAGTATTTTCTGTGAGATGGGCAACCATACACATTTGATTAATAAATAAATAAATGTAGTGAAGAATTTGAAAAGGTCATTTGAAGCCAGTTCCAGATAGAGGACTTCTACAAGTCCATAAAGTTTCCGTTGCAACTGTTCCAGCCACCCAAAAAACAGATTATGCAATAATGTGAATATTTGCCCAGTTATTGAGAAATCTTCCTGAGCAGACTAACATTCCTCCAACTGATCAACAGAGAAGCGCTGACGCTGGCAGGCTGCCAGTACTCCAGCAAGTTTGGTTTTGTAACAAAAGAAGAAGAAAACAAGTCTGTGCAAAAAAATAAGATTCACATAGTGTTCCAGAGATTTTCCAACTACAGGGAGGGTGGAATCCAGGAGAAAATGCTAATGGAAATTACCATCTGTGGAGGTAACCTCAATGTTCCTTGGAGCTCCAGCTTCAGCCAAAGTGGAAGAAAATGGGCTCCATTCACGATAATACTACTGTGTGAATAAATGCCAAATTCCTATATGGAGGACTCTTTAATTGCTTTTAAATCCAACATTCCAATCCCAATTGGAATGAATAATTCAGTTTCCAAGGATCTCATTCCCATGCATTTAAGATCTCTTTCTCAGATAACTCACTTTATGTAAAGTAGTAATTTATCTACCATGTTCATACCTGGAGGTTTTTTATTAGCCTAAAAAGGATGATTCAAACTGTGCACCAACGTAACAGTTCAAATCATTGAGAGCCATGCTAATCCTTCTTCCAGTGAATGAAATCATTTTAACCTCTAAGCTTTCTGAATGCACTATTGTATGTACTTGAAAGAGACAAAGAATGAGCTAGCAGGTAGTAATAAAAGACTCTAAGAAAAGAACATCTTTTGGGGGAAAGGCAGAATAGGTGGGGAAGCTCTGAGATAAGAATATATTTTACACCACCCTACCTCCCACTGTGGGAAATACTGGGCAATTAATAAGAACCTAATCAAACAATAGAAGCAATGGGATATTTATTTTCAGTTCTCACTGCTTCTTACTTCTTGTCTTTGCGGCTATGCCTGCCCCCTTGATGGAGAGCTAAAGGCTCTTGATGTAGCCAAGAAATGAACCTGTACACTCTGCTTCTCCTCTAAAACAGTGGCAGAAGCAACCCCCTCATTCTTTTTTTCTTCCAATTGATGAAGTATATCCAAGTATATCTTCCAGTATACTGTATTTGCTTATACCAGTGATGGCGAACCTATGGCACAAGTGCCACAGGTGGCACGCGGAGCCATATCTGCTGGCACGCGAGCCATTGCCCTAGCTCAACTGCAGCGCGCATGTGTGTGCCCACCAGCTGATTTTTGGCTTACGCGGAGGCTCTGGGAGGGCGATTTTGGCCTCCGGAGGGCCTCCAGGGTGGCCGGGGGAGCGTTTTTGCCCTCCCCAAGCTCCAAGAAAGCCTCTGGAGCCTGGGGAGGGCAAAAAATGGGCCTATTGGGCCCACTGGAAGTCGGGAAATGGGTGAGTGAGGGGGTTGTGCACACATGTGCAGGGGGGTGGGATGAGTGGGGGGCTTTGAATTATGGGTGTGGGCACGCACGCATGTGCAATAGCGCACACGCGCACTATTTCGGCACCCAAGGAAAAAAAGGTTCGCCATCACTGGCTTATACTGTATTATAGCTGATTGTCTAATGCCAGTCGAGCCATTATATTACAAATCAATTGGTTTACTTAATGTTGGTTTATTGGATAAACTACAAGTCATTAGATTCCACAATTGCTATATTATAAATCATGGTTTACAAATCAATATGGCTGGGTTCACATAATATACTTATCCAGTGCTCTCTGAATTCAGTGTTACAACTTTACATTTGGGGGGAATTGGAATTTAGTATTATAATGAGTCCTGGAATTTAAGAATGTCTCTTTTCTGAAATAGTGGGACCAAATGTCACAAGTACCATGAGATAATCATCTTCCCAGACAGGATGTGGTGGGAGCATTTGGGCTTTCCTTAATCTAATCCATTAGCTATGCACTTAGTGAAAATAATTCAGAATTAGTTCTCTGGATCTTGCACAAATACAAGGACAGCAGGACTGTTATTCATTAATGTACGATGCAACCTTCAAACCTAAAATATGTCACCACTGCTTTAACAGTAGCATTAAAAACACTGTTAAAGACAAATGCATTTGAATGAAGAATTAGGAATCTTCTGTACCTCGTCTGTGGAAAAAATGAGTTGGTTGCACATCAATATAGAAAATGTGTGCATATTAAGGACTCACATATACATTCCAACAGAGTGTTATGCTTTTCTTTATGAGTACAAGCCCTTCTGTCATCATTGCTCCTTACAAACATTTAAAAATGATTTAACCTTTGTATGACATTTCTTAATGTCATAGACTCCCCTAAGATTTTGTTGATGCTGGTAATTCTGCGTCTTACAAACACTGCTTCCTTGACCCTTTTCCTGTAAATGACTGAATCTCTATTTCAGATTTTTATCCATATAATTATGTGGCATCCAAATTTTCTGACAAGAAACCAAGAGCAGCACACATTCTTACCATAGCTATAATTACCAGTGCTATAGGGAATTTTGCTGAAAAATAAATCCGAATGCATAATACACAGTGAATATATTCATACAATAAATTACTCTGGGTAGCTCATAACCTGGTCCAGGGCGTGGCTGTAAGCTTCAGAGTTAGATGAAGAGGTATCATGTAAGCAGATATGATAGTGGGGAGATTTTTTAGGTTTTTTTACAATTATATTGCTATGCCTGTTCCAGGATTTGCAGTACATTGTTTTATTTTAAATATTTTCATGAGTAATATTGTATGTGCATGCAAGTGTGTTTGTGTGCATATTTCTCTCTGCGTGTATATGTACAATTTATTATAATCTTTATCTGTTTCCTACCAGAAATAGGTAGGTCTATAGAACATCAGTCTGGTTTTTTAGTTATCATAGTCAGAGCAGGGCTCCGAGGATACAAAGATCTGAAAAACTGAAATGGAATCCACAGATGTACATCTCTGCATTAAGTTGTGATTTACTTATTCGACAACCCATGCTTGGCTGAGTTTAAACAGCATACTAACCATAACCATAACTAACCATACTAACCATAACTCATAAATAAACCACACTGGTTTTGGTTCATTCAATCTACTAGTCTGAGGGTATCATGAAAAAGAAAAAATAATAATGCGACTAAACCTGTTTAAAGCCAAATCTCCTTAATATCATGTAGTTGCATTCCTTCTCTGACTCCACATATTGTTCTCCCAATTATTTCCCCACCGACTACAATCAACAAGATATGGAAGGTAGGGTTGGGATCAGGCGTGGGTTCCGGATTCTGCTACTGCCAGTTTGCTCAGGGACACGCCGTGCGGGCACACACATGCACAGTACTAAAAAAAAAAAGCTTCTGTGCATGTGCAGAAGCCAAAAAACAAGATGGCAGCGCCTATGGCACCGTCGAGAGAACCAGCTCAGGGACGTGGCAGGCTTGGGTCACTGCCGGTTCCAGCAACCCAAGCTGCCAAGTTACTAACCGTTATATAGAACCGGTCTGAACTGGTAGAAACCCACCTCTGGTTGGGATGGGGGGAAAAGAAGCCTTCCCTTTTGTAGACTGTACTGTTGAGTTCTGAATTGCTAATTTGGGATCCAGGTTTACATAGTCCCCCCTCCCCCGACTAAGAGAGAACATTTGGTTTCTCCTGCTGCACGTTTTTCAGACAAGAAATTTGTAATTCTTCTCCATACCAGCTTGAGCTTCACTGTTTCCACTTATTCAAACTGCTCACTCTAAGACTAACAGCCCCTTGCTAAGATTCTAAAATAACTTTTTGCCATGATTTGTGCCCAGTTCCCTAACCCTGGACTCATTGTGATACTCTGTACCACAAAGAGCCTCTGCTGTAAAATAAGGGTTTGCATAGCATGATAGCCTTTAAATGTGTGCTGGTGCTGTGCTGAAGGATCGCTTAGGGATCTCCTCCATAGCAACTGCCTCCTACGTCATGACTATGGCAATGCAAGTCTAGGTCACTGATGCTCTCCCTCACACTCTTCTTCCATTTGTTTGTTTTTTCCATTCACACATTCAAAACAAAGTTCATGTGCATGATGTATGTCTATGTGGAGTACAGAGGCTTATAATATCAAATGTACAATACTGACTTATAGAATACACAACCCAGTAAAAAGCAAACTGAAGAAAAAAATCTACTTCCCTCTATTTTTCTCACTTGACCTCATTTTAAAACAGCTATGTTGAGCTTATATGAAACACAGCATATGCCTGCTTTCGTTCTCCAAACATGAATGGAGCAAGACTGGAGAATTTGTGGCCCTTTAAAAACAAGATTAAAGAATTGGTGGCCCTTTAAAAGAAGGCTATTGGCCTCCAACCCTTATCAGTCCCAACCAACATAGCCAGGAATCTGGGCTGATGGGAGGTGGAGTCTGAAGGGCCACAGCTGCTCCCCTCTCATGAGCCAATGAGACAAAATTCCATCCAAATTGCTGAATTAGTTGTTATTAGCAGCAGCCCTCACTGATATTTTTCCAATAAATTAGATATCTAATTCTTTTACTTATAACCTTTTAAAAAATCATAGGCAGGGTATAATTGTCTTCAGAGGATTGTCCAGCCAATTTTGTCTGAACTGGATACAATTTAAATTAACTTTTGATGGCCAAGTGATCAATTGATTTCTTCAGTACTTGTCCAGGTTTCCTGGTTTTAACATTGCTCTGTGCTCAAAATGTTTAGATTAGGTCAGGTTACAATTTGTTATTATTCTATTTCTTTTATTTTAGTCCTATCCACAACGTTGCATTCTTTTATCCCTTGTCTCTGTCTTCATAAACAGAGACCTTCTCAGAGAGACTCAGGCAATTTCTATTCCAGAGCCAGGACTAAATCTAAATTGAAATATGTTTCTCCTATTTGGTTTATAAATGCTTTTATAGATGCTTCACTTCTGTCCTTCCAGACACTCAGCAAATGGAGAATTGCTATAGCAACCTCATTGCTTCCCTGTGCAATGGAAGAAATGTTATCTGTTTATTTTTTATTTGCTAAGGCAAGAAACTGACAAAGCAGCTGAAACAGACAAACATGAACAACAAAAATATTGTAGTGGGGAAGTGCAAATGCTGGTTCTTTGATCTCAGATGATAACTTGGAGGCTGTAATACAACCATAATCTCTTGTCAAAAAAAATTAAAACGTGCTTGAATCATACAAAGCAGTACTATAATGTGATTTATCTGGGTTTGACTGAGCATCACTATGATTTGCAAATCCTGATTTACAGTTTTGTGTTACACACAAACAAAACCACTTAATAAAGTTACGGTTTGCTTAGTGAACTAGGTCAGGGGTGGGCAAACTATGGTTCTTTGAGGACCTGTGGACTCCAACTCCCAGAATTCCTGAGCCAGCCATGCATGCATGGCTGGCTCAGGAATTCTGGGAGTTGAAGTCCACAGGTCCTCAAAGAACCATAGTTTGCCCACCCCTGAACTAGGTGAACCAACTTTCTGTGCGCATTCATATCTTCTAACAAGCAGGTAACATTTAGCCAAGATGTTAGTGTATTTTGGCAAGTAGGCATTCTCCAAAATCAGAAATAGATAGTTGTGTTCTGCTCTGATTATCATATAGGCTTTGTTTGTTGCTTGTTTAGCAAGTGCTCAAGAAAATATCAATCTCATCTTCCCCATGACAACGATGATATTGGTGAATATTACAATGGCTACATTATTTTAGATGGGTGAGAAGATAAAAGCTATTATGACACTGTAAATATTTTACACCCCAGTTTGGACATGACCGAGAATAAAGTTATCTCAGCTAGAAAACACAAAGGAGGTAAATCTGTAACTAGTTCATTGAAAGCTAATAAGTTACTTCAGAATAAGTTATTGTCTCTGGAAGCACATTCCCATCAGGCCAATGTGTTTGTAATTGGGATTCTGAACAAGCAAAGAAAAAACAACTAGTTCTTTGTAGAGCTCTAAAATATGAAGTATTAGCTTTGCCAAAAGAGCTAGATAGAAGTTTTTTCTTTCCATATAGCTGAAGAATCTTTGCCACCTATTGTGAGCTTTCTCATATTTTCCCATATATATATTACCGTGTTTCCCCGAAAATAAGACCCTGTCTTATATTTTTTTGAACCCTGAAATAAGTGCTTGGCCTTATTGCCATGCACTCAAAAGCCCGATTGGGCTTATTATCAGGGGATGTCTTATTTGGGGGAAACAGGATATATGAATTCAATTGAATGGCTACCTAATGTTAAATTAATCCTTCCTTATAAACATATTTCCCACCGTGTACATACATTTCCCCTTAGGTACGAATATACTATTTCCATGTAGATTAATTCCTTATATCTCATATGTTGGTTTCTTAAGCTGATACATGTAATAAAAATGCTATTACTATTTTAGATCATGCCCTTGTGATGTTTATAACAAAGTTTGATGAAAAATTTAAAAAATATTTTAAGTGGCCCTTAAATATAGCTTCACAGATATATATTAAATAAATTCAGGGACTGGGTTATGTCATTTTGTGGGATACTGCCAAAGCATTTACCTGAGGTTGTATTATTGCATATGCTTATTATAAAAGAAGCAACATTTAGCTAAAAAAAGGGGGCAGCATTAAGCAATATTTAAATATCTGGTTGACTATATGGCCAACCATAATAATAAAAAGATAGCTTTGCTTAGAGCATCTTACATCCTGCAATAATTATTTTAATATTATTAAACAACAACATCCCTATATCCCAAGTCCTTGGAAAGGACTGGACAGGTGGACAAAAATGCCATATCCATTAAGCAGCTAGCTGACTGTTCGGTATGGATTTATATGGGTTTATAAAATTCTGACATTATTGGATCTGTAATTGATATTTTTACTTTAATTAAAAATAAGTAAAATGCAGCAGTTGTAATTTCTTTGGAAACTGAAAGCTGTTGTTATATTATTTAGGATGTTTCTTAGGTGCTTTACTTTTGGTATCTCCAAAATGTTATTCTTTGGTTTAATATGGTTTATTTAACCCACAAATCATAACATTTATTTATTAATTGATTAATAAATTTATAAAGCTACCCATCTCACCAAAGGTGACTGGGCAGTACACACCCATAGATAAATCAAAAAGTATAAAAACAGCAAATACAAATACAAAACTAAATAATAATATTCCTAAAAACCCATAAACATAAACGAAGGAAAATTAAAAAATGGACTATCAAGACAAATATCCAGTTCCACAGTAACCCCAGGCCTGGGTGCATAACCAGATATTGAGGGCCTTTTAGGAGATCAAAAGCATTATCTGAAGATAAGGTGGGATAGGCTGACATATTCGGGGAGAGGCCATCACTCAGATAGTCTGGTCCTATGCCATGAAGGGCATCAAAGGTTGAGATTAGCACCTTGAATTGGACATGAAAGTAAACTGGCAACCAATGCAGCTTGCAGAACAGAGGTGTAACATATGCTATTCTAGGAATGCATGTGCATGTCCACAGTGCTGTATTCTGTATCAGTTGATGCTTCCAGATACCCTTCAAGGCCAGCCCCATATAGAATGCATTGCAATAATCTGTAGGCCACCAGGACATGAGTAACTATAAAAATGACTTGCTGATCCAGGAACAGACACAACTGCACCCAAGATGAAGCTACGTGAGGGCCCTCCCAGCCACGACTGCCTGTTGCTCATTTCAGGAGTTGAGAATCTAGAGGACTCCCAGGTTGCACTCTGGGTCTGTCTGGGGTAATGCATCCAGTCCTAAAGATGGCAGCTGAAGACTGTTCTTGTTCCAGGTACCGGATTAAGACAGTTCTGACACTGCTTAATTCACCAGGGGGAAAGATGTAAAATATAATTAGCATACTGATAATACCCCACTCCATGGTGATGGATGAGTTCACTCTTAGGCCTCATATAGATGTTAAAAAAGATTGGAAAAATCACCTCTCTAATAAAAATTATTATTAAAGGTGTGTCTTTTTCTTAGATACATTGTGTGGTTGTGGTTAGGGTTGCCTAGAAGGGTCAAAATCAGTAAGATGGCTGACAGAGCACTGTGGTGCAGACTCTGTTTGTTTTAGATGTATGTCAATGTCACTTCCAAGTATAAAAGAGGTGGGGCTTGAATCACAAGCTCTGTCCACCATCTTGCTGATTTTGACGCTACCACCTTGCCTGGCTGGTTGTGAAATATGATCAAAGATGCTCTTTTTCTCTTTTATTCACATCTTGTTTTAAAACTTCTCCCAAGTGCTAGTATGACTTCTGAAAATCTTAAAGGAGTGGATTGACAGAAAGGAGTGGATTGACAGAACATAAGATTTTGCTTTATATTTATATATCAAAAAATTCATGCATGGGTTTGATAACATATATACCATATGGAGTTTGACATCACAAATGTTTATAACATATGGAGAAAATCTATCCTTGTGCTGGCTAGGAATTTAAAATGACTTGATGCACGTACTTGATCAAAGGTTGCACGTACTTGATGCACGTACTTGATCAAAGGTTGAGATTAGCACCTTGAATTGGACATCAATGTTTATTCATTCATTCAGATCATTCCTTCTGATACTCTGGACTAAGTCTTTAGGTTGTGTATTGATTCCTTCTTTTGCCTTGGAATAAATTTTGTTTGTAAGTTCTCTCTGTTAGTAGATTTTAATTTATCCTCTACCTTGATACAAATGAATAAATATCTAGACAGGGAGTCTGTAATTATTTTGAGTATGTGGACGAAGATAAATGTAATTCAGATAAATTTAGCTGCAAGGTTGATTTCTATTTGGAAATTCCTATTTTATTCCATTAAATTACTTTAAGCAAATATATAGGTCATTAAACACATTTCTTTGGCAAAACATGCTGTGATATTTAATTATGAAAATTGCAATGATCTATTGAGAAATTAATTTTCCATACTTTTTCAGGATTATTGTTGAGTATTTATTTTAGGCTCAAATGCTGGTTTGAATAAGGAACTGGAAATTCAGAAATTCCTCTGTGGATTCATCTTGGGAGTTATTTTATCCCTTTAATACTGGGAAGTACTGAGATCCTTATTTATGGGAGAATCACTTTAGATGCATACACTTAATGCCACAATGTATGCATGAAAAATATTGGGTTTCATATCAAATTAGGACACTTTATCCATAAAAAGCAACTATCATAAAAAACATAGAACTAAGGAGAAATTTCCTAACAATGAGAACAATTAACCAGTGGAACAACTTGCCTTCAGAAATTGTCCTCATCATTGGAGGCTTTTAAGAAGAAACTGGACAGCCACTTGTCTGGAATAGTATAGGGTCTCTTATTTGAGCAGAGGGTTGAACCTCCAAGGTCCCTTCCAACTCTGTTATTCTGTTATTAGTGGGTAACCTTAGAGGAAAAGGGGGTCTATGTAAAATGTCGTTATTATTTTGAATCAACTCAGTTCAGCTGTTTTTAAAATTATTGATTTAAAAAGCAAATTTATGTTATTTGGCAGATTAGCCAACTCAAGAATTTGGTATTTTGGACTATCTGATCCATGTGTTATTGTAGTTTTTGATGTGTTAATGTGGCGGGAGGTTTTGTAGAGATTTATTAAAGCTCCTAAGCCAGTAGCCTATTTTGTACAAGGTGAAAGAAATTGATGACATTGATATGACATGGAAATTTAGATGTTCCAGAGCTCAACTGAATGGAGTTCCCTTGCATTAGACAAAATTCTGTAGTAACTTGTGTTCTATAAATGACATCACTGGCCTTAATTTTTATCATCTGAAACACAAAGTCCTCACACTTTCAAGAATAACAGGAACCCATTCCTCACAAACGTCTTTTACAGCAAGGTTTCACTGTAAATATTGATGTGACCTCTGGAAGTACGAACATCCTATTTTGATAAATCAATGGAAGATTGTCATAATATTTGGGTCAGAAATTTATAGTCAACCTACTGAAGTTTCTTCATATCAAAGAATGTCTGGCTGCTACTGCTTCAAAATTGTGATAATATTTTTCACTGTTTTAAGGTAGAAAACACATTAGAATTACAGCACGTCCTACAGCAGGATTCACAAAGTTTCATCCTGAAACCTTGAAACATGTCTCCTCTGCAGCATAGTTTAGGAACTCAGCAGATAACTGCATTTGGCTCATCATCATGTACGACCCAACTCTTTGTTCATCATCTCAACATAGAATACTTTTTCCTTCCGCCTCTGTTGCTTCGGTCATTTAGATCCTTCATATACTGAAGGGACAGTTTAGGGTTTATGTCAAATTTTTCACCTTTCAATTTACAAACATTAGGGGTGCTCAAAGGTTGTGACATGCCTTGGGGATTATAAAGATATTTTGGTTACTTTAATATAATTTAGATGTGCTTGGTAAGTAACTACATAAATATAATAACTTTTTAACATTTTGTTTGTTTCATTTGAAGGGTTCCATTTCATAGATCCAAACTTTATAGTTACTCAAGAATCAGTGCTATTCAGTCAGAGGGGCTTTTTCCCAGGTCCATAAATAGAGGATTACAGTCCACATTCCAAACTACCATCTGCTGCTGCTTTATTTTCAGAGCACTTTATGAAAAGAGACCTAGGACTATAGACCAGGGCTGTCAAACTCCCGGACCGTGGGCCTGATGCATCACACGCTGGCCACGCCTAAGCCCAGTTTAGCGAAGGGGAAAAAAGTCCCGATGCCACCGTGACAACATATGTTTGACACCCCTGCTTTAGACAGTGTTCTCAACAGGGGTGGGTTCCTCCCGGTTCGGACCAGATCACCTGAACCATTAGCGACCAGCTGGTGACACGACGATGGCGTCACAGATCCGGTTCGGTCAGTGCCGGTCCGTGGGTGCCGTCATCTTTTTTTGGGAATTTTTGGTGAATTTTTCCGTGTTTGGATGGCTTCTCCTCTTCCGCGGCTTAAAAAAGAGCCTGCCCGCCCGCCTGCGGGTTAATACTGACCTTTATTTCTTTGCCCGAAGCACAGCTGATGAGCTCCTCAGCTGTGTTTCGGGCTGAATCCTGCTACTGAGCATGCACGGAAGTGAAATTGCATGGGGGGAATGACCGCGTGCAAAACATCACGGTGCGAACCGGTGGCAAAGGTAAGTGGAACCCACCCCTGGTTCTCAAATACAAAAACCAAGTTTTGATCTTCAGTGGGGATTTTTCTTAGCCACTTTATTACTTCACATGGGGAAAGGTATGGACTTATAGTCACAAAAAGAAATATAGTGTATGGGAAAAAACAGGTAGCTCTTTAGAAGAAGTGGGAATAAGAGTAGGAAAATAAATTGTAGATTTACATCTTGGAAATTAAAAAGAAAGGATAAAATAAATGTTTCCTTTGACTTATTGGCAATATTTTAAAAACAGATGAGAAATAGAAAGGGGGCAAACAAAAAGTTCAGCAAACAGATGAAGTGGAGGAGCATAAAACCTCTAGACCAAGGAAGAAATTACTGAAGTGTACATGGGAAGAAACCCAATTTCTTCCCACATTAAAATTCCGCTTTTATTTCTTCTTTGAGCTGCACATGTACAACAGGTGAAGAAAATGGCAACCTTGCAATAAAAAAGTTGTTGATGGGTGGAAAAGAAATCTCAGAAATATGTGAATTTTGAAATTAAAGTACATTGTTAAGAAGAGTATTGTTTCCACCAGTGGCAAGTTCCCGGAGACTAGATATCAACGAATTCTCATCAATGATTATGGCTGTGGAATTCTGGGAGCTGAAGACTATTCACCTGGAACTCATCATGGTTAGGACAGTGTTTCCCAACCTTGGCAAGTTGAAGATGTCTGGACTTCAACTCCCAGAATTTCCCAGCCAGCATTCGCTGGCTGGGGAATTCTGGAAGTTGAAGTCCAGACATCTTCAACTTGCCAAGGTTGGGAAACACTGGGTTAGGAAACACTTTGAAAATATATTAAACCATGGGCTTTCCCCATTGTTGAGTTGAAGGGCTGTTCACCTGCCTTCGAGTCAGCAGAAAACTAATTTAGGCTAACATTTTCTATCAGCATAATATTTGCTATCCCTATGGTTGATCCTTTATTTCGGCCATCATTGCCTCTGTTTCAGCCACTGGGTTACTTCACTTTCCTTGAGGTGCCCTTGGAGGATGCTTGAAAAAGGGGGTGGGGATTAAAACCTGCTATAGCTGAAAATGCTCTAAACTTGCTTGCTCACGTTGGGCTGGGCAGATGGATTTTCAGGGAGTGTAGTCAAAAAAGTCAAGATGGTGCCCATGTTGTGCTGTACATAAAAAGCAGATGGATCTTTCATCAGTGTTGTGACTGCCATCTTGACTTTTTTGACCACATCCTGCAGACACCCCTGGAGGTGGAGCAGTCTCATGGGGACATAGCAGAAAAACATTGCTAAGATTTTTTTTGTGCCGTGGCTAGGTGCAAGTGAGGAAAAGCCCCATGACTGAATTTAGAAATATGCTCACCCCGGAATATACCAACCACCTTATGGCCAAGCATGAAGTTTATAATTTAAGAATATATATTTAAACAAGAGAACCAGTTTGGTGTAATGGTGAAAGCACCAGGTTAGAGACAAGGAGTTCTAATATAAGCCGTGACTTATTTCACAAATGCAAGGAACTAGTCCACGCAGTTGACAGGACTCAAACTGAGTGGAAGGCAAGTCAGAAAGACAGAAAAACAGCAAACTACAGTTTAGTATGACATCAACCCAAGCCTTTAATTTCTAAGTCATGAATTTAGTAGTCGTCCCCTGCCCATCTTCCTTTCAAGCATAATTCATGCTCTCCTTTTCGGTTGCTCTTACCTGCCTGACGAAGCTGTTTGACGTTGTGTCAGAAGAGGTGCTGCCGTCAGAACGTTTGAAGCGGTTCTTCCTTTTGCTATACTTCCCCTAATGGGAAAAACATACAATGATCAAGAGTAGCACGAATTCAGAAAAACACACACAAGTAGGTAAGTAGGTGACCAAAAGTGTGGATACACACAATGCTGCAGTAAAGCTACTGTATACTCTAATCCAGCAGAGGGATAATATAAACCCAATCTTCAGACAGTTGAAGAACATGTTCCATATTCTTTAACTCAATGTTTCTCAACCGTGGTAACTAAGTTGTGTGGATTTCAACTCCCAGAATTCCTCAGCTACCATGCTACAGATCTTCAGACAATGCATGCTGCAGGTGCCATTACATGCTGCAGAAAACATTGATTGTTTCACCTAACATCACTTGTTTTTGAACAAGACACAGTGACCAGATTCACAAATAACACTAAATCATAAGTCATGATTCACAAACCTCAATAGCATGGCAGTCTCCTCACTAAACAAACTCTGTTATGTAAATCCTGTCACAAAGTTCTGTTACAATGCTACTACCTTTCTTGCATGTAAAGCAAAAATACAAAGCAGAAGAGCATTAAAAAAAAGAATAACCCAAAAGCAAATTCTTTGAAGTGTAAATACCTTAATGGCTTGTGCCACCATTTCATTGCTTTTGTTTTGACACAGGTCAGGTCCCTAAATTCACACAAGTAAGCATTGCAGCAAGGCACAAAACTTTGAACCTAACAGTGTTGTTTCACATGCCATGGCTTTGCAATACATTGTGATTTGAAAAAGAACTATTGTAGAAAAACACATGCTTTTTTAGATGCATTATATCAAGAATTCTGCAATGGGAGAATCCTTTATTGGCTTGATTGGACTATAAACTTCTGTCACCCTCATATGCAACACATAAAAAGGGTGGGACTTTGTTGTAAGGCAAAGGTCTTCAAACTTGGCAACTTTAAGATTTGTGGACTTCAACTCCCAGAATTCTGGGGACCCCTGTTGTAAGGGTTGCAATTGTCATATTTACTTTTTTTGTTGCTCCTTTTTTGTTGGTCAATATAGTGGTTTGGGAAAATTTTCAACATGGTGCCTTCTTTAGGAAAAGTTAGGAAGAGTTGGCCCACTCTTTTTTTCCAAGCTGAGAGACAAACGTTGATAGTTTGTTGTTTTTCAGATCTCATCAACCAGATATCTAATCCAGTTCAAGAGGGTAAACTGTGAACTGTCAAGTGTCCATGTTCTTTAACCACGAGCCTTTTTAAAAATTCAGTCTGGATCATCCAAACCAAAGCTGATTTATCAAGGCTGTGGGAAAGCCTACTGAGAGGATCGTGAACAATTTTCTGAGTATTTGAGGATCAATATTACACTATAGATGACATAATCTAATCAGAAGATTATTGAGCAGAAAAAAAGTCAGGCGGATTTAGTGCAATTTTCATTTAAGAAAAATAAGAAGTTCTACTAAAAGTAAAAAGGAAAAGAGGGCTCCTCTGTCTCCACCATAAGCAGGAAGACACTTGCTTATCCCCCATATATTTGCTGTTCAGTTAATTCTTACACTCACTACATATAACCTGTGGATTTTTCTTTTCATAGCAAGCTAGCAACACCAAGTTCCTTTTTTAGGAAAGAGGATATCAATTTAAGCTTCTTTCCTTCACCTGCTTCTAAGAATCATGCCTCCGTCCATATCCCGAGGGAGAATGTTCCCTCCCCCATGAACCAACCCTTTGCACTGATCCTGAGAAGGGGGGGAGGGGGAGCAGACCAGGAATGAGCCAGACGCTTCCCAAGCATGTCTCTAGAGAGAGAGAGAGAACAGCTGGTTGAGGAGAAACCCATTGTTATTAGGCCCCCACAGACATGGTTCTCGTAGTTCTAAGGCCAAGCAGGGCAGGAAAAGAAGACAGAGATGAGGCTGGTATTTTTAGGCTTTTCCTCTCCCTGTTCTAAATCAGGCATTTGCGTCACTCATAGCTGCAATACGCAGTCAGGATCCAACACGTGGAGGACCATGAAGAGCAGGACAAAAGATTTGCCAGAAGATGTTTTAGCTCCAAACAGCCCACTACCACCTCACATGTACTGAATTTAGCATTGCTTTTGAGGCTACCTGCATGAGGTTCATCCTGCAAAGGACCACACATTCATCCATCATAGAAAAATCTAAAATAGCATCTTACATTCCATTTGATTCTTTCATCAAGTGAGAACATTGGAGCTGCTACTTCCTTATCAACTTGATCTCTCTCTGTCTCTCTTCCTTCTTGTCCCTCTAAGATCTACCTTTATCTTGAAATGTTTTAAAACTCCTGATGTTCATAAGTGAGCACAAGAAAACTGATATTTTCTATCTTTGGGACCATATCAAAGGACTCATGTAGCTCAACCTCTTCTATTAAAATATTCTGCCACTGAGTTCTATTCTCTCATTATCCACATACATTGCAATAAAGAGTACGTTGACATTTGCCAACTTCCACTGCCTGTCTAGATTAATTAATATTCAATATTTCTCTCTTCTCTTTTGCTCATCAAAACCATACAGTACAGCAGTTTCTGAGAAACCCTCATTTCCAGTCTGGGCCAATAATTTATCACTTTAAAAAGTGGCTGGCAGATAAAAACACCTCCTATTTTCCAATAATCCACCTGGTAAATATTGTTTTGGGAGCTCTTATAGGTAAAATTAGCAGCTAAACAAACATTTAGCAATAGTCGATTTGGTGTCATTATGCTGTAAGTGTTGAGGAGATGTTGAATATAAACTCCTTGCTTTGAAAAGTTAAAACACAGGAGTAGAAGATTATGGGAACAAAGTCTAACACATCTGAAAGGATGAACAGTGCAATCAAATCACCTCCCCTCAAATTAGGATATTTCATCCATGCATCTTGTTCTATCCTGAAAGATAAAAGATATTTCCATCATTCTGTCAATTCTTATCTATCTGAAATTCTTAGATTCATCTATTTCCTGGCTGAAGTAGCTGAAGAAGCGTAGGAGAGAAAATCTTTATTACCAAGTCCCAGGTTTTCTCCATAGCTAGATATATAATTAATTATCTTTATTGAGATCCCTACAAATATTTTCCCACATAAACTGGGGGGATCATTACCAATCCTGAATCCACAGGTCTTGCTTTCAATTTGAGAAGGGAGCCAGATGAAACATCTGAACTTGAGTGGCAAACAATAGTGGTCATTTAATTCCCAGGCCACTTTCTTGATCACAACTGGCTGGAAATTCTGACACATCTGGAAAAATGCACTAGTAATCAAAGGCTGATGCACTTCAAAAAGTCCTCCTTGGAATCACCCTGAGGAGCTGCTCCTATTACCAGTCTCAAAAGCATCTTACTCTTAACAAATCTGTATGGGGATTGAGTATTGGGGATGGGAGGGAGAGGAAGTGCGAAGAAAATATGAAAAGGCACAAACACAAGATGATGTATATCTTCCCCTCCCTGTGAAATTCAAGGACCGAGACAGGGCGATTTCCCACTTTCAGTCTCGTCTGAAAGTGCCGCCGCCCACCGTTGGCTTTGGACAGATTTAAAGATCGCAAGGGAGAAGAAAAGGGCCTGAAGCTGAGCGACACTTCTCACCGCCCCAATACCAGCCGTCCCTGCACCTCTTTTGGTCCTACTTAGTGAATTGCATCTCAGCACCCATCCCAAATAGCCTAACATTCCTGGCTGGCCGGCAGTTCAAGATCAGAGGCAGTAGAGACGATAAATAGAAACCCACAACGTGCCCTTCCACCCCATCCTCTTCCAGCAAAAACATTTCTCTCAGTTATGTGCTAGATTGGGGGGGGGGGGAGAAGAGGAAATAATTCAGCTCAGAACATGGGTGCCTTAGCCCGGGTCGGGTCTTGCAAGGTTCCCCCCGATCGTATCCACTGGATCTCTCAACTCCCTCCTTCTCCCGCCGCCGCGATTCTTCTGATTTTCTCCCCGCCCCTCCTTTCTTTCGGACACGATCTCCACGTCCAAAGTTTCCCACATCACAGCCAAGCTGTCCTCCGCCTAATGGACTGCAAGGCGTCCGACCGGTGCAAGCCGACTGAAGAGCGGGCTGGCGGTTACGCACCTGGAGGCCAGGGTTGTCTAAGACCTCCATTTGGATGTCTTGGCTGGAGCTGTAAGGTGTGCGTGACATGCCGCTGTCCTGCACCATGGAGACGCCTGTGCTGTCGGCTGAGCTCACGCCGGACTCATGGTGAAAGCCAGGGAAGATTGCCTGTCGCCTGCCCAAAGAGTCGACCACCAGCCTCCTCAAACCCGTAGCCTGGCCATGGCTCCTCCTGACGGCTAAGATGAGCAAGCAGGCCCCCCTACGCGCGCGCCGCCGCCGCCGCCGCCGCCGCCTTGGTGATGGATGAGCCCAGCGTTCCAATCATAGGGCATCGCCTACGTGCGCTTCCTGGCAACTGGCAAGGGCTGACTGCTGCCTTCAGCTCCCCAAGGGAAGGAAGAAGGGGTGGGTGTGGTTTGAGCCAAAGTGGGGCCGAGCAGATGGCGGGGAGGGGAGGGGAAGATGGAAGCTCCTGCCAATGGTCTCACATCTAGCTTAGCTTCCTTACAAAGATCCTCTAGAGTCCACCTGCTGCTCTCCCATCCTGGAAGCCACAATGGAAGGAAATTTGTCCAGTTTCCCATCCCGGTTGTAGCTAGCTACCTTTTCCCTGTTTGTTTTGTCAATTCACCTTTAACATCTCCCTCCGTGATTTAGCATTAGCCTGGAGACGACCATTTTGCTTTTTCAGTTTTTTTCACTCTCTCATCTTCTGATGAAATCCCTGCAGAATTTGGGTCATGCAAGAAGATTTCAGGTTGTAGCTGAGAATAGCCAAATCTGACTACCGGCCCTTTATGGACTCTGAAACTAAGCAGGGTTAATACTGAATGAGAGACCATTAAGCATCCCCATGACTGGGAAGACAACCTACTACCTGGCAAAAGGCCATGGCAAAGCACTCCCATACAGTTGCCAAGAAAATGACCAGGAATTAAATTTGGTTCAAATGCATCATTAAACACTGATAATTTCTCACACTCCCCCCCTCCAGCTATAAGCATAGAATATCAAACTTTACAGGCTGGAAAGTGGGGGCCAATTCAGGGTTGCTTTAATAACACAGAACCCCAAATTAACCAACCACAGTTTTGTCTAACTTATTGAGTAAACCCAGACTGTATAATTAGTTTATGGTATTGTGCAAATCCATAAAATCAATTTGGTTAAAATAGCTATAAGCGATTATGTTGTTCAAACACAATCAGTAGTGTTACATTTATTTATGAGGTTTGTTCCAGGTGAATATGCAGTCTAGTTGTTTCTATATCTGATTTTATTCCACACTAATGCCTTCCAGATGTGCTGTGTCTTATTGTCTGAATAGTCAGCAATAAGCTAGCAAGATTATCCTATATACAACGTCACTGTACCCCTCCTCTATCTCACTTTATTCTTCTCCCCTGAGATGCTTCGTAGTGCTTGGTTTAAGAAACATTATAGCAATAGCAATAGCACTTTTCTTATATACCGCTTCATAGTGCTTTACAGCCCTCTCTAAGCGGTTTACAGAGTTCAGCATATTGCCCCCAACAATCTGGGTCCTCATTTTACCGACCTCGGAAGGATGGAAGGCTGAGTCAACCTTGAGCCTAGTGAGATTTGAACAGCTGAACTGTTGAACTAGCAGTCAGCCTGCAATGGCTGCATTTAACCACTGCACCACTTCAGCTCTTCTATCCCCAAATCACTGAAACTACAAGATACAGGCTGATTCACCAACATACTAAGCCATACTTCGCTTAACTTTGAGGTTGGTGAATAAGCATACCACATTATGGCATAAAATGCTTTGCAAATGTGCTCATAATGTTAGTAAATGCTAATTTTTCTATCTTTTTAAAATCCCATTAGCCTGGGATTGCTGCACTATTGCTGCAATTGCTCATTTCTTTTGCCAAAAAATATTCCTTGTTTCATACAGAAACCCTGCTAACTGCATCTTGAAGATGCCTTCTTAACCATTCTTTAAGGGCATCTCAGAACTCAGCCATGTAACTTTATGTTTATCTTATCCAATGTTTTCCATCTTTTACCAATGTGGCTTGCTTTATGAACAATTAGTTTTGCTTAAGAATTTATTGAGGTGATGATAGAACAGAGGCTAAGATCACTTCAGTTCCTATAGCTGCTTTGGCCTGCTGTGGTCATCTGATGTGAAGCACTACTTAGACATTATGCTGGTTCTTTATCTGTTTGGCTAAATGAATGCCTGGGCAGCTTGTACATTGGCTGAAGCAGGAGAGTCCATCCACCAGAGTCCTTGAATCCCAACCCCTGCATACCTGTGGTAGGCAGCAAGAGGCACAGCAGGTGTGAGAGACTAGAGTGAGCAATAGCAAAAAAGAAAAACTAAGAGAAGGATGAAGTGAAAGTTAAGTGAGCAAAGAAAGGTCCCGAAAAGCAATTGAATGGGAGCGATGGAGCAAGAGAGGATGATGGAATGAATCAATGAAATGAGTAACAGAGTGAGCGAACTGGGACTGCTGAAGGCGATGGAGCAAAAGCAAGTGATGAAGTGATGATGGGGCCACAGAGGGTGATGGAGTGATGAGTGAGAAAGATGAATGAAGAAGACAGTATGAGTGACTAATAGGCAAGAGAAAACAAGGCAGGCAGCATGAGTGTGAGGAATAATCTTTGGATCACCAACAAAGTGGATGGGAGCTGCAGCATCTGATCCACAGAAAGCCCCTTCCAGCCTGCAGATCAGAATTCTGACAAATGGCTAAACTCATCAGTCAAAATTGGTTTCCAGCCCACTTCTCTATTCTCTCTACTCTCCGTGTTTTTAGGGAGAGTAACTGCAGGAAATCCACCAATCTTTTTTCTTAACTTGTCCCACATCAAAAACCCCAAGGCAGCACTCATTAGCCTTGTAACCAGGGCAGAATAAATTCCAGTGTCAGGGAAAAGCACTTTCGTATCACCTCACAGACTAGAAGAAAATGAATTAAGCTAGCTGGACATGCCCCTTAATCCATTTTATCTTCTAATTTTTGGGTATGGAGTAAAATAGTATTGCAAATACAGCTTTTTTCACTTCTGATTTATATTACAGATATATCAACAGTTATTCCAACATACTTACTGATATGATTTCCACTTTATATAACATGTTTTGTTTCACAGTAGTTTATGGAATCAACTAGTTTTCTGGATGTTATGGCAAGCAATTAGTTCAAATACAAGCACATCTGACATGACTTTTTAACAATTTTAAGAGAAACTTTGAAACTCAAGCTCCTAAAATTCCAAGATCTAAACTTACACAAAAAAGTGTGATGGTGGTAGAGAACATCTGACCTTCCAATAAAGAAAGGTAAATGTTTCATTGGGATTCATTGGAAAGTTGTTTGGGGCTTTGTAATCCTTGTCATAACTGCTGTTGGCAATGACAGAGAATGAATGAGTGTGAGACTTCCTTTAATAAATATTTAACTCCCAGTTTAATCTGAGGTTTAAATCACTCCACAGAGAGGGTAGCTCATCCTTGCTGAATATGTGTGGGCCAGCTTTGACTCTGGAATTGTATGCAGAAGTTGTTCACAGAGAAGAAATTATCTGTGAAGAGGTTTCAATTACTCCTGTTAACTCTTAGGGAATTCCTACTACATAGAACAGTCTATCTGAAAGTCATCTTTTGCTAGTAGAAACTGATAAATTGGCCATACCTTTTTGACTCCTGCTCTACATGTGACTCCAGTATTTCCCTTTTCTTTTGAATCCTCTGGAGCCGCCTAAGCCTACACTGCTGAAATGTTGTAGCAAACTGTTATAGTAATGATGCTACTATTTCTTGATGATTTTTGAGGGGAAATGAAAATGAGGGAAAATTTGTAAGATAAATGTAATCTGCCATTGACTTATTTTAACTATAATGTTAAAATCTTACTTGAGATCCCTACTGTGCCATACTGTGCCATAATACCGGTATCATAGTTCACTCTGTAATTCTTGTATGTATCTCTTTCTTCAAAAAACTTTATTCACTTGGCACAATGGACAGTTATGATTATGTACTGCTAAAACTCGTGTGTGTAACCTTCAACTGGGCAAAACAATGCATCATAAGCAGTGGTGGGATTCAAAATACTGCATTCAGTTTTGGTCACCATGATGTTAAAAGGATGTTGAGACTCTAAAAAGAGTACAGAGAACAGCAACAAAGATGATTAGGGGACTGGCAGCTAAAACACATGAAAAACGGTTGCAGGAACTGGGTATGTCTAGTTTAATGAAAAGAAGGACTAGGGTAGACATGATAGCAGTGTTCCAATATCTCAGGGGCTGCCACAAAGAAGAGGGAGTCAAACTATTCTCCAAATCACTTGATGGTGGAACAAGAAGCAATGGGTGGAAACTAAACAAGGAGAGAAGCAACTTAGAACTAAGGAGAAATTTCCTGACAGAACAATTGATCAGTGGAACAGCTTGCCTCCAGAAGTTGTGAATGCTTCAACACTGGAAGTTTTTAAGAAGATGTTGGATAACCATTTGTCTGAAGTAGTGTAGGGTTTCCTGCCTAAGCAGGGGTTGGACTAGAAGACCTCCAAGGTCCCTTCCAACTCTGTTGTTGTTGTTGCTGCTGCTGTTGTTGTTGTTGTTGTTGTTGTTGTTGTTATCATTATTATTATTATTAAAAATTTTACTACCGGTTCTGTGGGCGTGGCTTGGAGGCAGAGGTGGGTTCCTCCCAGTTTGCACCGGTTCTATAGATCCGATAGCAAACCGCTGGTGATGTCACGATGACGTCATGGAGCCAGTTCTGTCGGTGCCAGTCTGTGGACACCGCCATCTTTCTTTGAATTTTTTTTATTTTTCCCAGTTTTTTTTTCCTTCTGCACATGCACAGAAGCCAAGTTTCTGGCACTGCGCATGCATCACCATCTTGTTTTTGGCTTTTTTAATTAAAAAAATAGATTTTTCGGCACTGCGCATGCGTGCGCCCACGAGGCGTGCCCACGCGGTGCGGGAGGAAGTGGACCAGCAGCGAGGTAAGTTAGAACCCACCCCTGTTTGGTAGGCGTGGCGTGGCTTGGTGGGTATGGCTTGCTGGGCGTAGCAGGGGAAAGATACTGTAAAATCTCCATTCCCACTCCACTCCAGAGGAAGGATACTGCAAAATCTCCATTCCCTCCCCACTCCAGGGGAAGGTTACTACAAAATCCCAATTTCCTCCGTATCAGTTGGGACTCGGGTGGTAGATAATAGATGGGGACGGAGCCAGTCAGAGGTGGTATTTACCGGTTCTCAGAACTATTCAGAATTTCCGCTACTGGTTCTCCAGAACTGGTCAGAACCTGCTGAAATCCACCTTTGATCATAGGCAGGGGTGGGTTCCAATGTTTTACTACCGGTGGGCGTAGATTTATTTTGTGGGTGTGATTTATTTTGTGGGTGTGGTTTGATGTCATGTGATTGAGTGGCCATGGCCAACTTGACATCACTCATTCCCATGCCCAGTCACATGCCCCCACCTAGCTATGCCCACAGAACCAGCAAAAATTTGTTTTGCCAGCTGGGAGGCTGGCAAAGAAGCCTAGCTTTTGCCGCCATGGCTGATTTCTACCTAAAGGAGCAGGGTGCTGTGGCTGCAACAGCGGGGAGGGCCCGTCAGAGGTGAGAAGGGTCGCTCCTCCTGCGGCTGTTGCAGCTGCCACCTGGGCAAGCCGCTCCCTGTCTCAGGCCCATGCCACCCCCACCTAGCCATGGTGAAAATTTCTGTTTTGCTAGCTGGAAGGCTGGCAAAGAAGCCTCGCTTTCCCTGCCGCTGCAGCTGCTTCTACCTCACCACCGAATGGTCCATGCTCCCCTACACACACACACACACACACACACAAACACACACACACACACACACACACACACACACTGCACTTGTCCTGGCAGCACTCTGTCAGTAGCAGCCGAGCAAGGGAAGGAGAGGGACTGGAGAAAGAAGTGGGCACGGTGGCAGCCAAAGCCGCCACTTATTCGCAAGAGCCGAGGACGGAAGAGGCACCTCTTCCATCCTCGGCTGTTGCAAAGAAACGGCAGCTCTAGGTGTACCACACCCACTTTGTTCTCTTTGAGAGCTGCTTTGCACCTTGTTTGCAACCCACTCCAAAAGGAGCTCAGATTGTGGCGGTGTTCCAGCTTCAACTGCTCTGTGGGGTCTGTGGTAGACCCGTCGACACAGGCATGTTTCGGGGTGCCTAATCCTCCGGCAAGCCCGGCCACGCAATGGCCGGAGAGTGAGGGAGGGCGGCCAGGTCTTCCCGGGCAGCTGCTCCCCACTGCACTCCCTGGAGGGGCTTGCTTTGCCCGCAGATTCTTCACCTGCTAAGAGCTGAGCCGACCGTAGGTGGGCTGCCTGACCCCAGGAACAGGCAAATTAAATGGCGGGCAAGGGGGGCTGCTATTGGGCCAGGCGGTGACCGGCTCGGACTGAATCCGGCTTCCCTACTGGCAGAGGGGAAAAGGCTGGGAGGAGGTGGTCATGTCAACAGCTCGGTCTCCCACTATGTTCAAGCAGAGCTCCGGCGGAGCTTGAATCTGCATTGCAGGAAGACTCCATTCTTGGGTGCGCGCATTCCAGGCTTCAGCTGGAGAAACCCCACCCCAACCTTCCTACAATTGCTGGGGTCATCTTTCTTGGTCTGCCAGTGCCACTTTGCCTCTTCCCATGCCCAGGTAGGAGAAAAACACTACAAGGCGCCGTGATCCATCTTTTTTTTTTGACACTCTGGCACCATATCCAGGTCAGGATGCCATGGGGTGGCGGTGGTCGTCTCGGCTTTTCCTCCATTGCCCTTCCTGGCCAAAAAGTGCCCCTTCTCACCTCTGATGGGCCTTCCCCGTGGTTGCAGCCTGAGCACCCAACTCCTGCTGGCGCGCTGAGCCGGCCCGGCCACGTCCCGTCCGCGAGATGAGTGTGCAGGAGAAAGGCTTCTCTCTGGACCTCGGGGGCAGCTTCACCGAGGACGTGTCAAGGCCCCCAGTCAAGAGGCTCACCGGCCACAGCTTTTTGGCCAGGAAGGGCAATGGAGAGAAAGCACGAAGCAGCTTTCTTCTCACCGGCTGATCAGAGAACTTTTCAGCGTTTTTGTTGCCGAGCTCCTGGAGAGCAACGCTCATGCTAGCCCGAGGGCAACGGCAGAGTCCGGCACTCGGGGAGTGTTAGCACACTCCCAGCTGCACCCTGCGCTACCTCTGCCGGCTCACGGCAGCAGACTCAGCTGCAGCCCAGACGAGCCGAGGAACTGTGGGGAGCCTCCCGTGCATTGCACCCCCCTCTCACCCCCTCTGGCTTTCACCCGTGCCTCCACGCCATTTTCAGCTGCCCACCTCCTTGGCTGGCTGGCTGGGCTGGCCAGTGAGATCGCCGGCTCAAGTTTCAAGTCCTCATGGGTGACTCAGATTCCCGGGAAGCCTAATCCAACTCTTGGCATCCCCCGAAGCATGAAATTCAGCCCTCACCTTGCTGAGCTTCACGGATATGCGACCTGCCCGGTTACACGGCCCTCTGCACACTGAGCTGTGCAGAGCAGGCAGCAAGGTCCTGCATTGCCGGTCAGTGGAGGTTGGGGCGCGGAAAGGGGCAGCCGGGCAACCAGAGCTCTCTCTGTGCCATTGCAAGGAGAGGTGTGTGCCAAAGCGCAGTGGGAGCCGCCCAGTCCCTTGCTCGCTCTGCTCCGGATCCAAGTGCGCCGAGGGATCACAGGCAAGTGCACCGAGGGATCACAGGCAAAGTCTGAGAGTGGATGTGCTTTTCCGGAGGTCTCTCCGCTTCCCGGGCAGCATGCTTGCTGCCTGCTCTGCACGACTCGGTGCGCTCTGACTCGGAGCGAAGGGCCTCAGGGCTGCAGACAATGCCACTGCTTCTGGGCCAACCCAGCAAGGCTCTGCACAGCCTGCACCAAGCCCGACCCTCGCCAACGCAGGACAAGGCAGCGGTGGAAGAACAGGGTGGCGGTAGGAGAGCGCAGTGGCGGCAGGGAGAGTGCTTTGGGGGACACTGGCCAGAGGCGGGAGGGGGCCACCAACCCAGAAAGCTTCCACCGTGCAAAGATTGCCAGGCTGCCCTCTCCCCCTCATCCCCGCAGCCTTCGGGAGATGCTAGCTGGTGATGGGAGTCTTCTAACCACCGTGCGAAGTTGCCGGGCTGCCCTCTGTCCCCACCATCCCCGCAGCCTTCAGGAGATGCTGGCTCGGCGGGGTTGGAGGGTAGGCTAGCGCGAATGCTTACTTGTGTGTAGGCAGGAAGAGGCAGTTCTGTGGATGCACGTGGCGAACGTGAGGCAGGGTGAGCATGCGCAGAAGCAAAAACCAACAAAAAATAGGGGGCAGCCGAAAATAAGATGGCGATGCATGCGCAGTGTGGGGAACTCGGCTTCTGGATATGCACAAAAGAAGAAAAAATACCCGAAAAAAATTCAAAAATTTTTTTTTCAAAAAAAGAGATGGCGGCACCCACGGACTGACACCGACCGAACCGATTCTGTGACATTATTGTGATGTCACCAGCGGGTCGCTACTGGTTCAGGCGAACCGGTCTGAACCGGGAGGAACCCACCACTGATCATAGGGCAACAATTTTTGTAACAAAGTACCTCAAACGTTCCATTTGCCGACTTCCAGTTGAACCGGAAGTTCCGTTGTTGTTGTTGTTCTGCTCTCCCCAGGCTTCAGAGCTTTTCTAGAGGCTCCTAGAAAGGCTCTGAAGCCTGGGGAGAGCAAAACAACAACAACAACGGAACTTCAGGTTCAACTGGAAGTCGGCAAATGGAACGTTTCCAGCCTCCGGAGGACATCCGGGGGGGAGGGTGTTTTCCCCCTCCCCAGGCTCCTAGAAAGGCTCTGGAGCTTGGGGAGAGCAAAAACACGCCTTCCCCACCCACTCCGGAGGCTGAAAACAGGCGGTTTCCAACTCCCAATGGGCCCAGAAGGCCCGAAAATCAGCTGGCTGGCACGCGCATGCGAGCCTGACCTGAGCTCGCGTGCCCTCCAATATGGCCTCGTGTGCCACTTGTGGCAGGTGTACCATAGGTTCGCCATCACGGTCCTAGGAACTCATCTTAGGGCATAGGGCAGTGATGGCGAACCTTATGGCATGCATGCCACAGGTGGCACGTGGAGGCATCTCTACCGGCACGCAAGCCATTGCCCTAGCTCAGCTCCGGCCAGCTGATTTTCGGCTCACACGGAGGCTCTGGGAGGGCATTTTAGGTTTCCGGAGGGCCTCCGGGGGGGTGTTTTTGCCCTCCCCAGGCTCCAGGGAAGCCTCTAGAGCCTGGGGAGGGCAAAAATGGGCCTACCAGGCCCACTGGAAGTTGGGAAACGGGTCATTTCCGGCCTCCAGAGGGCCTCTGTGGGAAACCGTTTTCATCCTCCCCAAGCATTGAATTATGCGTGCGGGCACTTGCACGTGCGTGATAGCACGCGCACGTGCGCTTTCGGCACCCAAGGGAAAAAAGGTTCGCCATCACTAGCATAGGGTTTTCCTCTTTCATTTTGAAAATGAAAATGTTGTCAAACATCTGAATGTAAATCATGTGACCATGGAGATGCTGCAACGGTCATAAGTGTGAAAAATAATCATAAATCACTTTTTTCAGTGCTGTTGTAACTTCGAATGGTCATTAAATGAAGTGTTGTAAGTCAAGGACTACCTGTTTATGCAGCCCAGGCACAAACTTCTTATTGGTGAATTATTGGTGAATATCCAATTTCAGACGTGTCAAAATCAAACTTTTCTAAAAGTACCTCCTTACCCAAAGGAAATTTACATTCAAAATTGCAGACAATCTTAATTTTTCTTTGTTATCTATTATTAAAAGCAAAAATTAAAATGGCTTATGACACTTACTCCTTTCAAACCTTGGGCTTCTTGTTATTTTATATCCAATTATCCAATCCTATTGCTTTCCTGTTGGCCTATAAAGCACATCATCCCCAACAAGTACAGCCAAATGTATGCTAGTATGAGGGGAATTGATGAGAATCATATCTCTAGACAGGTGGTAGCTTAACCTGATTTGGAAGTTAGTTTTCGAATATTGATAGCACTTTGGAGGGAAAGTGAAAAATAGATCTCCTGAAGTTTATTCTTAGTAAATTTGCTTATAGTGTGCTGAATCTGTGATTGCACAAAGCTTGCCTGGACTCGCCTTTAAATAATGAGCCCTGCCATAAGTTGCACGTTGTAACATGCCCAGTGAAATAATTAACTACCGTATTTCACTGGGATTATTTTCGTTGACCATTAGAAAGGAAGGTGAGCATTTAATGTGAATAAAATTAGTGTGTAGGTTGAAAAATTTTCTTAAAGCAGGGCAGCTTTAAGCGAAGTGATTCTGAGCCATTACGTAGTGTTACATCTTTCCTTTTTCATTTTAAAGACTATAATAAAGTTTTGAATGTAGTTCTGTTGGTTATATTCGCATGACCTATTGAACCAGTTTAGCCCAATCTGTTTTCCAAACTCGCCCCTTATATTATAGTGTCTTTCAAACAGCATGCACACTAAATTGTTTTGCCAAATTTTATTTTATCAATCTGTATAAATCACAGACATGCTAATAGATAAGCAAATTACATTTTCACTTTCAGGGTGAACTGAACCAGGAACTTTAGATCTAAAACCACTCACTGGGTCATTGCATTAAATCTAAGTTTATTTAATAAATAAAAGCCCAATTGCTATGTTCATGTAACAGCTAAACCAAATAAGACACATCCCTAATTTAAATATTAAGAAAACTAGATTCCGATGCCTCACAGCTTATGACAATTACAGAGTCCCAAAATCATGTGATACCCTTTTCTGACCTTCTGACAACGTCAAAGGGGAAGCCAGATTCACTTAACATATTGCTAATTTAACAGTAGCAATTCACTTAACAAATGTGGCAAGGAAAGTCGTAAAATGGGGCAAAACTCACAACAAATTTCTCATTTAGCAACATAAATTCTGGACTTGATTGTGATCGTAAGTCAATGAAATAGAGAATCTTTGAGGAGGAATTCAAGCCAATTCTTTAGCCCATCTTCTGATCAGAGAATCACAATGCCACATTGTAGATCTGTCTGTTTTCTCAGTCGCAGTACCCGCTGCCCCCATTAAGATGTGGAGAAACTATTCGCTTTTGTAGACCAAGTTTCCAATCAATTTAGACATTTTAAAAAAACCTAATTTAGAAAAACACAAAATCTTTCCCCTTTATTAAGGTGACTTCTTGAAATGAGGTCGCTAGTGGCTAATGAAGGCCACGAGGAAATCATAGATTGCTTTTTTTAAAAAGGAGTTACTTTAAACATTCATGCGCCGATACTGCATCAATTACTATTTGTACGAATAGCATCAAATGTGAGCATGCGCAAAGCGGCTCGCGCGCCTTCGTGGCACAAACCCAACATTTCCCTCCCCCGCACTGCCCGCCCCATGCTAACATACCCAAGAGATGTGCGCAAGCGTAGTAATACTTTGGATGATACCATTTGCCCCTCATTTGAGGGGAGAATATATTTTTATTTACACGTAATATCACCTATCTTCATCGATATATCCTTTAAGGTCAGACTTAAGGGTGTAATAGAAAATAAACAGGATTTTAGAAAGAGTGAGGAAGACGAGGCGAAGACAGGATTGGAGTGAAAGCGAGTGGTGCAGCCCATTACGTAAGATGGGTAGGCCCGCCTCCGCGTCCTTCCTTTCTTTTCAGTGCCGTCGGCCTTGCCGCCATGAGGTGAGCTGTTCGCTATGAAGGGGTTTAAGGGCCTGGGGTGAGCCTTAAGTAATGAAACTTAAAGAGTCACGATTGGCGAAATGGTCCGAAAGACAGCTGGAAAGTCTTCTGTGGGGAATGGAGAGGGCGAAGGGCTAGGAGAACGAGGAGTGCGGCCTAGAGGCCTGCGAAGCGTGGAGGAGCCTGGCGACCAAAACGTGACTCGTGGCACTCGAGAATTGGGGAACCCTCGGGATTTCCTACCAAGTATCCCCTTTTTGCAAAGAGTGACCCTTTCTGTCGGGAACAGCCGACGGGGAGAGACTGCGAGGCGCCAGGGTAGCTTTTGTGGGAGGAATGGCGGCGTGGGGGGGGGATTGGTAGCAGACATCCTCGGTAGAGGCTGGCAGGGCCTGGTGGGGTTTGGCGCCGCCTGTTTCTGAAGACTTCCACTTGATTCGGTTTGCACTGCGGTCTTTTGCATGTCTCTTTTCTTTACAAGTAACTAACATTCGTTTAACTGAGATTTAAGAATGAGACTGCAGAGGCGTCGTGGGGTTTACCGAACATGTGGTTACCAAGTGCGCGAACACTTTTCACGTTGCTATATTTTATAATTTCAAATCGTTTAGTCCCAGTTTACTATTTTCAGATGAATCTTGCTGTGCTTCTAAAGAGTAAAAACTAAGGGTCCTGATGTTTACTCTAAAAAAAATTTTTTCCCCCCGAGAGGATCTTTTTTCCCCCCAGAGAATTTTTATTTTGTTTTTTTACAACAATATGCAGGTAGTCCTCAATTTACAACCTTTCATCTTCCCCCCCCCCAAACCCACATCCCCCCTCCCCCCCACAACCTCCCAGAGCAAATACAGGGTATAAACATTTAGCAACCATATACTAGAATAAACTAACTAACTTTGTCTTCATCCCTCTCTTGTACCCAAGAGGATCTTTTTAATG
This sequence comes from Diadophis punctatus similis, assembly GCA_023053685.1. Lineage (NCBI taxonomy): Eukaryota > Metazoa > Chordata > Lepidosauria > Squamata > Dipsadidae > Diadophis > Diadophis punctatus. The sequence continues at coordinate 19,755,433 of JALIGW010000009.1, read as the reverse complement.
AAAGTTATTGTGTAAAAAAGGCCTCATACAATTATAATTAAATTAACTAGATACAGTATTTAAAGGGTTGAATTTTGTCTTGTCTTGGTCATGTTACATATACGTTCAGAATAATTTTTAATATCAGGCCTGGTTTTTTATTTATTTATTGAATTTATTTGTTGCCCATTTCTCCAAAGTGACGCTGTGTGGCTTACAACATTAAATAATAAAACTGTAAAGATAAATATTTATAAAAACAAAATTATAATTTTTTTAGAATTAGAATTACAATCCTGTTCATTACAGTGTGTCCCTCCCAGTAATGTAATGTTGCACAAATGCTTTTCTGTATCTTGAAGATTTTTGTGGACTATAAATCTATTCTTGCAATTCAGGAGAGAGCTGAAAAAGTGAGTTCCTGGTTTGAAGGAAAAACCCTTGCATAGCTCAAAATGCATATTATACAGATTCTTATGACAGTTTTGGAAGGAAGACTTCTATCATTATACAATAAGCATAATGCAGTGTTGAATACTTGACTACTGAAATAGATGTATTAAGTTGGTAAATTTAGAATAATATTGCTTCCTAAACCTATATCCATTTCTTCCCAAATACCTACATTCTTATTCCTACAAGTCATCCGAACAAAATTATCCAAATGTAAGGTATCTTTGGCTAGTTTGATACCCTTCATTTTGGTTTTGATAATGGGAATTGTAGGCCAGTACATTAGAATGATTCCTGTAAAGGAAATGTGTTTTTTTAATGATAATGTTTTTTTCCTTGAAGTTCTGTTTATAACTCACCAGAATTACAAAACAGATTTAGATGGTGGAATTTCATGATCTCTGTTTAATAAAAGTTGCCCTGTAAGCAAGATTTATCAGACAAAAAATAAGCTAAATCCTTAGTGTTTACATTTAAAAGACGTAAAAATATCAAGCATGTGTATGTAGTGATCTTCACAGGTCCTGATTATTTAATCACATGCAGGCTGTTACCTAGGTTTCCCACAAATACAGGTAGTCCTTGACTTACAACAGTTTGTTTAGTGGCCATTCAAAGTTACAACGGCACTGGAAAAAATGTGCCTTATGACTGTTTCACAATTACGGCCTTTTCAGCATTCCCCATGATCATGTGATCAAAATTCAGATGCTTGGCAACTTGTTCATATTTAGGACCGTAGCCATGTACCAAGGTCACATCTTTTGCGATCTGACAAAGTCGATGGGGAAGCCAGATTCACTTAACAAACAGATTACTAACTTATCAACTAAAGTGATTCACTTAACAACTGGCAAGAAAGGTTGTAAATGTGGCAAAACTCACTTAATAAATGTCTCTCATAACAAGAAATTTTGGGGTCAATTTTGGAAAGTTGAAGACTACCTGTATATGATTTTGTCTACTCAAAATTAGTTATATTTAGAGACTTGGAATAATCTTACATGTCATCTTCAGAAATCAGTTTTTTCCCCCCCCTGGGTGACTTACAACTTACATGTAGTGTTTCTTTTCCTTAGTATGTTAAGGCTGCAGAAGAGGCTGGCTTCCAGCGTTTTGCGATGTGGAAAGAAAAAAGTATGGTTGGATCCCAATGAGACCAATGAAATTGCTAATGCCAACTCTCGTAAGTATCATTTGCCATGTATAGAAGGCCTATGTTGTAGCATTTAGAGGCATGTAAAACATTTTCAAATATAACCATTCCTTTCCAGCTGCAGAATACCCAGTTCAGGCTCTGTACTAAGTAGAATGGGATGGTCCAGCCTTGTTAGAAATAATCAGAATGGATTGCTTATACTTCTATTTTGAAGTCAGAGTGTTCTGTTTTGAAGTTGGATACCTACTGGCAAGATCCAAACAGGTTTTCCAGTATTGGAACATGTTTGATGAGGTTGCAGAGATTTGTTCTAACCTCAAAATGGCTGATTGAATTTTTTTGTATACTCAAATAATGCCTGCTTATGTTTTAACAGCATTTCTGATAGTAATGTCAAATAGATTCACATACTTAAAGGTTATTGTTTAAAAACAAGTATCTACGCAGATTTCACGTTTATAAGCAGTGTGTTTGAACAGTAGAATAATCTCGTTTCTCAATTAATTTGTATTAAACTAAAAATAAATGAGTTCATGAGAAAAATGATATCAAAAGCCAACTAACTTATGTTTTAATTTGATTTGAAAACTGAAAATTTAGAGCAGGAAGTACGCATACTTGCATGTATTTAGGCAAAATTATAAAATACTTAATGTGATGTTTACCTTAGTACCATCTGTTAGTAATTGATTTTCTGCCATTCTAGGTCAGCAGATCAGAAAACTGATAAAAGATGGTCTAATAATCCGTAAGCCTGTGACTGTTCACTCAAGAGCTCGATGCAGGAAGAACACCTTGGCTCGCCGAAAGGGCAGGCACATGGGCATTGGTAAGTATTGGTTGCCCCTGCTATATATATAGGAATAACGGATGGAAGCTGACCAAGGAGAGATTCAACCTGGAAGTGAGGAGAAACTTTCTGACGATGAGAGCAGTGGAACAGCTTGCCAGCGGAGGTTGTGAGAGCCCCAACACTTGCGACCTTCAAGGAGAGACTGGACTGCCATTGTCTCAAATGGTGTTGGAACTCCTGCTTGAGCAGGGGGTTGGACTAGATGACCTACAAGGTCCCTTCCAATTCTAATCTAAAAAATATCAAATTGTAATTCATTTATTTATAGATACTTGTATGGTAATATATTCAGCTTATAATTTTGAAATGATAAAAAATAACAGTTTTATGTAGACTTCTGTAATGGTAATAAGGCACAGAAAAGCTTTAAGGTTATGGAGAAATGCAAATATTAAATATGAAAACTTTATTAACACCAACCTCCTTTTGCTCTCCAGGAAAGAGAAAGGGTACAGCTAATGCTCGTATGCCAGAAAAAGTCACATGGATGAGGAGGATGAGAATTTTGAGGCGTCTTTTACGCAGATACAGGGAGTCCAAGAAGATTGACAGGCATATGTAAGTCTAGAAGAGAGTGCGCTTACATGTCCTGCCATTTAAAAGATGTCACTTTATTTTTGTTAAGGGCCTTTTTTCCCCACAACAGAACATTCTAGATAAAGCTATTTAGCAATGTTGATTCACATAAAGTCAATTTCTTAAATGACACAACTTCTGCACAGCAAATTGGAGAAAGCATATAAAAAGAACATAAGGTCCACATTTCAAATGCCATCGCAGAACATCTAGACAAATATTCCTATTAAGGTAGCATTTTTCTTCAGTATTCTAAGATGCATATTCAATTCTTTTTCTCTGCTTTACAGGTACCATAGCTTGTATTTGAAGGTGAAAGGTAATGTGTTCAAGAACAAGCGGATTCTGATGGAGCACATCCATAAGCTGAAGGCAGACAAGGCTCGCAAGAAGCTTCTGGCGTAAGTATCTTACTAAATCATGAGGCAGATTTATTTACTCAGTAATGCTCCATTTTTCTTTTCATATAAAGAACACACATGGCACTATTAACAGTTTTGAATGTAACACTAGTGAGAAGGTGTTACGCATTAAGAACTGAAAAGTGGAAATGAATATTGGAAAATAAGGTTTGATGTGTAGATTTTCTGCTTTGGGAAGTGATTCAAAAGAATCTGGTTACAGCATTTATAGAATGAATTTTATTAGAAAGAATGCAGTAAGTAGGCAATATGTCATATACATTCATCAAAAAAACCACTGCAAATTCTGAATATTTTTTGACCATGACAGACTCAAGTAAGTATAATGATTAGTAAGAATTCTTAATATGATTACTTGGTTATGTATGTACGTATGTGGGAATGATCAAATTAAATAACTGCAAGTGTATCCGCGTTAATTTGCAGCAGGAAATGAAAATTAGTAACTAGGGGTTTAGAACCCTGGGAATATATTTTCTGTAAGGAAGCAGTGCTTAAACATCGGGAGGGAGTTAACTTTAGTTAGTTTTTATTAGTTTGTATATGAGAGACAAATAAATCTTTAGGGTACTCATAAACAGCAAGATGGCTAGATTTTAGTTGAAAAAGAAAAGCCATTCCTACCTCTTGTAAAATATAAGAACATTTCTGTGGAAAAAAGTTAGAATTTAATCTGGGAAGAGAAGTATGGTTGTTAAAGTAATAATATTGGGGAAATACTTTGCGCATCTGAAACAGATAATCACTGGATGCCTCAAAGGTAATGTTTCATTGCTAAACTATCTGAGCACTCCTTTATTCTTCAGTGACCAGGCTGAAGCCCGCAGGTCTAAGACTAAGGAGGCCCGTAAGCGCCGGGAAGAACGTCTCCAAGCAAAAAAAGAGGAAATTATCAAAACCTTGTCTAAGGAAGAAGAAACTAAGAAATAATTTCTGCCTTTTTGTGTACATAGTGCTCAAAGGGTATCTAATAAACTTCTTCAACAACAGCAGTGACCAGTACATTTTTCTATTTAGGAGGGGGTCAATTGAGAATAATGTAGGTTTTACTTTCTGGAATAACATGTTTTAGCTAAATTTGTCTTTTAATGCTTTGGTTCAGGCTTGTATAATATAACTACTCACTTGATTTTAAATACTTGCTGTGTTTAATTTCTAATTTCTTAATATACGTATGAAGGTTTAAGCTTTTAATCAAAAACTACTTATATTGCATGGAAGCTAGCCAAAATATTAGTTAAAAAAATTGTGTGGGGAAGGAATACATTTGAATAGAAAGATTTCATTCTGTGATATGGAAAGTAAACCCCCATTCTGTTTTACGGTCTGCAGATCATAAATATTTAAAACATACTTTTTTAATGTGAAGAATTAGTACACGTTGTTTAGATACCACTTAAATTAAGTTTTATATATTTCGATAACGACAGCGGGAGCTACAGGAGAAGAGGACTGGGGGTCCATTAGGGCAGCCAGGAGTGGCTAGTGTATTAGGGCAGATGCAGTCCCAACTAAGAGTCAGATGGAGGATCTGGGATGAGTATCCTCCCCTGGCTGGCCAGTGAGAGGGACCTGCTGAGATGGAAGGTTGTGTATGGTGGTGGTGATGGTGGTGGGAAATGGAATGGTGGGAGACCTGTTGGTGCTGATGGCGTAAGCAATAGCACTGGGGGGGGGGTTTCCTCCCTCATCTATCTCACCCCCCCCCCACGTCTGCAGGAGTGAATGAGAGTGAATAGAGGAGATGGCAGAACCCTTGCCTCTAGGAAGAGAGAGGGAAATCACCTTGGGGAATGCAGGGCGGGACAGTGCATTAGAGTGGTGACAGGCATGGGGTGTTATGCGGGAGTCAGAGGCAGGCTGTTACAGGGAAGATGACCCCAATGTGTGGAATCCGGCATGCTCCAGCCCCCTGGGCTCATTCCTAGTACCCAAACAACATACCTTCAGAGGCCTTTGGGTTTCACTGCTACCGGTTAATGCCAGGCTCCCCTTGTGTAAAATCTTATTGAGGAACAAGCCAACCTGACATGCATTGCTGAGACTTGGCTGATTGCAGAAGTTGAGATTCCCCTCTTGGAGATGTGGCCAGTTTAGGGTTTGGGACCAGCCAAGGCCCCAACTAAGTGGAGATGAAGTGGCAGTGATCATTCAAGAGTTAGGTTCCCCGCCCCGGTTCGTGGTTGTGTTTCTGAAGCTGGATTGAAAAGATCAGTTGGGAGTTTTGCTACTGTATAAGCCTCCCTGCTGGATAACAACCTCCTGCCTGAATTGGAGGCCATTTTGGGGCTGTCAGGGTTCCCCAGACTTGGGGGATTTCAACCTGCCATTCCTAGCTTTGGCATTGGGAGCGGCCAAGGACTTTATGGTCACCATGGCAGCCATAGGCCTATCCTAAATCGCCTCAGGCTGACTCAGAACAGTGGTCACACAACATGCATTTTCTTATCAGAATAATGGTAATGTGACTTGGTAGAGACCCTAACATCTCCCCTGTCATGGAGAGATCATGCCCTGGTGTCCTTGAGATACTCCTATGCCACCACCTCCGCAGGGAGACTGGACCACTAGAGTGGTCCGTCCTTGATGACGAATAGCTGCAAATGAGTTCCAGAGGGAGTTGTGGGACATACTAGGGACTTTGTGCATGGCCCTGCTGAAACCTTAGTAATGGCCTGTAACCAAAGGGCAGCCAGTAATCAAGCATATGCAGCCTCTTAACCCATTGTTCCTAGCGATGTTGGAAGAAGGAGGCTTGGGTGATCATCTTCAGGGGCATATAGAGAAATGTGTTAAAAGTAGCTTGGATTCGTTCTCTGTTTAAACCCAAGCATGGTGCAGGTCCATGTGATATGCCTGAGGAGAGGTCTTTCCAAGTTAACTAGGAACAATTTGACCCTGTTAGATTGTGAGTAAGCAGAGTCTTCAATGATGTCAGTGCAACCATCTACCAATTAGATCCTTGTCGAGCCTGGTTGGCGGTGTCTAGCAAATGAGTGCAAGCAGTGATAAACACTTCACTGCAGGAGGGTGACTAGCATGGGAGTGTAAACCCAAGCATGGTGCAGGTCCATGTGATATGCCTGAGGAGAGGTCTTTCCAAGTTAACTAGGAACAATTTGACCCTGTTAGATTGTGAATAAGCAGAGTCCTCAATGATGTCAGTGCAACCATCTACCAATTAGATCCTTGTCGAGCCTGGTTGGCGGTGTCTAGCAAATGAGTGTAAGCAGTGATAAACTCTTCACTGCAGGAGGGAACATTCCCAGGGCCTTTCAAGGAGGCCCTGGTTCAACCCCTTAAAAAAAACAGCACCGGACCCCACTTGCATGAACAATTTTTGTTCAATTTCTCATCTTAGGAAAGGTGGTGGAAAAGATGGCAGCTTCAGAGGGTCCTGAATAAAATGGATTTTGTGGACCCTTTTCAGTCAGAATCCAGGCATGTTATAAGACAGACAGCATTGATCACACTTGTGGATGATCTGCGGCAAGAGCGAGATTGGGTAATGCATCCATCTTCTCGTTCCTTGACCTCAACGGCCTTCAATAGCATTGGCTGTGGTATCTTTTTGGGTGGCTACAGGGATTGGAGCTGGCCAGCACAATCTTGCACTGGTTCCACTCCTTTCTCCAGGGCCAGTCCCAATCGATATTGACAGTGAGAGACCCCTCAGCCACTCCTTTGTGGCATGCCACAAGGCTTGGTACTCTCCACTGCTTTTCAACATCTGGGAAACTGCTGGGTGAGATTGTCACCATGCGTTGAGATATCATCAGCCTGATGATACTTAGCTTTATATCTTCCAACTCTGGTGATCCAAATGATGCTGTAGTTGCCCTCTTGTGGTGCATGGATGGGGGACAATAGGTTTTGGCTGAACACTAGCAAGACCAAGTGGCTTTGGGTGCATGGAATTTCAGAATCTGGGACTTTAACATCCTCAGATCTGGATGAGGTAGCACTATCCCAGACAGACTTGGTCCGCAATTTGGCAGTTCCCCTACTCTTGCAAATTCTGTTCAAAGTATAGGTGGTGGGTCGTGGCTAGGAGAGCCTTGTTCAATTTTGTCTTGTGTGCCAGTTGTAGCCTTTTTTGGATCATGAGTCCCTGTGCTCACTCAAGCCCTGATCATCTCCCATTTGTACTACTACAGTGCATACTACAGAGGGCTACTCTTGAAGAGCTTTCGGAAGCTGGCATAGAGTACAGCAGTGCAGGCAGTTAGGGCTCCCAAAGTGGCCCAGGTTAATACTATTGCTCTGCAAACTGCACTGGTTGCTAGATGAGGGAGGGAACACCCCCTTGAGGTGAGATCTGCTACTCTTGACTTTCACTATGGGCCTCAAGATCTGGTTCTACAAGATGGCTTTGGGCCCCAATGGGGAGATTCACATTGAAATTGGTTGATTTAAGTGCTAATGTCAGCTCGCTCGCCCCGCCCCGCCCCGCTCTATGTATCTAGCGCCTCCATCTTGTGTTAATGATTTTGTTTTGTTTTTGTATTGTCATTTTATTGGGTGAATATTTGTACTTCATGATTTTAATGTTTTTTACTCTGTAAGCTGCCCAAATTTGCTTCGAAATGAGATGGGTGGCAAATACATTTAATAAATAAATGAATAAATTAAATAAATAAATACATATGCTCAGTAAGGGGTCTCCTTGGGTCATTTTTTTGTACATGTTAACCCTTAACATAAGGAGTGTCATTTCAGACACTTAAATGTTCTAAGATAAAGGTAGAGAAATTCAAACAATAGTAAAACTTACAAAGTGGTTATGGGGGGGAATTAGCTTACTTTTTTTTAAAGTGTATGTGTGTGTGTGTGTTGATGTTGATTCTTGGCAATTGCCTGGACATGTCTGAATTTTTTTTTGTCAAGATGTTTGAAAGTGATTTGCAGTACTAGAACTCAATAATTCTGCTTTCTAGCCACTAAACAATACTAGATCTCAGTAGCTGTGCATTCATATGCATATAAAATCCTAAATGTGTAGCTATCCATATTGAGAAATTTAGGACAAATACCGTATTTTTCAGATTAAAATGCTCTGGACTATAAGACGCACCTAGCTTTTGGGGAGGAAAATGGGGGGGGGAATCTGCCTCCTAGCAATTTGCCTCCTTGCAGCAAACAGCCTGGTCAGCTTCAGCACAGCCTGATTTAGCACGAGCAGCTGATTGGCGGTTGGATCTGTCTCCCAGAATACTACCAATCAGCTGTTCCAGGCTGCCCATCAGCGCCAGTGCCACCCATTGTCACTGCCACCTATCACCACCTCCACGTGCCCCATATTTGGCCTCCACATGTCCTGTTTTCAGCCTGTTCCAGGTGGCGGGAATTGCCATTGCCGCAGCCTATCGCCACCGCCTGGAACGGGCCGAAAACTGGCCGTATGGAGGCTGAAAATGGGGCATGCGGAGATCAAAAACGGGACGTGCAGAAGCAGCAATAGGTGGCAATGACGATGGGTGGCACTGGTGGCGATCCCTGCAGCCTGGAACAGCTGATCAGTGATATTCCAGGAGGCAGATCCAACCGCCAATCAGCTGCTTGTGCTAAATCAGGCTGTGCTGAAGCTGACCTTGCTATTTGCTGCAAGGAGGCAAATTGTTGGGAGACCGAAAGGTGGGGGCCGGCGGGTGGACGGGCCTTCAGCAACATTTGCTCTATAAGACGCACAGACATTTCCACCCACTTTTTTTTGGGGGGGGGGACGTCTTATAGTCTGAAAAATATGGTATGTCACAGGAAGTGAACTAGAACGGACAAAATGGAATGTGTACTGTATATAACAGCCTTGTTTAGATTGATAAAATGATCATCTGAAAGAGTATAGTAAAAGCTAAATGTAACAATTTAAACTTGACCAGGCATAAAACTCATTAGCTGTGAGTATCACTATGGTGTCCTTAGCAGATTATAGTAATAATGAATGAAAGGTAAACTGGTAAAAAAAATGAAGTAATGCATCTTAATTTCCGGAAATTGAACAGGCATTTTTAGACCCGTTGATTTTCTAAGAGAAAATTCATAGAAATCTTCAGATATGTAAGCAGGATTTTAAATAAACCTAACAAGTCAATCAATTTTAATCAGTTGGATTACATATTACAAGGTAGGGGTTACATATTCTTACGTAGGGGTATCCAAAATGCATCCAAAGTTTAGATTTAATTCTATAGTTTGTACTCTTACAATGTTAGTTTTTGAGCTAATTTTACAGGTCTCAAAAATAATTTTGGGTTTCAGAGGAGTCAAACTCCAGGATTGTTATTTATGTAGGGCACAGCCGAGCCCTATGATGCCACACATCTTAATTGACATTCAATCCGCTGACCTTCCTCCCCTCAATTACATGCATTACTTAAAGTCATGTGCAGGCAAATAATGAACTGATGTGCTCCCATATGCCCGCTTTTTAATTACCTAATTAATCCCAATGTAGACAGAAACTCAAAACATTTGGCCTTTAATATGAACAGGAGAATAAAGATGTATTTTCGCTAACCTTTGTGGTGAGGAAAGGAGGCTTCGTTGCTGCTAAATTAGTAATTCATTATTATGCAGATTACATTTCTGTGTATTGCACCATGTTCAAATTATAAAGACATTCTAGATAAAAAATCTAAACACAAGAAATGACAGAGTTGTAGTGATCCACATTACAATGTCAAAACCAAGTTTTTACAAAGCCAGCCCATAATATAGCAAACCACATACAACTTTAAGGAAGAAAATGAATGCTAACTTGACGCCTTTCTCCAGAGGTTTTTAAACTACAGAATTTTGAAGCTTCTATACTGTGTGTTTTCAAAAAGCAAGTACAAATGACATTTTTCATGAGATTTTCCCACAGTATGCCCAAACAACAAAGCTGTCAGGGTTTCAAGTAACACCCTCAGCTGAATCAAAACTCCGAGGCAAGCACTTTCCTCAAAGTAAGAATTTATTAGAGATGTCATACTGGCACATCTAGGCAAAACCCGAATCTGAGGTCCTTGCGTTTTCCCCACCCCAAATCAAAGTCAAAGTTCCTTCCCCTTCCATTCACATCTGCATCACATGGCCCAATCAGACCACTGTCCCAACTTCATGCAACTTCCAGTCATGCCTCCTTAAGTCCCAAGGGAAATAATGTTATGATTACACACCTCACACTAATCTCAACTCCCCACTCCCGTTCCCACAGCTTGCTCAAACGTGGCTGTGGCAGCCCTGAAGGCTCTCATCAAAGATGGCACCAGGGCTGACAGGCTACCCCCCCCTCAACCGATGAGGACGTCCTGAAACAAGATAAGTGATAAGGGATTCGTGTGCCGGTTCCTAACCACCTTCCCCCCCCAGGGGGCCCTTTTGGCTTATCAGGAAACTTCATGGAATTCCTTTACTAATCTGTCAGCCTGCACATCCCAACTCTTTACCCATGTAGCATCAGACAACGGGTATCCCTTCCAATGGACTAAATATTGTAAACAACCCTTGTGCAATCTGGAGTCCAATATTTTCTTAACCTCATAGTGGGTCTCACCCTGCACTACAATTGGTTTAGGGGCTGGCCAGTCCCGTGTTCTGAGCTGTGAGCCAAACGCGGACTTTAACAAGCTGCAGTGGAAAACCAGATGTACTTCCCCTAATAGGTGTGGGAGGCTAAGTTGCACAATTATTGGGTTAATTGCGTACTTTCACTATTGGGAATGGCCCTAGAAACTTAGATCCCAGTTTTCTACTAGGCAACTTTAGTTGAAAGTATTTGGTTGACAGATATACCCGATCCCCTACTCTGAAAGGGGACTGGGGAGATTAGCGTTTATCTGCCTGCTTTTTATAATCCTCTGCTGCTTGAGTGAGGGCTCACTTAGTATTTTCCCAGCCCAGCTTCAGTGACTCCATCCACTCTGCCAGGGTCATGGATGATGGCAGTTCTCGAGGCAGCTCAGGCATGGGGATGAACTCCATGCCACTGGTGACCTGGAAGGTCTAGTAGCATGTCAGTCCAGTGCTACTATGCGTTGTTGTAAGCCACCTCCGCAAAAGGCAGCAAATCTGTCCAGTTGTTTTGTTGATAGTCTACATAGCATCTCAAGTACTGTTCCACCATGGCGTTCGCGCATTCCGCAGCTCCGTTAGTACTTGGATGAAAAGCTGAGCTAAGCTCTTGGGTTGATCCTATGGACTTTAAGAACACCCTCCAAAACTTTGCTGTGAACTGAACCCCTCGGTTAGAGATGATTTGGCGAGGCACTCCGTGCAGCCGGTATACTTGCTTTATGAACATCTTGGCCAATTTTCTGGCAGAGGGCAACCCCGAACAGGTGATGAAGTGGGCCTGTTTTGAGCACAAGTCAACCATGGTCCAAATGACCGCATTTCCTCTGCTCTCCGGAAGTTTGACGATAAAGTCCACAGCAATTTCCTCCCAGGGCTGGTGGGGGTTGACTACTTGTTGGAGAAGGCCAAGGGGTTTCCCTGGTCTCATCTTCATGGTAGCACATGTAGCGCAACTTTTGACATAGTTTTCCATATCTGTCTTCATCTTTGGCCACTAGAACTGCCTCCTTGTCAAATGGAGGGTTTTTAGGAATCCAAAGTGGCCTGCTAATCGAGAATCGTGGCTGAACTGTAGAATCTAAATTCTCAAGATGGCCGGGACATACAATTTGGAACCTTTCAGGCTAGTCCATCCCTTAGGGTCGAGTGTGGACTTTAGTGCTGCGGTCATTTGACTGCTTCTTTGGTCATCCCGACGTCTTGGTTGATCTCTGGTGGTGACTTGGGCCACCTGCTGCGAGGGGGGAATGACTGCATGCACTACTTCTCGTTGACTGTTGAACTGTGGCTTTCTTGACAAGTTGTCGGCAAGCTGGTTTTTTTCCTCCTGGAAACTGTGTCAGAGTTTGCAGCACATCTGACCAGCACACAAGTAAATAAACTTCAGCAGGATTCAATTATATATAAAAATCTTCTTTATATAGAATACCATACAGCAGCATTTAGAAGTACAGAATCAATGATCACAGAAGTAATATTCACAGGAGCAAGATAATAATACAGAGACAAGATAATACAAAGGCACTCATATATACTGTATATATAGATCAGTGAACCTAAGCCATGCCCAGGCTCTGAGCCATCTGGGTCACCAAACAGCCCCCATTGGCTGACCTGTTACCATGTCTATCCAAACAGTCCCCATTGGCTGATCTGTTGCCTATTCCAGTCTATGAATATTCATACTCTGATACTCCTCCCTTCATAACTGGATTAGAAATAAAGCCAAATAACTTAAGATTCTTCAGAGACCTTTATTTGAAAACCCAAGTTCAGAGTTCCCTTCAAATACCTGAGAATCCTTTTTACTGTGATACATCTTTTGCAATAAAACAAAGATCATCCACAAATGCTAATAGTTGGCAATCCCCATCTTGTAAATTTCCAGTGTATATGCAACCATCAGCCTTGCAACTCTTGAACCCAAGACCCTTCAATGCCTTATCTAGACAGATATTCCAATTCCTGGCTGACTGCTTCAGCCCATAAATGGCCTTGTTCAATTTATACACCGTGTTAGGCCTTTTACTTTCATACCCTTGTGCTTGAACCATGTAATTCTTTTTCTAATTCTGAATTCAGGAATGCAGTGGTTATGTAAAAATGGCAAATTTTATGGCCACGGGCCACTGCCAATGCTAGTGCCAACCTTATGCTTTCACTCTTCACCGTTGGTGCAAATACCTCATCATAGTGCACATTTTTCCTTTATGAAAAACCTTGCTTTATATTGTATCTCATTGTTGGGTAGTACTTTCTTTATGTATACCCATTTACATCCTATGGCTTTGCAACCTTGTGGCAAAGTCATAGATGTGAACACTTTATGTCCACCCATGGATTTCATTTCTTTGTCCATGGCTTCTTTCCACTTTACTTGTTCAACTGTGGGTAATGCCAATATTTCCTCATAGTTCTTTGGCTCATACCATACATTACACACCTTAACTTTACTAGCAGAATACCTGTCAGGTGGAATCCCTTTGTTCCATTGCTCTGACCTGCATGGCATTGACTGCTCTTGTGTTTCAACCCTCTCTTGTTTCATATCTTCCAAAAACCCTTAAGTGTGCCAGAGATGGCTTTCTCCTATATAGCACAGCATATGGAGTATCATTAATGGAGGAACTCCACAGTCAATTAATTAAATAATTAGCAGTCAACATGGCTTCACCCCAATATGACTTGTTCATACCAGAATCCTCCAGCAGTGAGTCCTTCATGGACTCCATTCTGCCTCTCAACAACACCATTCTCAGCTGCTTTGTATGGATTACTTTTATTCCCAACTGTCCCAACCATTGTTGAAAACTTGTTGACATGAATTCTGAACCTCTGTCAGTTTGCAGCTGACATACCTGTTCTTTATATCGCCTTTCCACGAAGCTTACCCATTGCTTAAATTTCTGTAGCACCTCTGTTTTACTCTTCAGTAAATAGCAGAACCCAAACCTGCTGTAGTCATCTACAATGACCAATGCATACTTTGCTCCTCCCAAACTGGCTTGCATTGCCCCAATCAAATCTGCATGTACCAGCTCTAGAGCTCTTGTTGTCTGCCTTGTGCTACTCTTGCTTACTGGGAATGCTTTGGACTTTGATGCTTTGCATACTGCACAATCCAAATATGCCTTACATCCCTTTAACCCTTCTCCAAACTGTTACATATTTTGCAAAAATCTGAAGCTGGCATGGCCAAGCTTTCTGTGCAAGAGATGAACGCATGAATTGTGCTGTGGCACATTTCCAAGTGTTTGTGCACATTGAACCTTTTGTCCCTTTAACACATAAAGATAATCCTCTTTTATGCCCTATGCACATACATTCCCATTTCTCTTTATGAGACACTTCCCATTTACAAATGTGGTTTCAAAACCTTGCTTGTCTAAACTAGAGACACTCAGCAAATTATGCCTCATTTCAGGCACACATAATATATCATTAAACCTCGTTTCCAGATATGGAATTTGCACACTGCCTCTTCCAATGGCTTTAGCCTTCTGGCCATTTGCCAAGGCTACTGCATCTCCAGCAGCTGGATCCATCCTGAAAAGCAATTTAGAATTATTAATAAATGTTTGACTAGCCCCACTGTCTATTAACCATTTGTAGGGTTCATCCAGGGGGGTGAGGCGGCTGCGCTTCACCCTGTGGTTGCGGGGACAGTGGGCCAATGCCTATTTTTAGTTTTTGGTAGCCGTCTTCCCATGTGATTACTGGAGCCCATTTGTCCAGCCAGGCGAGGCCTAGGATGAGTGCCTCTGTCATTTTGGGGGCCACCACAAAGCATATGAGTTCCCATTGGCATCCCATCTCCAGTCTCACAGACTTGGTGACCAGCATGGCCGGGACCCCACCTGTTAATGTCCCATCGACTTGTTCAAAGCATATGGGGCATCCCAGGGGCTTCATTTTTATTCCAAGCTTCTGGACGGTAGGAAAGCTAATTAAGCACCTGGTACACCTGGTGTCTATAATGGCTTCAATGTCCCCCTGTCCCCCTGTCCTGGGCACTACTATGCAGGACTTGATGGCAAAGGGGTGGATGGCCTCACTTACCATCGGGTCTTCTTCGCTGCTCTCGCTAGTGGTGCTGGGTTCTGGAGCTGGAGTTCCTCCCTCCTGGGAAGGTGGGGGAGGGACCTCAACAGCTTGCCAGATGATTTTCCCTTTGTCAGGTTGCTTCTGCGATGACTTCTTCATCTTTGACGCCACTGGAGTTTGGGCCTCGGGGATGGGAGCCGGTGCCAGGCACTCTGATGCTTGGTGACCTTGCTGGCCACTCCTGAAGCACTTGATGATGGGAGTAGGGGTTGGCTTCACCTCCACGATCTGTTTTGTGTTGGCTTGACTCCCTAGGGGCCATTTAGGGGGTTTTCCTGGAGTGGGCTTCTGATGAGGGTGGATTTCGAGGTCCATGGCCACTGCCATCGGATACCAGTCTTGTATGTAGTCGGGGACCCCTCCGAAGGCACAAGCTTTCGAAGGTCCTGATCCAGGGCCTCTTTGAAGTGGTGGACAAAGAGTTGTTCTGCCCAATCTCTTAATTTTCCCACCACTCTTCGGAACTCCCAGACAAATTCCTTCACAGGTCGGCCCCTCTGCTTCAGGTCCTTGATCTTGGCCTCCACTTCTGCTCTCTGGGCCGTATCCTCGAATCAGGTCCTTAGCAGCTGCAGGGTTCAGGTGGAGTGAGATGGTGGAAGAGAGCTGGGGGAGTGCTGCAGTGAACTTGTGGCAGGTCATAAGGATGACTAACTGCAGGGCCACCACAGCTATCATAACTTTGAAATGGGGTCATATGTGGCTTTTGGGGTGTGTGTCTGTTGCAACTTCTAACATTCTTTAAATCGCCTGTTATACCTCGTACCTTTATATGTCTTTCTCTTAATTCTTCTTCTCTGGTTATTTATTATTTTCTTCAATCTCAGCAGTAAACATTCTATGGTATTTAACAAACCTTTTGCTGCTAATGTTTTTTTAAATGAAAGAAATTTATATTTCTTTCTCTAGTACCATGTTTCCCGAAAATTACAACTTACCCTGAAAACAAGTCCTAGCCCGATTTTCATGCCTGCGCCTAAAATAAGACCTAGTTAAGCCCCACCCACCATCTGGTTGTATGAGGTGGGGTGAGGCGCAGCCATATAAATCAGGCGAGGTGGGGGTGGGTGGAGGACAAAATGCGGTGGTGAGGGAGTGGAAGATGAAGTGAGGCAGGGGGTGCGGAGAGCTGCCACATGTGCTCTGCAACAGCTTACCTGAGGGTCCTTCAGCCAGGCTATCCATGCCAAGCCCTCTCCGGCTTGCGCTCTCACAAACACACACACACACACCCCTTCGTGGGTCCAGGGCCACCTCCCGGCTCACATTCTCTCCCTCCACCTGCCGCCCCCTCCAACACACACACACACACACCGCCCACAGAGCCAATCTCGGGCAGGTGCTATTCTTGCGCAAGGAGCCGAAAATGGAAAGGAAAAAAAAGGTGACACTGTTTTAGCGAGCGAAAGTGATTCCGACCGCGGAGCCGGGCGCCTCTGCTCCGCAGTCGGAATCACTTTCGCTCGCTAAAACAGCGTCACTTTTTCTGTCCATTGGATGATTGCAATGCGCCACTTGCAATCATCCAATGCGCCACGTTTGGCGCATGTGCCACAGTTTGGCCACCCCTGCCATATCCCTTCAACAACCTGCTTTTCAGCTCCATTCTCCACTGCTATGTGCAGGGCAACAAAAGTAGTTTATGGGACTATGGTAAAAAAAAAAAGTTCAATCAGACCTTCCAACTTCTCATGAAAAAACAAGATCTCACGAAGTTGGAAGGTCTGAACGTGTGCGTGTGTGTCAGCAAACTGTATGTGCCACTCACCATGAGGCCTGGGGTGCTGCGACAATGCCTGGGGTGCTGCAGCAATGTTGACACCAAACAAGCCGGCCATTTTAGGTTCCTGCAAACCCTACACCTTGCCAGGCGGCAGTTCTGGTGGCCACGAATGAAGGGGGAGATAGACAGCTACGTCAAAAGCTGTCCAGTATGTGTGGCTGCAAAACCACAGACAGGAAAACCATTCAGCCTCTTACAGGCCGTGACTGACCCCTCCCGGCCATGGGAGGACATCAGCATGGACCATTGTCAACCTACTGGAAAGTAACGGACACATGGTGATATGGACAATCATAGAACTCTTTTCCAAGCAGGGCCATTTTGTGCCATGTTCCGGGTTACCCTCAGCACGAAGGCTGGCAAAGCTATTCATTGGACACATGTACCATCTCCATGGAGTTCCACGACATATCATATCGGAAAGGGGGGTGCAATTTACTGCTCGATTCGTGCAAGACTTCGTCCGCATGATCGGGTCCTCCCAAGGCCTCAACATAGCATCCCACCCCAGCACAAACGGGGAATCCGAATGAACAAATGCCATGGTGGAGCGGTATCTGCAGTGCTACGTCAGCTACCAATAGAAAAATTGGGCAGACCTCCTCCCATTTGTGGAGGTGGCCTACAACAATGTGGTCCACAGCAGTACCGGTTTCACCCTGTTCCGGGTGGTTCACGAATTCATACCAATTCCTGAGTGGCCCCAAGATCCTTCATGCCCTACTAGTCCGAGCGAGTGGGCAGATAGGATACCAGAAGAGTGGGGCAATGTAAAGGCAGCTCTATGGAAGGCGGCAAATATCAATAAGGCTCAGGCTGACCGAAAATGGGCGCCCCATAAACTATTCCAGGTGGGGGACCAGGTGTATCTCTCCACGAAATATGTCAGGCTAAAAGTACCATGCAAAAAACTAGGGCCAGAATACCTAGGGGCTTTCCCGATCGTACAAATCCAATTGGACCCGTGGCCTGGCTTTCTGGACGGTTTCAGCGTGGTTGGCACCAACAGCAGCAGTGGTGGTGGAGCATGCCAGGGCAGCAACGGGCCACCCGCCCATTGGCAGGGACTTCCTATGGCTGAATCCAGCCGCTCATCAGTTGTTCGCCCCTGCAGCTGCGTGCCCCCATGCCAGTGATGCATTCAAGGACTCTCCACCTTGCCACTGGCCTGCGACCAGATGTCAGTTTCAGGCAGCCAGATGCTGGGTGGACAGCAAGCACGGCAGGCTGGTCAGCAGGTGTGGCCCGGCCTATAAACTGCACTGGGAGGTGAGCACTCCTAGCGCTGACTTTGAGTGGCTCTGTGCGTTATACTCAATGTGTACCAAGGCTCCGGCCTTTGAATGAGAAGTAAAACCTGGATTGTTGAGTTGCTGAGTTTCCTGTGTGTTTGCTTGACTCCTTCCTGGTCCGGGCCTTGACCGTTTGAAAGAGGGGCCTTTAAACCAGTGGTGGCGAACCTATAGCATGTGTGCCAGAGGTGGCATGCAGAGCCCTCTCTGTGGGCACTCATGCCATCGCCTCAGCCCAGCTCCATCGCGTTTCTCGACGTAGTTTTCAGGGAAATAAAAGCTTGTGGGACTAAAAAAAAGTTCACTCAATCAATTCCAACTTCTCATGAAATAAAAATATCACACGATGGCGAGAAACACAACAGAGAAATGTGACGAAGCTGGAAATCAGGTAGACAAAGAAATGATTGGGGGAAGCGAGGGCCTGGGTGGTGGTGGGTGGGGCAAGCTCCGCAGTGCGGCGCTGCAATGGCAAAACAAGCAACGGAGTGGCCCTTTCTTCTCCCTGCTGCTTCTCCTGCTTGGGGGAAGTGAGGGCATCTGGGCGATGGTGGTGAGTGGGGAAAGCTCTGTGGCGTGGCGCTGCTATGGCGAAATGGGCAATGGAGTGGCCGGTACGAGGTAAGGAGGAGGCCGCTTTCCCTCTCTTCTCCCTACTCCTCCTCCTTCCCTGGTGCTGGCTGCTCCATTTCCTGTTTCTACATTGCAGCACAGCACCCAGGATCCACTTTGAGAACGTGGGGGGATAATTTGCCTGGCCAAACTAACCCCACAGTCTCCCCTTCATTGGGCTCAGCTTCGATTGGTAGCTCCGTCAGTAATGAACAAAACAGCCCCGTCGTGCCACGCCTCCTCCTGCCGCCAAGCATGCCCAGCCGTGTATGGCCTTTCCTTCACCTTTCTTTCCCACAGTGGACAAAAAAACAACGAAGCTGCCTGCTATAGCCAAGGCCACCCCCGCTAAACAAGCAGCAGCCGTGGTGGCGACGGCAGCAGAGCGTAGGGCGGAGAAGCGAAGAGTATAAATTGGTAACTACCCATGTTGTACTTTTCAGCCCTAGACAATCATAGCATTTGCAGAGTCCTTGGGAGAAAGGTAGGCGGGGGTGGGGGGCGAAATAAGCATATTTGAACCATTCATTAGACAAAGAAGCAGAACAAAAAAAGCTATCCGGTCTCCATACAGTGGATTCAAAGCATCCCTGATCTTGTCTTTTCCTGCAAGATGCAGGCCATGTGCCAACAGCTTTGCCCTCCCCCTTTTGTTGTTTTGAATTTTCTGTCCAAAAGTAATTGGATTTTTTGGCTTGTAACCAAAGATATCTAGGCTCAGACTGTCCCTTCTTCTGTCCCGGACAGGACATTTTATGTTGATACAGTTTTCTTCCAGATAAATAATTGATGGGTATTTAGTTATGAGGAAGGTGATGTCTCTCTCAATAATAGAAATGAAAACTATTTTATTTTAACAAGAAAAGAAGTAAAAATATACAGAGAAAATTGGAATAAGAAAATGAAGAGAGAAATTATATTACAAAAGTTATTCTTTTTTTATTGTTGCTAAACGTAATATTTCAAAAGCAGAAAAAAATGAAGGGGCATAAAACTGCATTTATCACATTTTTCTTAGAACAATTAGCTGAACTCTGCCTTGTTTATCATTATTTTAGGTAGTAAAACCTCAGTATTAAATTGCCGTGTTGGCACTTTGTGATAAATAAGTCGGTTTTGGGTTGCAGTTTGGGCACTCAGTCTCTAAAAGTTTCACCATCACTGCTTTAGATGGTCTGAAGTAGCAGTCCCCAACTTTTCTGAATTTCTGGACCAGTGGTGGTGGCGGCAGTGGTGGTGATGGGGGGAGAGGGGATGGTTCCACCAGGGGTGGGTTCCACTTACCTTTGCCACTGGTTCGCACGCAAGCAGCAGGTGAGCATGCTTGTGTTCACCTGCCACTTGCACAAGTGGAACTGCATGCTGTTGCACGCTTGCCCACCACTTGTGCGGCTGTGGCCCAGTACCACGCTGCAGCCCAGGCTGGGGGCTCCTGGTCTGAACTACATCAACTAGCGTATTCAAGCAACTAAAATGAAAGGAAAAAATAAACATGGAAAAGGAATTATTAATATTTAGTGCCATCCTGTATTGCTTATTTAAAAATATGACTCGTTTAATATAAAGTAGCTTACACTGGAAAGATTTATCTAAAGGCAGAAAATAAATAAAAAGGCAAAGATTTTCCTCTCCAGTCGTGTCCA